>OZ018395.1:23303758-23824792 GCA_963969525.1 Ontholestes murinus
CTCTTTCAATATCCAGCATTTATACCACGGAACTGCTATTTTGTTAGCTTTAAACTACTGCCAGCAATATCCTGACGATCGGGAAAAAATGTACATAAATACATACAGTAGCTTGCAGCTAGTACCCGAAGGGTAAAGATCTCGTTATTATTATAAAGCAACTCACCGCCATGCAAAACACGGTGACTTTTATTTGGTGTCTTTCTCTTGTTGGCACAATTGCTAATAAGAGAACGCCTATCTCTTATACAGACCTCACGACAGTACTTAGTCAAACAAATATCTATAAATGACAGACACAATGAAATGCGACTGGTAGATAAAGAGAGAGCTATTAGTTTGCGGATAGATAATACAACTTAAATCCTTATATTTACTTAGAGGTGAGAACCCATTGCACTGCGAGTCATGTGCAGTTCCAATAACGACCAAACATATATTTGAAGAATGTGATGAATATGTAATCTAATCTAATCAAATATCACTGCCGGAAAATATTGGTAATGCTTTGGGAGATACATCATCTCTTATATCTCCCAAAGCATTACCAATATTTTCATATCAAAAAATCACAAGACTTCTCTAAATAATTTTCCTCAAATAACAATTACAACGTATATCATAGCTTTTAATATATTCAATACTTCTTGTGCTACATTCTTGATGGAACGAAATTTTCAAATTGGGTAAATTAAAGCACTTGTTATGTTCCATAATTTTATTTTCAGTTTCCTGACACGTGTTTCGATCTTTTACGATCATTCTCAAAGTATAAACTAAATCGATATTTGAAATGTTACAATATATATACAATACAAAATGGTTAGTTCGTGGTAATAGCTGCATTAATGATGTTTTCGGTTTTTATTATTTCGTGCTGGTTGTTTAGTACGTAATCCCCTTTACTAATTGCCCTCTTAATCTCTAATCCTTCTAATAGATTCATCTTGCGACCTTTTCGGCAAATATGGATCGGCTTAATTTCTCCCATGTGGTGTCCTGTATTCTTACAATGTTCCGCTAATCCAGTGTTTCCCGTTTGATTTATAATTGATTTTTTATGCTCTTGTGACCTAGTTTCGAAATTTCTGCCCGTTTGTCCTATATATATTCCTTCACAATTAACACAATTTATACTATATACTCCTGATCTTTTTAGCACATTTTTTGATTCTATTTTGTTATTTATTATTTTTTGGCCAAGATTATCTTTGTTAACTATCACTGTTTTTATATTATGTCGTCTTAAATGTTTTTTAATTTTGGTACTAGTATTGTTAAGGAAAGGTATTGCTGCAAATATGTTGTCTTCTTTTCTATCTGAACTGTATAGTAGTTTTCTTTTTAATTTCTTGTTCATGCGTTTAACATTTAAGACGACATAATATAAAAACAGTGATAGTTAACAAAGATAATCTTGGCCAAAAAATAATAAATAACAAAATAGAATCAAAAAATGTGCTAAAAAGATCAGGAGTATATAGTATAAATTGTGTTAATTGTGAAGGAATATATATAGGACAAACGGGCAGAAATTTCGAAACTAGGTCACAAGAGCATAAAAAATCAATTATAAATCAAACGGGAAACACTGGATTAGCGGAACATTGTAAGAATACAGGACACCACATGGGAGAAATTAAGCCGATCCATATTTGCCGAAAAGGTCGCAAGATGAATCTATTAGAAGGATTAGAGATTAAGAGGGCAATTAGTAAAGGGGATTACGTACTAAACAACCAGCACGAAATAATAAAAACCGAAAACATCATTAATGCAGCTATTACCACGAACTAACCATTTTGTATTGTATATATATTGTAACATTTCAAATATCGATTTAGTTTATACTTTGAGAATGATCGTAAAAGATCGAAACACGTGTCAGGAAACTGAAAATAAAATTATGGAACATAACAAGTGCTTTAATTTACCCAATTTGTATATCATAGCGAATTTAGAATTAATAATAAACTTAATTATAATATCCAATAAGAAATAATGTCTTCAATAAAAAGTTATTAAGGTACATGATATTGCAAACCTTGACTTTATATACTTAGAATTTGATTTGAATTCCGCGCCATTTACATTCTATGAATGTTAAAAGTGTACAGTGACAATCAGTTACGATTACGCGAAGAAAAGTTTGACCACTGTTTAAACACGATAATGTTCCAAGTGAGCGTGCAATTCGTTAGGCGGGTATTAATACCGAAGAGTTGACGATCAACATAGAGGTAGTTCAAATGAAAATATTGCTTGTATATATGATAGTGTGTAAGAAGAAAGAAGCACGTCAATCCGCAGCAATTGAATCTTTCGACTTAAAAATTTTTAAAGAAAACCTGCAATTGAACTCGTATAAAATTCAACTAAGCCAAGAAATTAAAACAGCGGACCACCAAAAACGCCATATATTTATGAACATGGTTTCACAAAACAAAGAAATTGATTCTAATTTTCAACAAGGAGCGATAAGGCCCATTTTCATTTCAATAGGTATGTGATTAGCGAATCATCATTTTAGCATTTAGTAATTAGTAAAATCCTAATACCATTTAAGAAAAAACAATGTACCTGCACTGTTCGGTGTGCACTCTGGATTGCAGAAATCATTGGTCCGTACTTTTTTTTAAAAACGAAGATGGTGGCGATGTTACATTCAACGTTGTTCGATATCTGGAGATGCTAAACTACTTTTTCTTCCATGAAACTAACGCTTTGAACTTAAATGACGTATGGTTTTAACACGATGAAGCCACATGATACACAGCACGTGAAACAACCATTTTATTTCAATTCAAAGTTCTTGATCATGTTATCTCCCAAAGAAAGAAACTTATTACGATTCCAGAACTAAAAGAGAACATCCAACGTGCAATTGCTGAAATCTAACCGCATTTATAAGAACTTGTACGGAAAACTTCGCTAAAAGAATGATATCATGTCAGCAGAGTCGTAGACATCATATTTCATACATAATTGTCAAGTCTATAATTTACACAATTAACAATAAAATTCGAATTTTTTAAGTATCTTGTGTTTTATTCAAAGAACAAATCCTAAAGTCCAATCTAGATCAATCTTATTATTAATCACCACTTACTAAGGATATAATAAATCTGCTGTGAAGATAATTTCTAGTATTTTAAATGGTCGTTTTCAAATTTTCGGAGGGAAGAATTTTGGATGTTACCTAAGTTACTGCTGGTCTTCCTCAGTGTTCCATTATGGGTCTAATCTTATTTTACATGTATACATCTTATTTAAATACCTCTCTAAAATATTGCAGAGTAAACTTTTGTGTGGACGATACCCAACTACGTTCTTTTGAAATTAATTAAATATTTATGTAGCAGAAACCAACATTAAT
Organism: Ontholestes murinus; assembly: GCA_963969525.1. NCBI lineage: Eukaryota > Metazoa > Arthropoda > Insecta > Coleoptera > Staphylinidae > Ontholestes > Ontholestes murinus. Next base: position 23,307,135 of record OZ018395.1, read on the forward strand.
TTTGACTTAAATGAACTAGTTCAAATTCCCTAACGGTATTCATTAAGAATAAGTAGCAATAAGTCAACTCACATGTTATTTGTCCTTTGTAAATTATTGATAAGGCCATGAGACAACTACAAATTATAATAAATAAATAAGGATATTTTATTCTCTGTTGATGAGTGCGTAATTAGATAATAATATAATTTCAAAACGCATATTAATAGATGTATAACTTGAACCTATCAACGTTTGAAAGTAATATACTCTAATAGAAACAATCTATCTATACGAACTGAAAGAAAAATTATGCATAAATTTTGTCATTTTAATTTTGTTGATGTATATGATGCCTGTTTAAAAAAAGAGGTCATAAAATTTGAATTAAAAAAATTCAAAACGTATACATGTCCTCTTATTTGTGGAATCCGTAATTTTTACCATATAAACAGACTATCCCTTTAACTTAATTAATTAAACTTTTCTTTTTAAACGAGTTTATATCCAAGTAAACATCAAGAATTATTTGTTAAACCCATTTATAATTAATCTCTTAAATGCTCAATTAGACTAGGATCTGGATTGCAAATTGGCCCTTCTAGTAATTAAATGCCAACCTGTTTTTTAAACCAAACCCCCATACCTGCCACATATTATTGATCATTGTGTATGACAACAGTCTCAATAAAATGAAAGATCATAAAAACTTCTTGCCGAATATATTCACGTATCCACATTAAAAGCATCCGTTTCTTCAAAAATAAGGTGCCTCCCTAGAAATACCTGCTAACTATATAACACAACCTCCCCTAGAAGATCGTCATTCGGAAATGAAGCAGTTTTCGTATAGTCCATTTTGTCCATTCCATGCCCTCTCGCAATTATTAGGCAACTACAAACAATAATGGGTCTCACCAGCTATAAAAAATTGACTCTACTGATGATTATATTCAAATACGTCCAGGTAGAATCCTCTATTCCTTCGATCTTTCCTTACCTCTTCTAAACTGGAAAAAGTAGTCTTATTAGCTGTAAGGGGAGCAACATTCATTCAATCGATTTATTCGCATTTGAAGATATTTTCTTCATTCCCAATTTTCAAAGAAGAAGTTTCATAGAAATATGGAAAAAGTAATACTAATAGAACGTTTGTGGGTGAACTAGATGATACTAATAACCGACCTAAAACAAAACAAAATATATATTGAAGTCGATATTTCTGGAATAAGTTTCTCATGAAACTCGTGGTGAAACATTTTTTAATATAGAAATAACACAATTAACGCTTGGTTTATTTCACTATTTAAACAGTTTGTTGTTTCTATATTGAACTCAAAGTGGTATTAACATAAAAACAAATATGACAAGATAAGTAAAGGCGGGAAGTCAAAAATGTATATCTATTCTTTAGTGATAAGACATTAAAGCAGAAGTATATGAAAAAGTTATAAAGATCCAAGGTACTCATCCAGAGGAACACAAGTAGAATTACATGAAGATCAGGTTCATAAGGATATTTAAGAGAATAACAAGGAAAGACCGAATTTTAAATTAAGCGATAGTCAATATACCAAACAGATTGTAAAAACAAACAATATGAAGTGAAGCTAAAAGGCAAACCAAAATAAAAAGACCAACAAAGTTATGAGAAATGAGTACATGAACTAGTGTATAATAAATGCAAATTAACCACTAATATGAAAATGTAAAGCATCCACATTGACCCAAAGAAAAATTAAGATAGTAACAATACAAGACTGAATTTCAAATTAAGCGGTAGATAACACACCAAACATAAAACATATAGCGACAAAATTTAGTAGACAGACAATTTTAAGATAGATTTTCAAAACAAATATATGAAGTGAACATAGCAGGGAAAACCAGATAGTAAGACCAAAAAAGGTGAGCGAATTAAGTTCATGAAGTAGCTCAGAAGTTACAAATCAAGTGGATAATCATAACACAATGTCCCAATACAAGAGGGAATGAAGAGATAAAATAAGGGAAGAATGTAATATAATAATACTATGTATAAATATTTAAATTTTACAAAGATGTAAAACACGTCCAATATCTATAAACAAATTATACATAATTATATGGTTTAGTAAAAGTTTAGTAAAAGAACGTCTGATATCTAACGGCATATGCAGAAAAGATAAAACAATAAATAAGAAACCGTAAGCATAAACATTAATTAAGAAGTTTATAATAACCCCTGGAATTGGTCAATTAACAACATTCGAGTATTGTCCTTTATAAAAATGAAATGACAAGAATTTCTTATTTTTTCTATTTAGGGTTAAAAAACTATTAAACGTTTCCAATCGGAAATTGCAACAATAACTCCCTAGAAGTTTATCCGATATCACATCTACAACTTTGAAATTGCTTTAACCTATTGTGACGCATTTTGTAAGGCTATTGATTAAACTCAAAATCAAAAGCTTTAGCAAATTAATCTATAATCTACTCTCATAAGCTTCAAGAATTTTAATTAAAATTACCACTAAAATAAAAGTTTTTAAGAATATACGTTTCAAATAACATTACATTAATGCAAATACAAAATACGTGCTGCTTCTTAATGTTACCATTCTTACATGCCCATTAAACTGTTTAGATACTAAAACATCCAGACTTTTAGGTATTACTTATATGATGCGATCTTCCTTATATTTTTTTACATTTGCTCTTATTGTCAATTTTAAATCTAATAACTTTTCTTTCATATTAATGGCACTACTCCGGTTCTTAGTGAGGTTTTAAATAATAGTAGTAGCAGTTTTTGTTGTTCTGGAATACATCTTCCATACTTATATGAGATAAATTCAGATCAATCTCACTTACATAACTAAACTTCGGAATATTTATAGCATTCTTTGCAAACAAAAATAACGTAAATAAATTTACATTATTGGTTGGCATTGTCAACAATCTTTTCATTTTAAAAAATATGACGTGGGTGTGTTGTTTCAAGTATCTCGGTTATATACAACCAAAACCCTAAATGATTTATTATTTCTTTATTTCTTATTAATAAAAGTCTAAGTCAAGAACATTCTGGTTTCAAGTAAGAAAAACGGGTGTAATAATAATAATCATTTATTATTATTACACACGTTTATCATTACTCAATTTATACAATCATTGAGCCTTTTCTTCACTTGCATCAAATGTACGAGGGTAACATTAAACCATTTAAAAGACCTTATACAGTTTTTACGTGTAGAATGGAAATGAGATATTTAAGAAAACCGAAATTAAGATAAGAAGAGATAAAATAGAAAACTTTGAAATAGATATAAATGAGGATTTAGCAGTGGGCCAGCTACGATGGTTTTGACACGTCTGCCGTGTGAAGAATACGAGGACTACGGAAAAAGGATTTGAAGCATGTACAATAAGAAAAAGGAAGACCAGGAAAAACTTAGATAGAGGGATTCAGAGAAAGAGCAGAAAATAAAGACATAATATGAGAGGAAAATAAAAAATTGACACTAGTCAGAATATAATGAAGAAAACCTCAAATATTGTAGAATATTCTATCATACACTCTAACAAATATTTGCTCAGTCATAATTATTTTCTGAGATTTAGTGTTATTTGCATCGCATTGAGTTCTACTAGTTTTAAACAATGTATCTAACCAATAGATAGAGTCGTTATTAAATTGAAGTTTACCATTTGAAACTGTTTAACAAGGCAATGTTTTTATAGTTTAGTTAATTTTTAAATCCAATTAAAAAATTAGTTACACACAATGAAATACAAATTCCAAATTTGGATCGCAGAACTTAGACAGTGTTCTTCCACGTGGCCCGTATGTCATAAAAATGGTTATGAGGTCAGAAGGAAATTTTGACCATTGCAGCAATATTTTCGCCGCCATTATAAGAAACTATTCTTGTTCAATATTCATGAAACTCTTCTATGATGTTTATGTCAATATTATAATAATAAATTTGCAAAAGCAAATAATAAATTACATTTAAGAACGCAAATGTAAAATTTATTTAGTAGTAACATAATTTTATTTATTAGGTATGACTTTATATATGTTTTTAATTTTGCCAGAGGTAAAAACTTTACAAACTTAGATAATTAGTTAAATAATTTAGGCTTATATGAGTATAGTGTATCACTTTACAACGAGATAGTTTTGGTCGATGGATAAATTATATCTAGTTTGATGCTCGTACAATTGGTTGTGTGTACCTTATGTATCAAGGTTTTTATGAACAAGCATAAGACATTCTGTAACTTATAGAGCCGGCAATGTAGAAATTTTTTAAAGCTTTAAATTGTTCCCTGTAGTCTTCCCTACAGCCTATTCCAATGAAAATGCGGATTGCGCAGCGTTGTAAGCTAAATATTTTTTTATTATTATACTCAAGTGATCTTGCTAAATACAAAGAATAAAATATTTTAAATGTGAATGAAAAAGAACATATTATGCAGAAACCAGAGCTAGTGAAGGTAAATAATTACACAAATAATAAAATGTATTAAAATCCTTTAGTTCATTGTAGATTCCCGAAATGCCTTCGCCTAGATTTTATCAATTTTATACGTAAAAACTTATATATGGTATCATACAATTTTTTCGTTGCCTTAATTTACTAGTAAAAGTAAGGTTTGCGTTTTAGATGTATGTATTTAAAAAAGCTTGTCCAAAGTAAACCATTCACACATATCATTATTTATAATTTCTCTTTGACTGTACGACCTAATAATTATCCGATTTATTGGCTTGCGCAGTATCATCTGCATACATAATTAGCGTACAACGATCGATACATGCAAGCAGATCATTAAATTAATGATTATCAATTAAGAGTAGTAGTGGTCCTAAAAAAAGCACCCCGCGGCACACTATCCTATATATGGCAAATACATAATCTATTTTAAAAAATAATGTCTTTAGTTACATGTAGAAGTTATGAGCTTATTGAACGACAACTGAATATTAAAAGAAATATAATTTGTTCAATCCTGCAGTAGAATATACTATTACAAAGCAGATTATAATGAGTAATGCTGTATAAAGCCTAATTGAGGTCAAATAAAGATGTTACTACGTACTGATCACACTTAAAGCTAATGGTAATCTCAGTTATAAAGCCCAAAGTGCCGTCTTCAAAATTCGTATTGGTTGTTGTTTATAATTGTCATTTAAAAACAAAATAATCTGTTAAGAAATAAAAATTATTGTATTATTAAATAACCTGCTGACAATGGTTCTTATACCACTCACATTTTTATAAAATACATTTATTTCTCAATTAATTGGCATTACTTTTGGGTACTTTTGTGTATTATTCATTATCAATAATTTAAAAAGTGTATCAACAGTCTTACTATTAGTAATACTTTCAGCATCGGAACTAACGGGTTCCCTATGAATTTTAGAGTTTTGTTAATCATTTTGGTTTTAAACTCGCTTTAATACGTATCCGTATTTTAAGATTCCCTTGCTACTTAATATGCGAGTGCATTACGCTTATGAGGAAGTGTATTGCTACGTATCGGATTTATAATTACATAGAAGGCAATTTGAACGGTAAGTAAGATAATTTCCGCAATTTAGAAATGAAAACAAATGGTATAAGAATATCTAATAATTAATCCCTTTCTACAACTGGAAAGAGTGTCGTAATAACGATTTATTTGAGACCTTAAGAAATAAATCTAATGTTTATGCTATACTTTTATTATTAATGTTAATTTTAGCAATAATAATATTGCTTAGTTTATTGAAATGTATTTATTTATTATATTTTAATAATGACATGATCTTATAAATTTATATTTAAAATATACGTGTATTATTAATCTTTTATTGTAATTAAAAAAAATATATTTAAGGTTTATTTTTTATCGCCATTAAAAAGAAAGAAACATTTCACTAAAGGAAATTCAAAAACAAATAGGTTTTTTTTAACAGTTTAAATTTAGAATTAATTTAAAATTTCCTCAAAATAAAACAATTTAAAATTTACTTCGATAATTAGTGATAAAAGGTGAATTGGCAATTTTCTTTTAAAATTACATATAGAAATAATTTAATGTATTTTAAAGGGGACAATAAAAAGGAGGAATAAAATAGAGCTTGAAATGATATTACTACTGTAAATTTGAATTCAATATAATTTTTTTAAATGCTCTAATTACACAATATTAGTAAAGTTAACACATTTTTAGTATAAATTGCAAAATTTGTAAATGAATTGGTCTCTATTTATATTTTGAACCGGAATGTACTTAAAAATGTAACTATTAAATGTCTCCTCAAAGACAATGCCAGGCTTGAGACGACCCAGATAACGCAATAAGTACAAGTACAACAATTCTCGAACTGGGGGGTTGGCCAGGTTGTTGATTTAATCCAGCAGTCCAGCAGTTACCCAGACCGTATCTATTGTTGGGAGACTTTAATGCCCATAACCCATTATGGGGCTCGTCGGCTGTTGATACCAGAGGTACACACATCGAAGACCTTCTGGATATCACGGAAGCCATACTCCTTAACACTTGACAGCCGACACACTTCAATGCCGCAAATGGGACATTATCAGCAATAGATCTGACAATATCTTCACCCACTCGAGCCACGTTTTCAGTAGCAGGCCCTCAACGATCTGTTTGGAAGTGATCACTTTCACAAATAAGAAAAAACTTCCAACAATCCACCCTATAGCCTAGACTTCAGATTGCCATATGTTTACAAAACTCAAACTTTTTGACAGGAAAGAAATTTGAAAGAAATGAAGAACTGAAAGAAGTTGTGATCTATCTCAATACAATGGCTGCGGAGGAATATGAAACTGAGTTACAAAAACTTTCAGACGTTAAGACAATTGCTTAAATTCGGACATTGATATGTAAAGAATGTTTGTTAAGATATATGTAGTAGTTTTTTTTTTAACTTTCCCAAATGGGTGCTACTTTCCGTAAGGCCATCTTATATTAAAGGAATAAGATTTTCACCTATAATAGTAATCGTAAACACGCCGGTGGTGGCGATTCGGTTGCGATCGAACTAGCGTTAGCGAGAGTACAGCAACGTTAGTTCGGGTCAGCAGTTGGATGGGTAACCGGTACCATTCACCATTGGGATACAATTAATGGTGCTTTAAAGTGATGGGGGCTATCCTTTAAAGTAACAAGGACCACGTGGTCGATAACCTAACACTACTACTACTAGTAATCGTAATATAAAATTTAGATAAACTTTTACTTTATGAATAAACTACAAATACATTAATATTATAAGAATGTAAGGGGTTCTTATAGTATTAGTATTGTAAATAACATTTTCTTAGGATGCAAGTTTATAATGACAAAATCCCTCATGTGTCAAATTCAAGGTTAGAAGCAATATGGTGGCACTTCAAATTACAGCAGCTGTGTTTATCTCGATAAAACAAAAACGAAGAAGTGATAAAAAAAAGTGATAAAATCCCAGTAAGGTGATTAACGCCTACAATCAAGTTGGTTCGTATTTGTAAAAAGTGACAGTACAATCGAATCTCCGAAGTGAATTCATTTTATTTCGAATAATTAATCGTTTCGGCACTTCAACATCAAATGAAATTGATGGAATTATTAAAAACAATATTCCAACTAATACACGGAATACGAGAGCCTCCATATGGAAACAATTTATGGAATTCTGTGATTCAAGAAAATACCGCTTGGAAAAAGATTCGCCGGTAGAAGCATTGTCAAACATATTAAAGGACTGGGCTATAAATATGAGAAAAATTAACGGGGAAGGATACAAAGAATATATAAGAATTAAAACTATTTGGAACTCTACAGCCAAAATGCTTCAGGAAATGTATGTGAGTTTGAAAGAAAGATAGACCATTTTAATTCATTAGATTTTAAAATAGCACGAGATGCTCGAAATTTAAAAAGAAAATGTTTGCAAATATTGCCAGAAAAACGTAAACACAGTGCAGCGATTTTAAATATTTCTGATTACGATAATCTAATAAATTTTTGTAACGAAGACACACCTGATGGATTGCAAAAAAAAAAATTACTTCATTGCTTCATTAGAGCTAGCATGGCGAGGCGGCGAAGCAGTTAACTGCAAGACACACTATTTTCAAGAAGAATTGAATGCAGATAATACAAAAACAGGCAGGATTTCTTACAATCCTATTTTTTCAAAAACATGCCATAAATTAACAAGCACAAAGTGGTTGACTCCTAACGTTAATAAATTAGAAAACTGCCCCGTCAGAATTTATAATAAATTAATAAATTGTCGCAGGAAACATATAACAACCGATAGGTTTTTTTAACACCCAATAAATTTTTTTCAAAAGAATAATATTTGGTACAAAAATATTCCCATAGGTAAAAAATCAATTATCCATGTGGACCAAAACTATAGCCGCAAATGTTGGTTTAAATGCAGAAAAAATATAAAATTTCGAATCATTCTGCAAGAAGCACAGCAATTTCACACATGGCTCACAGAGGTGTTCAAGAACAAGAAATTATAAAAATAAGTGGGCATAGTAATGCATCTTCTTTAAAACCATACATACAATTGGGAAAGGAACACCATAACCAAATTATCAATAAAATACGGACACCTGATAATCAGAATTCATCAAATCAGAATTCAAATCAAACTTCAATATCATTAGGGAACAAAAATAATCAACACACAAGTTCCTTCATTAATTGTACGTTTACTAATTGTACCTTTAATTAAATATCCATGACATTAAATAAATCTTATATAACAATTGTTTATTCTGGAATTTGTCTTAACAAAAATAACTCGACCTCTCGTTTTTAATCGGAAAATGGCATGCACTCAAAATGTGTTTCTTTTAAGCAAAATCCCTCATCCTGTTGACAATAAATTTTACAATTGTCAACAGGATTCGGGATATTGCTAAGCAACACATTTTTCGTGCATATGATTTTTCGATAAAAACGGGAGTTCTTGTTATTTTACTTGTGAAAAAAATATGTATTATCATAGTATTGATGAGATATGCAACCATAGATACACAATGAATAATCTAAAATTGATTATATTAAACAGAATGGTGTTTAAAATAATCAGAAAATAATAACAAAAACGTGAAATGTAAAGGGTTTCACCAAATTAGAAATTTTACTATTTAAAAAAATTAAAGGTATATCCATACAAGAAGCTGTTGGTGGACATGGTATGCTAGCTACAAATTTTTATAGTAGGGTTGGGTAAATAGAATATGGAAAAAAATAGATAAATATAACCAATAGAACTCATCCTTTATTGCCAATTCTCACCCTTTATTACCAATTCAAAAGTAAACAATTATTATTTCGTTGGTAATCTAAACTTGCATGTATTTAAAAAATATCTAATAACTCTAGCCTAAAATAACCTTTAAAAATACTAGCATTGTTTTTTCCACTGTTTTATCCATGTATTTATGTATGTGTACGTGAGCTCTCTACACTCTAAAGTACCATTAAATTAATCCCAATAGCAAAGGATACCAGTTACCCATCTGATTGTGGACCTGGACAAATGATGTTGCTAATTTGGGTGAAACTGTACGGCACCTGGTGGTGTTTTCTTTAAAAATAATATGTTCTATGAGATAAGTCAAATAAGAATTAGATGATGTTCAAGTAATTTGTAAATAATACTTTTGATAATGCATACATGTTTTAAAATTAATGAATTAAAAGCAGGAACTTATTATTAAATTGTCATTTGATGTAATTTAATTTAAAAAAAACAAATTGGATTGGATATAAGTAAGTTGATTTTAAACCTAAGTTTTGCTAATGGAAAGTTGATTTTCCAAAAGTATAATCAACAAAAATAAATTTAAAATATTTTCATTTTAAATCTTATTAATTAACTGAAAACACATGAATATTTTGAGAAACTATATTGTTTCTTAAGTCATTATCATAATTAATAAGAATAATAGGATAATGAAAGAAGTTACATGTAAACTTTTAGGTCCTAGATGGGTGGTCTCTTCACTTTGTTTTTGTGTATTTTTGATTGTTAAATGGGCTCGTTACTTAAAACATGATACTCTAAATAATTAATATAACACGCCGGTGCTAGCGTTAACGTTAAAGCAGCACCGTTAGTTCGGGTCAGCAGTTGGATGGGTGACCGGTCCATTCACAATAGGGATACAATTGATGGTGCTTTAGAGTGACGGGAGCGATTCTTTAAAGTAACAAGCTCATTTACACACACACACACACACACAAATAAGATAGCAACATTGCTAAATAAAGATTATTATTACTATTATTAAATAACTCGGCGGAAGGCACATGTGGTCAAAAGCCAAATATTACTACTACTATTACTAATTAATATATATCAAAGGCGAAAGGTACCAATCACCCATCCAACTAACAGGGCTGCACTACTGTATGTACTCATCACTGGCGTTAATGCAACCGGAAAATTAATTTAATTACTGTAAAATTTATTCACACTAACCAACTATTTTCCAAATGCAAAATGAAAAGCCATAAAGCTGCAACATAAAAATTACCTCCTCTGTCCGGAAATATGGTAAATATTTAAAAGAAAATCGTAAATTATCAAGAATATTGAAGACATGTAGCGACATAATTGTCAGGTGTTGCGTTAGAACTTCACGATCAAAGATTGGCTTTATTAAGATAAATGAAATAGGTACCCTGTGTTGTGCAAATGGAAAATTCGGAAGAAAAATTGATAAACTGAAAAAGAAACGATTCCATAAATAAACAATTGACTAACGAAGAACGTCATGGTATCCTAGAAAAAAATATTAAAGCACATGAAAGAGAATAATACAATCTTTGCAACATGAAGCTGCCAAACATTCATTTAATAAATTAGAAATAAATACTCTTGATAACAATTCTATTCCCAAGAAGCAAGAGTTGTAAGCCTTATTTTCATGTTATAATAAAATTATTTGTACTCTAAAGAATTATTATTATTATATACAGGTTGTTCTCTATGGGGATCTCGGAAACTATAAGAGGTAAAGAAACGGATAAATCGGGAAAGAAGTGTAGATTTACGAGACGAATAAAATTCAACTTTCAAAGTTTTCAAAAAAGTCAAGGGTAACTAGATATTTTGAAAAAAGTAAAAAGTGTCAATTTTTTCAAATCAATATATCTCGGTTATTATAACAGATATGAAAAAACTGTAAAGAACAAAGTTTTAGATAATTTTATGCAGATTATTAAAAATAATCAGAAAATTTTTATCGCCATTATTTTCCGAGATATGACGCAAACTTACATTTTTTTAAATGGAAACCATAGTTGGCTATGACCTCATTCAAAAGGTAATTTTTTTCTCTTTAATCCAATATGGTATACGACATAGTTATTTCTAAAAATAAGTGAGTAATAGTCATTTTAAATTTTATTATAAATAAAAAATGGGTAGCCATGAAAAAGGTGAAAGTAAATCCTCAAACATAAAGTATATAAAAATGTAAAGAGAATATTGTGTATTATTAAGAAAAGTAGAATTTTTATTTACTCGATTTCATATGAAATGCACCTCCCAGAAAGAATAATTGGATTGATGCGATACTTGATGAAAATAATTGTTTATGCGTTGGTACAAAATGATTAAACTATCAGAAGAAATAAACTATCATTTATCAGAAAAAAAATTAATAATGAGTTACATCGCCTCGCACAGCAATGCAAGAATTTAACCTTCTAGGCATACTTAGAATCAAATGGTCTATATCTGCATGAGCCATCTCATTCCAAGCAACTTCTAACTGAAGTCTCAGATCATCTAAGTTGTCAGGAGGTCTGGGCATGTTGCGAACCCTTTTACCTATTATGTCCCAAACATGCTCGGTGGAGTTTAAGTCGGGAGACCTTTCTCGCTAAGGCAACATTTGCAAATCTGCTTCTTCCAACAACACCCTTGTAATATTTGCTGTGTGGGGTCTAGCATTATCTTGCTGGAAAATCCCATCAGGTAGTGTCTACATAAATGGCACGGCGACAGGATCCAAGATATTATCAATGTATTGTCAAGCGTTTAATATACCTGGAATGAACAAAAGTATATAAAATTTATAAAAAGAAGCAATAAAATATAATAATAAAAATTATTAATCCCATAAAAAACCAAGATAAATAATACTACTAATTGATTATGGAGTCATTTACTTTGTAATATATCTTATTAAATATGAGGAAACAACTCAATAACAATTTTTTATTCACATATCAGAAAAAACATAACATTTTAAAAAGCATAGAAATACATAAATAAAAAAACAAATGAAAAATAGACTGAATGAACAAACAGACCTCTCAAACTCACGGTTACCGGGCTGGTCTAGAGTTTAGAGTACCTGCTCATGGGCAATGCAGTTGTGGGTTTGAATTCCAGCTGGGCAGTGGACATTTCTAAAGGAAGAATCCACCGTGTGGATTCATGGATGTGCATGTTCGTCTTCATTTCATATATATATATATATTGAAAATTAATCAATTTGATGTGTCTGAATAGCTGATAATAATAAACTTTATTTAGCACTGTTGCTATATACAATATAGTTATAAAATTCATATGTTGCTTATGACAATTTCTCTCTATTATTTACCACCCCAACCTGCAATTCCATCTAACATCCTTCCTTTAAAATATTATTACCAACATCCTGGCCTCACCACAGTAAACCTAGTATAAATAGTGTAAACATGTAACTTATACCATTTCTCCACCAGAAAGATCCATAACTTCGCTTTACTATATTTGAAAAATTACAAGTAACTGTAGAATTGACTAATTGATAGTCACTGTTAAACAGTAACAACCCTAACAGTCCGAAACTCTGAAACGTGATTTATATCATAAAGTATAAGTTTATACTTACCCGAAAACCAATTAAACTAAAACGTCAATGAGAAAGTGTTTATGTGTGTGAGTTTTACTTCTTAATGATAATTTTAAGTAGTTATATTTGAGATAATGTTGTAATAATCGTGAGAAAAAATTATTGGTTATCTATAAATAAAACAATTTTAAACATTGTATAACAACTTTCTGTTAAAGCATAATTTGCGGACTTAGCTCCTGGGCCCTGTTACAGTAATTGTAAAATTGTAAAGCAAGATAATACCAATATGATTACTGTGCCATCTAAAGTTTTCACTATTTTAAAATCTTGTTTAACTCACTCAAATATTTTATTTAAAAATAAAAAATTATCGCTTAATATTATTATAAACACCTTGCTAAACACACTATTGATAGTTTTAAATTATTTTTGATTATGGTGGTTGAAAAATTAATGGATTTTAAGAGCTCATAGAAAATATACTTAACTGTCAAGAACTTCTTTTTAGGCTATAAAATTTAAAAGTATGATGGTGCCATAAAAAATAGATTCGTGTTGCCATATCACATAGCAAGCTCAAAACATTATCTTAATTTATTTTTTTTTTAATCTATTTTGTTTTAAAATTTATTAAATAAATTTACACATTCATAATTCAATAATAATATTGGTTCAGTTTTAATATTGGCATATGTTTTGATATTCTTTAAACACATATAAATTTAATGAACCAAAATATGTCTACACTGCTTAACTACAAAGATATTTATATAAGTTTGACAACGTTGCTTTGTGTTGGTGTTAGGCCAACCATAGAAAATATATATACAAGTGTATTTTCTAGGCAACACAGTATGGCTCCCATAGAGGATAAAGATCGGTTGAGGTAAGTGAATCGTGTCTTATTACCCTTATTCAAATAACTAATTATGTTAAGATTTCGAGTAATTACGAACGTCTTTTTGTGAACTTTAAAACAGTAAAAATTATCGTATAAAATTCCCTACTGAAATAACTAACAATTTGAAATGATTTAAGTATTTTTTATTTTTAGTGGACCCCAAAAGCGATGCACATTAATTCCGACTTTTATTGTGCAAATAGATAGGCCCTAAGCCTTACACTTAAAAAGTATAAAAACTACTGCGGTGTATAAACAATCTTACATTTTATATTTTTATGCTATATATACAAATGTTTGAATTATTTAAATTTATTACTTGCTATTTTTCCATTATTCTATAACTTGATCAAGATTTACTAAAAGTATTTATTATATTTAAATTTCTTTGTAATCAAACAAATTAATGAATAACTTTATAAAATTCATTGGCTCTTTCTATTGTTTCTTTATTGTGACTGTGTAATTCATGTCTCAAATTAGTGTGGATAAATTCTCGAGGCTTCAATCCAGTGATATTTTATATGTGTTACAGGTTCAAAAATAGCACTATTCAAAGGCATCCCTAATCTCAAATCAGCGGGAAGAATGAGAGAGAGGTAAAACCATTTATGAAATGTTCGATGCAATTTCACCTCCAAATAATAATCCTCCCGTCATTTGGGTTATTCTTTATTATATTGATAACATTAGTCAACTACCCTGTTGGTTGTTTGTCAACATAAATTAATATGTACTTATTCAAACTTAAAATTGTTGAACACATCAGGTTTCTCCCAAGTAAATTTTTGCCATTATATCCAATATAGAATCGATTTTTGTGACTGTTCTAATGTAATTAATAAATTATGTATGCTTTTCTGGGAATATAAAAGACGCTATTAAAAACGAACCATAAAAGTTACATTCTTATTTGATCAGAAACAAACTTATTGAAAATAATTCTGATTTTACTAATGAGGATTACAACAAAGGCAGAAATTGGTGGTTCATTCATTTCATATATTCCTCTATAAATTAAAACATTCTTAACCCAGAGGCAATCCAATTCCATCTATGAGACGCATAGATTCTTGAAGCAAATTAATATTTGATCTTCATGTGCATAATAATAAATGTAAAGGTCAAATATATCAAATTTTAGCCTTAATATAAAAATATTTATTAAATAACAATATTAAAATCTAAATGTTTAAAATACAAATGGCGCAATTATCACAATTTATTATTCTAGTCCGTAGACATCACCTCCTTTTCGATGGTCAGCGTTTGCGTATATCGTGTCACCCACCCGATAAAGGGCGCAGATAACTGAGAATGAAGTCAGCCTGGTCATGTTGTGGCCCAATTTGCTCAAACCATCAACGACTTGCTGAAATTAAATTTTTTGTTAATATTATTTAAGATTTATGATGATTAGGTTATTAATAATAATATTTTTGGATATTGAGATATATGAAGAATTTTAATTATATGAATAAAATATTGGTTAGAATTCACTCTCTTCACAGTTATTTTTATATGCTAGATATACATTTCGAGCACTAAGCTATTGATAATGAGCTTAGTGCTTTAAATGTACTCATAAAAATAAACTGTAAAGTAAACAGTTTATGTGAACGATTCACTTTCATTTTGTTCTATGTAATTCCTTTTTAGGTTAATGTCTAACTGCACAGCATATTAATGACTTAAAAGCTGTTATGGTCACAGAAAACCAAAAAAGAGAATATATTTTAAAATGTGTTTTCTGTTTCCATCAGATCATTCTGATATTATATTTATAACAAGCAAATTACTTTTGTATAATTCAATTCAATGTCATGGTATTTGACAGGCAATTAGTTGTTCCAATAAGTGGTTTGTCTTGTAGTTCTAATAAAACTGACTCATTGTTGTATATTTACTAAATGTTCCATATTTTTAAGAACAAATTACTATAATAATTTTTATTTTGTGTTACGAGCAGAATTAGAAAGATTCGATTTATTAGACTAAAGATTTTTATATATTTATAGTACCTGCAAGGTTCCATACTCATAACCAAACTCCATAGGGTACAATTGGTGATGCAGCCTCGGAGCATCAACAGCTTCTTTGATGTTTTGTTGGAACCACATCAATCTCATTATAACCTAAAAAAGTAAAAAGCTATTGAGTAATTGTTCTTTAAATGTAATCATTAAGCTAATACCTGAGCAACTCCTGTGGTAATTTGAGTGCCTCCAGAGGCTCCAATCACCATGATAACATCACCAGTTGAATTGGCAATGATGGAAGGGCTCATTGAAGACAGTGGACGTTTACCAGGAGCAATAGCATTGTTAGGCGATCCCGGTAAACCGAAGTAGTTAATGAAATTCTCGCTGGAAAAGTCATCCATTACGGAGTTGAAGGTGATGCCGGTTTGCTCAGAAACAACCTCTGAACCAAAGCTTTAAAATATTAACAGATTATTAGTATCAGAAGTCAACATTAATTTATGTAATAAAACAGTAAAACTTTTTTCTCCAATTCATTTGTAATAGCTTTTGATAATAAATATATTGTACTCAAAATTAATTTGTGAAAAAGTGCTAATGTTTTTAGTAAATTCTTCAAATTACTTAAAATATGTGATTGTACTAGTTTAATAAAACAAATTAAACACAATTTTTACTAGGTATAAAATAAATATTAAATATTTCAATCAACGGTATAACTCAATTTTTATATGGTAACAATAGTTTAAAATCATTAGCATGTCATTTTCAAATCGTAGTACTAAGTATGTATTGAAACTATAGTCATCAAGTAAAATTTGAGTTATACAAAGTATAAATTGTCTTTTATTTGTGATTAACGATGTATAACGAAGTAAGAGCCTCCATATTAAACGAATTTAATAAAGTAAAATAAATAATTATTATACATTATTTATAAATATATTATTAATATAGAAATTCTGATAAAAAAAAAAACTCAAGGAAAATGAATGTTTTGCATGATTAACTACTAAATTTCAGGTACCATGGATAAAACAAATACTTCTTAAGGTATTTATTTAATAATATTAGTAAATTCATCACATAACCTAAAATTAAAATTTTACAAGATTAATAAAATAAATAGTTTATAGAAATTGTAGAGTTAAATACATATTCTGCCATGATTAACTACTAAATTTTAGGTATATATTAAGGATCGAAACACATGTCAGTTTATCCGAATTAAGACAGAACGTAACGAGTACATTACTACTCTCAATTTAAACATACCAGGTAAGGAATTTCAATACAAACAAATCTATGTGTTGTGTAAGATTTTAATAAAAGTTATTTGCTCTTCTTGATTAATCGCTTCACCAGGTAGACGTAATTACAGTAAGGTAAAATATTTGATGTATATTCATTAATGGAAATATTGTATTGGATTGATAAGGCTTTTACTTGGTGAAATTCCATTATATAGATGATAAGTAAAACTCTTCGGTTTTGAGAATTTACACAGTTTTAATGTTGATGCATTGCGACAATTGTTTTGCCACACAGTGTGTGAATTCTCAAAACCGAAGAGTTTTATTTATCACCTGGAAATATTGTATGTATATTTCAAAAGAACTCAAAAACATGAATAATGAATATTAGAAATATCTACTGAAATATAGACAAGATAATGTTAGAATTATAAAATGTTTTTTGAATAAAAATAATATAACGGACTTCGAATCTGTGAATTTTATTTATATCATATCTTTTAATGAAAATTCACAAATATTTAATTCACTACTAATTGGCTATTTATTCTACCAAAATACGAACTAGATAAAGTTTATATATGTATAAGAAGCAACAAATTTTGTTAAACTAATTTAATAAGCTATTTGTTGTGATAAACAATTAATCTTTATTAATCTACTTCTTAATTTTAATTTAATTTTAGTACTTACTATAAATTTAGAGTGCTTGTCACAGAAACGGCGTCACCATTCTCTGCTAATACTGAAATATGTGCAGTCCCGTTGTCGGCTGATTGGCTGTAGAAGACAGCACCATAGTGCTTGGGGTCTTGAGATGTACCAGAATCATTGATGTTTTGCATAACTTGTTTCGCATAACTAGAAGATGTCAAATTTGCTAAAAGCTGCAAACAAAAAAGTAATGTATATAAAAGAAAACAATAAAATAAATAAAAGTGAACATTGTGGTTTTATAGATATTTCAAACATTATTTTTTTATAAAATTCATTTGAATAATTTTAATGTTTAGGATTAGCCATTGATTGTTTATGTTGAATAGTTTCTGATTGTACTTTTTATATGCAAAATATTTATTGTTTATTGGTTTGTTCCTTGATTTAAACTTTATAAATAGATTTGCTTAATGAAAAAGTAGGAAATAGCATATTTGATAAACTTTAGAAATGTTATTTCCCTACTTTATAACAATTTAATATAAATCTAAGTTATTATTTATAATAATAGCACTAGAAAGTTTATTGTGACTAACCAAAAGAAAATTTCCTAATTTACAATATTAAACTAGATTATTGTTTTACTATGGCAATCGGACTGAGGATATATCTGTATTTCAAGATTTGCATTCTGATTCATGCACAATCAAACACAACCCATGAAGGATTGAAAATATCATTGAAGGAGTTTTTACCTGAACCACATCGGACTCCACAGTGCTTCAGTACTATTTTTTACTTCACTTTACAAGTGACTATAGTTTTGTTTAATAGATAGATAGGAACTTTAAAAGAAACTGCACCTTGTTGATGTCACACACAGGATTTATACATATAATGAATTTTTTATAATGGCATTGTAAAGATTGAAACTTTACAAAATAAATCATGCATGTGATATCAACAATGTGCAGTTTATTTTAAAGTTGCTGATCCAAGAAGTATCGCAAAGTTAAGACTTCCACAATAGGTGGTCATATTTATAGAAACCTTAAAGAATAATTTCTTGCATGTTGTTTTTTAATTAGTAATTTAAAATAATAAAAGGATTAATTAAGCACTTGGTTATGTTTCACTATTTTTATATTTCTCCGACTAGTTTCGACCGTTGGTCATTCTCAAGGAAATATGTGAAACATAACCAAGTGCTTAATTAATCCTTTTATTAACATAAAAATGTTTCACCACGGGTTAAGTGAGAAGTTAATTAATCGTAATTTAAAATAACTTTTTGTCTTATTTTATAAAGTAACATTAGTTAAATTTTTGATAGTATCACAATGTAAATGCCTTCACAATCTCATATTTAAAAAAGTAGTTTAGACTAGATGGTAATCTTTAAACATTAGTTTGGTTTATTGTTACTTAAAAAAAGTGTCAAGAAATATTTAACCAAACGCATTTATTTTGATCATTAGAAATTAGAAATGATTAATCAAAACTCAAAGTGATTCTAAATGGTAATTAATATTTTTGATCACTTAATTATCTAAAGAAAAAATATATTATACATTTATATAAAACAAATTTTTCGTTATTTGCATTTAAAGTATTTTTACCTCTGTAATATTTATAAAATTCGTGTCACCCAATTCAGTCCTTTTCGCATAAGCATACTTAAAAGCCTCTCCTATTCTATGGTAGGTTTCAATGGTGTTGTTTAAACCATCGATGCTGTCTTTTGTAAAATTGTAGTTGTCCAAAATATTTAGTATGAATCCCAACAATGCACCAGATCCGGGAGGTGGCATCGTATACAAGCTGTCGCCATTGCCAAAGGTCACTTCAGTAGGATCTGGCCAGTCTACTCTAAAAACATAATGATAATAATAAAATTTATTTCCAGCATACATACAGTAACAATATATGAACATAAAGATAATACAGCATAAACATGTAAACATACTCAGATAATTAAAATAAAGAATACATTTTTACTTTTTTATACCACTTTAAACTTTATTGCAGTGACTAGTTTCACTACACGGTAATCATTATCAAACTTAGTTTTCTTGAATGCCTTTAAGATCCAAGAAAAACTGAAATAATTTACAACTTTGAATGTATGCTCATAATACTAAAATATTTGATTTATCTAGTATGGTCATGTAAGTGTAAGTTTCTGCTTTTGCTATATTTTGTGGAAAATGATTGTAAAATTTAATGCAACTGTATCATAAACATATTTACTTAGTTTCTGTGATGAATACATGGAAGTTTTAGCATCTTTAGTATTGTGGTTACTATTTAGAGTATATTGGAAGATTGAATAAAATGTTTTAATAATGATGTCGTGATTGTAAGAACATTAGCATGATTGGCTTAGGTGCAAATTTATTAATATTTGGTTAGTAGCTTACAGTTTCATCAATTTATGATTAAATTTTGGGGAGCAGTTAATGATGTATTGGTTGTAAAGTAACAAATTAGTATCATCTGCATAGAAAAAACTTTCACTATTTGGATGTATATTGTCGAATATATCCAGAGAAAATCCATTACTTCTCTCAGGGTTTTTCGATTCCCTTAGACAGTCTCACTTTCAAGGGCATCCAAATCCCATGGGACGGTCAAGATAAATATCTCCGTTTTTACATGAACAGAAAACATAATTAGAACAAACACATCCAAAGCTAAATCAGCGTTTGCCCAGCTTAAATCATTACTGCTCAACAAATGCCTGTCTTTTCTTTCCAACAAACTCCACCTGCATGAGGCAAACATATGATCAATATGGAGGAGACACAGAGGGTGATGATCGGAAGGATCGTCAATACGTTTAAACTGAGCTGCGCTCAGAGTTGAATATCCCTAGAGTCCAAAAATGTATTCTTCAATTAGACCTCAACCGCCCTTCAAAATTTGATCTTTGCCTTCTACAAGGTGACGTTGAGCCATTATGCTTAACAGGCAAGAGAAAACCTCCACTCCAGCTGGACAACTAAATAATATTACTTTTTTCATTTTTTGGTATTAAACAATAAAATCTGACTTTAATTCACTTAATGCATTTATCCAGTCAGTAATATTTAAAATCCAATTCAGGATGTTGCTCTAAAAATTGTTTTGTTAATTAGTGAAATTTTGATCAGTAAGAATATGACACTACTTTAGGATCAGCCTCTAGGTGTCTTATGTAAGGATTCTCCACTTACAGGTATTTGCAATTCCGCGAAGGTTACAGTTAATAATTGAACGCCGAATTGTATCAAAGGGTTTAGATAATTCAAGCAATACACGATATACAACTTATTACCTAGTGCTGTTAGGATTGATTAAATACACTAAAAGAGTGCAGGGTTTATACTTTTACAGTGAACCCTTACTGACATTTTGAGAATATCTGATTTGTCTTGAAAAAGTAAAATCATCGATTTGACATTATAACGTTGATTGAAATAGTTTTCAGTATTTTTGATTTGACATTATAATTTATAGAAATAAGAATTGATTGAATATATTGAAATGTTGCTCAATCTATATTTTTGCCTTTGACATCTCGAGAATAATTTAATTGTAATTGCATTTTAATTATTAATTTAAGTTTAATGTTAATTTTACTCTGTCATTGGCCTTTTGGCTGTTGGGTAAAAATCGATAAATAAATTAATTAATTGATTTGACATTATAGTTTCTAGTATTTTTGGAATATGGAAAAATATTAATTGGTCTGTAATTTTCGAAACATATATATTTATATTATTATAAAAGGGGCAAAGCAAACGGGGATAGAGATAAAAGAGTGGGCGGATAAATGCAGAAGAGAAAGTGGAGATCCCGTGGAGCTAGCGGGCGAAGGAGTAAGGTGGGAAGTAGCAGAATTCTCGGAGGAGGAGGTGGAGAGAGCCTTTGAGGAACTAAAAAAGGAAAGGCGGCGGGTCCGGAGGGACTAAAAACGGAAATGTGGAGAGAAATAGGAAATGGTTAGGTTTAGAACCCTCATCAACCAAATCTGGAAAGGGGAGGAGAAGATCCCGGATTCATGGAAGGTGGGGGCGGTTTGCCCGGTCCACACAGGCGGTGATATTAACGAAATAGATAATTATCGCGGAATAACGATAATAAACATAGGATGCAAGTTAGCGATGCTGTTAGATAAGAGGAGGCTCGAGGAGGAAACGGAGGAGAAAAAACTTATTGACGAAACGCAGGGAGGGTTCAGGAAAGGAAGGGGAACAAGTGACCAGTTATTTACCCTGGCCAGGTCAGTGGAACGAGTGTTGGAAGAGAAAGGGAGTATGTGTGCGGTGTTTTTGGATCTAAAAGCGGCGGTATCGAGAAAATTGATGATAGAACGACTGAGAAAAGGGGGGGGGTGAGTGGAGGTATGGTTGAGTTCATAAGGATAATGTATGAGGAAACGTGGTGTGTTGCGAAGGTGGGAGGGACGTGCGCGGAAAGGTTTAGGACGTGGAAGGGTCTAAAGCAGGGTTGCCCGTTGAGCCCGGTGGTCTTTAATTTGTACATAGGGGATTTGGAAGAGGTTCTAAGAAAAGGACAGGATGGTGGGATGTTAATAGGGAAGAGAAAGGTATGGACACTAGGGTACGCGGACGACATGGCCAGGCAATGGGAGGAATTAAAGGGATGCTAAAGAGAGTGGAAGGGTATATGGACAGGAGAGGTTTGCAAGTGAATGTTAAGAAAACGAAATGGATGAGATTTAGGAATAAGGGAAGAGAGGGAAGGATAAAAGGATTAGAGTGGTAGGGTGAAACGATAGAGAGAGTGAAAGTGTAAATATTTAGGCGGGAGGATATGATGAACATGCAAGGTGGGTGCAAGGAAAGGTAAGGAAGGCGTGGGGCGTGGTGAGGGATAATTGGGATGGTTGGTTTAAAGGAAATGTGAGTGTGGCGTGTGGTTTGTGGGATGCGTGTGTGAGATCTATTTTGTTGTACGGAGTGGAAGTGTGGGGGGTCAGGAAGCAAGAAAGGGTTGAGAGTGAGCAGCGGTGGTTCCTGAGGCAGATGTTAGGGGTGGAGAAATCGACCCCGGGTTACATACTGCTTCAGAAAACAAATAGAGAAAGTGTGTGGTGTGAGGCGATAAAGAGAGTGGCTGGGTATGATATGAGAGTAAGTGGCCTGGAGGCTAGTGAAAGAGGTATGGAGGGAAAGGATGAATGCAAGTCAGGGCAGATGGAGGATAGGAGGAAGGGGATGCATGAAAGAGTGGGCTTGTCTGAGGTGATTGTAAGGGAATGGTTGGAGAAAGGGGTAAATGTGGTAGGATGGGTGCACGAGAAAGTGAAAGAGGTGGAGAGACAGGAGAGGCAGAATCAGATAAGAAACAGTGAGTACAATGAGGGGTATGAGGGATGGCAGGTGCATGGGAGCAGACCAAGATATCTTGAGGGGGTCTATCTGAGGACAGAGGAGAAAACGATCATGCCGAGAGCGAGATGCGGGTCGGACGAGAGAGGAAGAAAGAGTTGGATGGGTGAAGGTTATGGGGAATGTGTGTTATGCAAGGAAGGGAAGGATACGTGGGTGCACTTGGCGGAGGAATGTAAGGGAGTAAATGTAGGATGGGTGAAAGGGTGTAGAAATGTAGTGAAATGGATGAGAGATGATGGGGCCAGGGTAATGGTGTTGAGAAGACTGGGGTGGGAAAAGGAGAAGAAGAAAAAAAGGGTGTACTATAATTTATTGTATTGAAAAGGAATGTTAAGTTTTATGTTGAGTTTATATGTCAATAAAGGTCTTTTTTATATTATTATACTCAGATATGTATTGTGAAAGAGCTTTATATATCTGTTTTTGAATTTTACACTGTGTTTCAGCTGATCCAAATTTAAAATTTTGTTTTCTGATTGATTTTACCTTTTCCAGTAGAAAATGTTCACTGACATACTTTAAGAAGAAAGAAATATAATGTGTATGTTTATTACTCGTGTCATGGCATTTAGTAACAACTTCAAAGGATTCGCTTTCAATATCAGTGCAAAATTCATTCACTGCACGTTCAGAGTATAGAACCAATAATTATTTACTGCTCTTAGTAATTAGGGCCATAAGAAATTTATCGAAATAAAAGAATATGGAAGTTGAATACATCCAGGTGTTGCTTAAAAATCAGTTCTACAATTTTACGCCCTTGGCTACAGTATTAGACTAAACGGTTAGAAGGGTAAGGCCTTGGACCTTTATGAGGTAAACCATGTGTACTTACAAAGAAAAGTTTATTCATTGCAGGTTCAGAGTATAGTACCAAAAATTATTTATTGCCCTCGGTAATTAGTAACCTAAGAAATATATAGTTGTTGCTTAAAAATCAGGTCTACAATTTTACGCCCCTGGCTACAGTATTAGACTAAAAATTTGGATACTTATGAGAAAAACCATGTGTACTTACAAAAAATACATGATGTACCTTGGGAAGTGGAATACCCGATTCATGAATTTAGTCGGAAGGTTTTAGAGATTGTCATCATATCAATTTAATTTAATAAATTGGGGGACATACTGAATGTCAAATAATAGAAGTTGACAAAGTGGTTCAGGAAAAGTTAATTGTATTTTAGGCTATTGCTAAATGCTACTAGCGGGAAAGAAAATCGAGCTTTTAAAAGGGTAGTATTCAGGATTGATTCACTGAAAGAAATAAATGTCTAAAGCAAAACAACTCAAGAAACAATCGTTGAGGTAGTGAATAGCATATTTCACTTATTTCCAAGTAGATATCTAATTTTGGGATTATTTTGGATAGGAACTAAGTAGGAAGAAGAAAAAGAAGGACCAAGAATTAATATTAATTAAAACCCAGTTGTTCCTTTGATTCCCTATATACAATTGCCATCATCACATGCCTCTTTTCTCTGGGTTAGACTGAAGGAGTAAAAGGTAATGACTTTGAATATTTATACGAAAAAATAATACATAGTGTAGATATCTAAGTAGAAATCCAATTTTAGGATTATTTTTGATAGGAACTAAGAAGGAAGAAGAAAAAGAAGGACCAAGAATTAATATCCTTAATATTTAAGCCGATTCAAAGAATTTGAAGATTAAATAAACACAGTGGTTCCTTTGATTCTCTATATACAATTTCCAACATTATATGCCTCTTTCATCTATGTTAGAATGAAGGCGCAGAAGGTTATGACTTTGAATCTTCATGAGAAAAAATAATATATAATGTAGATGTCTGAGTAGATATCTAATTTTAGGATAATTTTTGATAGGAACTAAGAAGGAAGAAGAAAAAGAAGGACCAAGAATGAATGTCCTCAATATTTGATCCCATTCAAAGAATTTGAAGATTGAATAAACACAGTTGTTCCTTTGATTATCTATATACAGTTGCCAACATCTTATGCGTCTTTCTTCTACGTTAGAGTGAAGGATCAGAAGATTATGACCTTGAATCTTCATGAGAAAAAATAATATATAGTGTAGATGTCTAAGTAGATATCTAATTTTACGATAATTAATTAACTAAGAAGGAAGAAGAAAAAGAAGGACCAAGAATAAATGTCCGTAATATTTAATCCCATTTAAAGAATTTGTAGATTGAATAAACACAGTTGTGTTTATTCAATCTAGTGATTCCATATATACAAATAAAAAGGGGTAATGGTAACGGTCGTTACCATCATTTTCATAAATACAATTGCTAACATTATATGCCTCTATTTTCTGCTCTAGACTGAAGCAGCAAACGGTTATAACCTTGAATCTTTATGAAAAAAAACATACTGTAATCTCTTGAAATGTGCCTGATTTACAAAAAAACATGATATGACTTGAATAGGAAAACATGCGGTTAGTTCATATTTTAGATCACCTAGTTAAAACAGATCTAAAGGTTTTAAAATATGCTATCCTATCAATTTTATTTAATCCAAGCAAGGGGTACAATGTAACTTGGCGAAAATGAAATTGCAAATAGGAGTAATAGCTAAAAAAGTTTGTTCTTGTTGAAACTTTCAATTATAAGTTAAGTGCTAGTAAAAATAGGATATCAAATCGCAAGTAGAACTGTTTTCAAAAGGGCAGTAGCGAAATAGCTGAAAGAAATGAATGTTTACAGGAAAGCTTCAGTAAGTCGCTTCTTTCGCAGAATGTGCGGGAAAAATTGGGGTCTAAACCCTAAATTGACTCTATGGCTCTACACCAGGGTAATAAGACCCATGATAGCCTATGGAGCAGTGGTGTGGTGGACTAGGACAAAACAAAAGGGGGCGATAGGACTCCTGAGCAGTACACAAAGACTAGCATGTCTCAGTACAACAGGAGCCCTAAGCACCACCCCAACAGCAGCCCTAGAAGCCATCTTGAACATACCACCACTACACATCTTCATTCAAGGAGAAGCCAGGTCCGTATAATACAGACTGATGCAAGGACAGGCGCCCATAATCCGATCACACGGAAAAACGCACCAATGGCTAGAAGACGAGCTGAAGGCTAACGCGATTACAGCAATGCCTAGCGATGCCATGGTGAAAAAATACAATTTCGAAAAGAAATACAAGGTTCTAATCCCACAAAGAGAGGACTGGGTCGAAGGCCAACCTACCAAAGCAGAATCATGCTTGGTTTACGGACGGCTCAAAGACCGACAAAGGGGTAGGAGCAAAATAGGAGACACAGATTTCTGTCAGTCTCACCAAGGACACCACGGTGTTCCAAATAGAGGCGATAGCTCTTCACCACTGCACAAGAGAAATAGCAAGACAAGACACCAAAAGTAGGTCAATTGCTATATTCTCCGACAGCCAGGCGCTACTAAGAGCACTAAGCTCCACACAGGTCGAATCTAAGCTAGTGTGGGACTGTATACGCGCTCTTAACCAACTTGGCTGTCACAGAAAAGTAACAATCACATGGGGCCCAGGACACGGAGGACATCCGGGTAATGACATAGCAGACGAATTGGCCAAACACGGCTCGTCAAAAGCAGTAATTGGCCCGGAACCCTCTTGCAATCGCCAATAATTCACGACCGAACTCCTGAACCAAGACAGGAAAATGGTCAAAACAATAGTAGGCCTGATAACAGGACACTGCAAGCTCAACAAACATATGAGCAAAATAGGCCTGGTGGAAGAAGCATCATGCAGATTCTGCCTAGAGGAAGAAGAGGACTCGTTCCACATTATATGCCACTGCGAGGATCTAGCAAGGATTAGATATCAAAAGCTAGGCACTACAAACCCAAGCGCGGAGACTTATACCCAAGCCCCTCTGGCAGGGCTAATAGGACTAATCAAAGAGGCAAAGCTAGAGCGGGTCATCTGAGATAAACAGGGATCCACAATAGACCTGGAAAGGTCGCGGTGGAATAGGCGCTGGTGCCACCCATACAACATCTAATCTAATCTAAGTGGCTTCTTTTTAAATATCCCTTAAAATATCTGCATCTATTATTGGTGACAATTTGTACCATATGATCAGATAAAACATGATTTGATGAAATCAGGATAATGATTGTTGTAGTTAACATTTGTTATGATGTTATTGATATACGTGCCAGTACCATAGTTGTGTATTCAAGTGACTTCTACGTTTGAAATTGCTTTACATGCCAGCCAATTCCAAAATTTTCTGGTTTCACGTGATTTCTCCAGTATAGTAATATTGAAATTACCAGCTATAAAATACTGTATATTTGTTAATGCCACATCATTTAAAATCTGACCTAATTTATTATAAAATAGTGCTTTGTGAAGGTCTATAAATACAAAATACATAGATTTTTTGCTTGGAAAGTTGTGCACCCACGAAGTTAAACGTTTTATCTTGGAGATAAAGTTTATAATTTTTAATGATAGTTCTTTATTCGTCCCAGAGAAGTTCGATTTTAATTTTATATTGGAAATATTATATATTTCAACCTGTTTACTTATACGAGGGATAGTAAGAAGGTAGTCCTCGGAGGGCTGTATCGTATTTCAGCTGACTATGTGCAAAGTTACGTCATGCTGGTATTAACTGTTCTATTTATATTAATGTTTTTAATGTTTTACAAAATAAAGAATGCCTCCAGTTGTGATGTTAGGGCTTTGATTAAAATTCTGAACGCAAGAAATGTGCGACTTTGTGATATTTATCGCCAATTGAAAGATGTGTATGGAGAAAATATTATGGTTAAATCTGTTCGGCGCCTGTGTTGTAATATCAACTTAGGAAGAGAGAAGACCTATAATGACGACCATTCTGTACGGCCTACAGTCATTACGGACCAACCACCCAACCTATATACCAGACTTAGCTCCTTCAAATAACCATCTGTTTACAATTTTATGTTAATTGAATATTAAACTTACTTATAGTTGAGAAAATCTTCTTCTTTAATAATAGAACCAGCTTTTTTCAGGTCTTCTAATATCATAGCTGAGAGGGTGCCGTTGTAGAAATCGTCACCTCCTTTTTCTGCAATCGTGCGAAGAGTTTTGCAAAGCTGTTTTGGTATCACGCTATCCGTCAGTTTTTTCGTTTGGTTTTTATCATCCTTGAACCATTCTCTAAAAAAATAGAGCATGCAATTCAATTAATATTTATTATCTAAAATAGTTTATAGCATTAATTAATATAATCAAAATAAAACAAATACATTTTTTGATATCACTCCTTTATAATAATCTATATAACTGTAACTATAGTAACAACTGTTATTAAAGAAATGATAACAAAAAAGTTGTTTGTTTTATTTTCAGTTATCAAAATGAATGATTAAGTGATACTTGCTTATCTTCTAAGGTAAGTGGTTGAAAGGTAGTGGTTCTTAACCGGTGTTCCGTAGGATTGGGTGAAGTGCTCCACCAAAATTAGATATTCAGAAAAAATATAGTATCAAATATTATGTACACAATTTTCATGTTGTAATGTTAGGAACTTCGTATTAATTATATTACCAATTGCACCTTTGTTCTCGATCGGTAAACAGTTGAAAATTTTGAGATAACAAAGTGCTCCTTCATTACCAAAAGGTTAAGAACCACTGGAATAAGGTAATACGTTTTAACTTTTAATAATGTGTAATATTTACAGATATAGCGGGTTAGAGTGAGTGATGCCCTTAATTGATTTCAGCTGCGGTAGGGTTAGCTTGTAACCAGCCTCGCACAACTCGATGGTGGGCTGCACGACATCCGCCCAGGGAAGACTTCCGAAGCGCTTGTGGGCTTCCCAGTAACCTTTGAGCTCGCCTGGAACTCCGATCGATAATGGACCTGCGAAGGATTCAATTTTAATAAAACACGAAATATATATTTTTAAGTTGCAAACCGAAGAAACGAGATGTTTCAGAATATGCAATAATAAATAAATGTTTCTCATACAATAAATGATTAATCGCAATTACACATATTATTGAAAGTAATGATTATTAATTTTATTTCTTACTTAATTTAAGTTCTCGCATAATTGAATAATATCATTAATCGGTGAGTTTTATAAAGATATGGTTTTAGTTGCAATTATTACAAAAGCATGAGAAAGCTGTTATCACTCCACAAGTTTGTTAATGTTAATACTTTACGGAATTGAATCATAGACACTAAAAGTTCGAAGTATAATAAATTAGAGGCACTAGAAATGTGGATTTATTATAAATTGTTTAAAATTTCATGCATGGACCGTGAAAGAAATGCAGAAACATTGGGCTGAATGGATAGAGTTCGTTAAATATTTGTATCTATAAAGAAGCGGAATGTAGACTATCTCGGAAAAGTGATGAGATGTTGCAAATACGATTTCTTCACGTATTGCATTATGTTAATAGCTTTTGCACACATTGGTTCAAATTCCTCAACTAGTGACCGATGAAGCGGATATTTCAAGAAATGCAATAATAAAATAAGGAATTTCTATAATGCCCATGCGGGGGGCAGAAAAAAATCCACAAGAAATACTTGAATGATACAATATTAGTTCGTGTTGGACGTTTGGGTTGGAATTTTGGATGACTGATTAATTGGATCGGTATTTCTTCTATGAAGATTTACTGGCCAGGTGTATGGCAACTTTTTAGAACAAAAGCTACTTCAGTTTCTGAAGGATGTACTATTGGCAACCGAAATTGTAATGATGGTGTATCATCGCATTTCAGTGTGGTTACTCGTGATTTTTACAGTAACATACGAGATCGCTTGTAAGGTCAAGGTGGACCTTAATCATGGCCTACTGGATCCCCCAACGTAACCCCCCTGGATTATTATTTAGGGGCTAGCTAAAATCATTAGTTGCACAACTCCAGTGGAAAATGAGGAAGACTTGCGAAATCAGATAATTGATGGGTGTAACACAATACGAAACAACCCTGGTGTTGTTGAAAGAGTTTGGCAATCAATGAGAAGAAGATTTAATTATTGCTTCCTAGTTGTAAGTAGTCAGTTCTTGTAGATTAAAAAACTTTACATGTTATTTTTGGTAATAAAATATTGTTCGCCCTATATTTTCTTAGCAAAGCGGGTTTTCAAAAATCACTAAAGAACAAAATATTCTTGGAATAGTCCAAGAAATAACCCTTTCAATTTTTGCCGCACGTTTAATAAACACCCTGTATATTATACAGGTGTTATTAATTATACAACCGATCTTATTTACATACCTTTCCTTGCTTTCATTTGATCGTTGCCAAACATCGTAGAGTTCGAATCGATTGGAGCTACCTCTCTAGCGTCTAGTGTATACGCTTTCTTCTCAGATTTCTTGTAGATGGTCATTAAGAAACCGCCTCCCAGACCCATGCTTTGCATGTTGACCAAGCCGTTGCAAAACATAGCGCCGATCGCGGCGTCTACAGCTGATCCATTATTTTCCAAAATTTTTCTAAAATAACAAAATCATAATTAATAACGCGCATGTTAGAAATGTATTTTAATTAATATGGCTTTAATCTATTTGCAACACGCAAATTACTTTTTATATAAATCAATATTAAACATAAACATATTCTAAGAATTATAGCTTTGATAAGTAATCTGTTTGTAAAACGCAAATTACTTTTGGTATAATTCAATATCCGTTGTGGCTAAAACCACAACACAACCACAGTGCAACTAGTTATTTATTGTTGTAGATTAATGAAAATATTGTATCCTATTAAGTATTCATAATAACAATCCACTAAAAATGCAAATGATATTAAAAAAAATACGTGTATATTATTTGAAAATAACAAGGAATAGTTCTATTTATTTATTACAATATGTTACAATTCTTTCTAAAATTGTACATACAATCTATTAATACAAAGAAACATTTCAGTCACATATGCAAAGAGCAGAGTTCACACAATATAGCATACTTCATAACTATTGTCGATTATTATCAATGCTTGTTTTGAAATGGCAAAAAGGTAAACAAAATTTGCATTCACATATCTTAGACTGGTTGGTATTTTACAAAGCGTTTAATTATTCCTTTTTTTTTAAATTTATTACCCGCATGCTCTAGAAAGCAGGTATTGATATGGATTTCCTTGTCATTTTGCTTAGCGGCTATTGATGCTTAATTCCCTCGAGTAACGTGATCTTCTCTCGTGATGTAAACGAGAACAACGGCGCAAAACTTGAAAAATGTCGTAATGTACGGCAGAACTAGTTTAAACAAGAGACCGCACCTTGATCAGTTATTTTTACCTAGCGTGTGTCAGTGGCCAGTCTCTTATTATCAAACATAAAATCGAAATAACAGGTTCAGTACATATATATTCATAAACGTACGGACAAACGGGATGTGATTAATAAAATGATTGATAATTAAAAGAGGCAGTGGATTTTTAATTTAATGTACTCCAATAAGCGAAAAAAGTCTTTAAAGATATTAGTCGTCAGATGTTATCCATAATAATATTTATTAAGATGCATATTAATATTTGGATTTTCGCGAATATAACAATAGATAAGTAAAGTAAAATATGGTTTAAAAGTAAGTGTAGAATTATTTATTAATAGGATTAATAATACTTGTTTTTTGTTTTCTTTAAGTTTGATGGACTTTTCATTACGAGATTTCAGAATTTTTTCTTTGTTAGACATTTTCTAAAATTAGTATTTTCCAATTTTGGGTAAAGAGCTCGACATGGTTGTATGGAAGTGATTAAATTCCCTAATCTTATCTTTTTTCAAGGACTTGACACTCAAGAAGAATGTTATAGGTGGTGTTTTTTAGTTAGTAGTATTTTGTGGACATTTTGTTGTACCTTTATATGAATTTCAGGATGTTTTCGTTTGTTAAGACAATAATCGAAACCGGTCTTATCCAATTTTGGAGGAGAATCCTCGACATCATTGCTAGAAAGTGATTAAATATTAAATCTAATCTCTCTTTAAAGACTACACACTCGAAGAGAATATTTAAGCTAGCGTTATTTAAGTTTGTAGTATTTGACGGTCGTTTTGTTATAGGTCTATGTAAATTTCAGGTTGTTTTTTTTGATAAAAATATTCAAAAATTGATCTTTTCCAATTTTGGAAAGATCTCATTGCTGTTTTGGAGTTTTACATTCAAAGATAATTCTTAAGATGAGTTTCTAGTACTTTATGGACGTTTTGTTATAGGTCTATGTGAATTTAAAGGTGTTTCTGTTATTCTCCAAAACTGGTATTTACCAATTTTAGGAAGAGTCCTCCACACCGTTATTTGGAAGGGATTAAATTCCTACATCAGATCCTTTCTTAAGGTATTCACACTCAAAAATAATGCTCTAGATAGTGTTCTTTTACGTTTGAAGTATTTGGTGGATGTGTTGTTAAAAGTTCACATAGTATTTTTGGTTATTAGTAATGTTACAATATAGGTCTTCGACATCTTTTTGTGTAGAAATACAAATACTTTAACTCCATTTTGAAAACCGCTAATATTTGCTTTTATATTACACCACTGATTTTATATTATAATTATACATCATTCGATATAATATTCCCCGGGTAAACAGACAAATCACAAAAAAGGCGAAGATTCATGATGATGCTCACTGGGGTCTGTTTAATTGTAATACCGATCAGTCGATAAGCAAAACAGATGAAGGTATTGTTCTCAGTATTTTTGATTGTCGGAATCAAGCTGCCGTCCTCGTATTTTTACTATTAAGGATTTTGCACATTATTTTAAGGGATTAGATTTGATACTGCTCCCTTTCTCCGAATGTAGTTCCAAGATAACGCCCACACGAAAGAGTAAATATACTCTTTAATAACGCGATTATAACTGATATTATTTGACCAATTCACTGAAGTAATCTATATTTGAATTTATTGGTGAACGTCAGAGAATGGTCCAGCAAGTTAAAATATGATATTGTCTACATTCCAATCCCTTTCCCCGTTCTACAGTTGTTCGCCGTGTTTGAATCTCTGTTAGATCTACGTTCTTACTATATTTAGGATATTTTGGGCATGGTTTTCGAAATACAGTATTTGCGTTTTGTTAAGTACCAAAGTCGAAACACTTAAGCATTTTTAGGAATTTTATGACTTATACTTTTGAATTCTTAAACTCTAGAACCATGGTAGTTTCTTAATAGGAATTTTCTTCTACACAAAATACTACAGCCATACAAGCTAGCTACTTCAAACAATTTGTTCTGCTCTGGTTTAACAAGGTCCTATTTGAAAATCCGATTTGTTAAGTGATTGGACAAAATTCAGTCTAAGTGTGCTTCGAGACTAGTTCCACT
This sequence comes from Ontholestes murinus, assembly GCA_963969525.1. Classification (NCBI taxonomy): domain Eukaryota; kingdom Metazoa; phylum Arthropoda; class Insecta; order Coleoptera; family Staphylinidae; genus Ontholestes; species Ontholestes murinus. Next base: position 23,340,469 of record OZ018395.1, read on the forward strand.
AACTGAACGGGTTGAGGTTGCCAATAGAAATTCGGAGTTTAGGTTTATATACTTTATATTCAACCAGTATTGTTACAAGTGTTCACTCCACAATATCTAAGCATCTAAAGTCTTCTTCCTTTTGCTGCCGCCTCTCCCTTTTAGGGGATACATAATCGCACCAATATTCATGCATGCATCCAAAACACGATTAATTATCTGCCTTGTCATTCATGGATTTCTGTTAAAAAAGATCCAATTTACACATTATTTACATCTGTATTCAACAAGATTTTTCGATCTGTTCATGGTTAATTTTAACTAAACCGAGCAAACTTGGTTTAGTTTTTGGAATACGCCGCGCCACTTTTCGTCCAATGAAAACATTATTTTCCCAAATCTTACCTGTTTTCAAGAACCTTGCATCCAACGAGAATGCTTTAGCTAGTATTTTATGAGAATTAGATACTTCAATTAATGGACGGTTTGTTATTGTTGCCGTGCTAGTGATTACGTTAATATTTTTACAATAATTATTTGTGGTTAAAATATAGTAAATTTTTCAATTCAGTGGAATCTAATGTATTGATTTGTCGAAAATATGTTTGTTCGTAGTCCTTGAAGCGGATTTTATAGAGATGATGAAGATTGTTTATATCTGCTGTGCTGCTACGACCAACAGTAGCCCCCTTAAAATCCGAGGAATCCAGCGGAAACGTTACATTTCAGATAACATTAACATTTACATTAACATTTACATTAACATTTATATTAACATTTACATTAACATTTACATTAACATTTACATTAACATTTACATTAACATTTACATTAACATTTACATTAACATATAATCCTCCTCCATTATTCGTCGGTCACCAACATGGTCGCAGATTCTACCAAGGCAGCCTTCTTCGCCTCCAGTATAGATTTGGCGGCTGTCTCCGCCGCCTCCCAGACCACTCCACCTTTGACATACGAAGAAAGTATGCCGTGCATACTTTAGGCAATTGCCGTCATCTATCTTCCCGAACCGATTGAGATACTTCTGGAAGCAACCGTGTCCTGTCAGGAGCATGCATCCAAGCGGGGAATAAGGCTTCTGGTCCATGATCCGTTTGGCCACCCGGTCCACCTTGCCTGCCACTTCTCCATAAGTCGGTCCCACGCCTCCTTCCTCGACACCCCATTAGGGACCCCTGCCCACACGGCTACGTGGATCTCCTGTCTGGCCAGTATGTCCGGGTCTGGCGGAGGCGATGATGCCAGAATTTCAGCTGCGTCAGTGGAAGTCGTCCTATAGCACCACGCTACACGTATTGCTCTAGGACGGAGCGCCCTCCATAGACAGTACTGATTTCTCTGTGCGCCGACGCATGCTGCCCATGCCCGGGAGTCATACAGGAGCTTCGCCCTCGCCACTCCCGCGAGGAGCCGCCTCTTCCCTTCCGATGGACCGCTTACATTGGCCAGGAGCTTGGTAATGGCCCTTGTAGCTTGTGCCGCTCCTTGAGATGCTTCCGCTACATGGGAGCTGCAGGGTAGGTAAGCCTCAATACGGACCCCCAGGTACTTCAGTGAGTGGCATACCTCCACTTCGTGCCCCAGTACCTCGATTCTCACATCCTTCTGACCGCTCCCGTTTTCTGGGCTGCCACCTCCAGTCCCATGGAGTCCATTCACCTCCCAATCATGCTTGTGGCTTCCTTGGCCAGAACCGCTACCTTCTAAATATCCCTGGCCCTTACCAACACCATGATGTCGTCCGCAAAGCCTACGATGTCAACTCCTTGTGGTAGTGGCAAGGCGTACATCGAGTTCCAGTGTATTTAGCCTGGATGATAATTAATGTTTATATAAAGGTAAAGATTTGTCTATATTTGTTTCCATTATACCATAGGTTCTCATGATCCGGATTAACACTAATAATAATAATAATAATAATGCTTTATTGGTGTTATATTATATATATTAAGAGCTTTAATTTTCTTATCTTCAATATATAAATGCAAATATCCATTGGTTAAGTTTAGAAGTTCGGGTAAATCATTAAAAAGCCTTTAGCGTTCCCAAATGATGAAGATAATATTATCTACATATCATATTTGTTAGGGTTTTCCTATATATAAGTTTGGTTTGTGGTTGCAACGAAACCTTTTGCTTATTCGAAAGAACCATTATATTATGTATAAAATATTCATCATACCCGCCACAGATTAGCCTTTTAATATAGTCGAAAAGTTTAATAGTTGATGACTGAGTTATGTAAACATTGGGAATGTCGATTGGGTTGTGGTTTCGAAAGAACCATTCTATTGTGTGTAGAATATGCATAGTTCAAATACCAGCCATAGATAAGCTTGGTAACATGGTCGAAAAGTCTAATTATTGATGACTGAGTTATGTAGACATTAGGTGCCTTAACCCTTTTAGTGCCGTGCGAAAAAAACCGAACGAATTTCACGGTTTTACTAGAGTTTGGGAAAAGGATCATAAAAACCAAAAAAAAACAATATTTACATAATTCAAAAAGCAGTGTATTGAGGACAAATTAGAGAACAAAACAATGACACTGGTTATTCTATATTCATTGAAAATTATATAAATAACAAAGGTGTAAAAGCTCATAGAGAAAGTAAAAGTTGAGTTCTTTTAAAAAAAACGTATTTGCATATATAAAGAGTCATCTTGTAATCATAATTTTATATAGGCCTTTGTGATTTCGCATAATAAACAGGTCCTAAGGATGTTTCTTCTCTTTATGTATGTTTGTGCATTGATATATTAAATATGCATTTGATGTATAATTTTTTTTAAAATAAATTAAACATACGATTTGGTAATGAATCTTTTCTTTTAAAATTTGTTCGACTTTCATAAAGTGAATAAAGAGACAACTTTGAATCAAACTAAGATGTTTTTGCTGTTCAGTTAATGGAATTCATCAGTTCCAAGGAGTGTGTTAATTCGTTACATATATTGATGCTGATTCTGTAAATGCCATTCCTTCGCTTTGAATTTTGTGAGCGGTTGTAGCTCTAGAAGGTCTTCTTTTGTGTAAATTTTCAGTATAACTGTAAGGTTTTATAGCTAAAACGTAAGACTTTGGTTTGCTTTTATTTTCTCAACAATTGTTTCTTCAGGCGAAGAGTGCTACATACAATTACTAGATTTAAGGTATATATATAATTTTGGTTTGATCGTTTAAAAGTTGTCCTGTTTTTTTTCCTTCGGTTTATTTCAGTGAATTCCAAGGCGTTTCCCCTTTTCTTTTTATGTGTAGGTTTCAAAATTGCTTTTCTTCTATGAGAAATTGATTTAGTAGTAGTAGTACTGTTTGGTAAACGATCACGTGGTCCTTCCGCCGTGTTACTTGTGTATTTGTGTGTGTAGTAAATGAGTTTGTTACTTTAATAGATTGGCTTGCCCCGTCACTCTAAAGCACCCTTAATTGTATCCCAATGGTGAATGGTACCAGTCACCCATCCAACTGCTGAAACTAACGTTTCTGCACTCTTGCTAACGCTAGCAACCGAATGCGCCACCAACGGCGCGTAAATTGATTTATTTTCTTCAGTTTATATAGTAAATTCAATTTTAGGGTGTTGAGAATTTGATATTTTTAATGCCATCAATATACCTGTACGAACAGCCAATAGAATCAAAATAATCAAATTAGTTTTAATCTATCGAAGAAATGTAAATTTCGATTAACATTACAAATGCCGAACACAATACATTAAAGTATATAAAAAGGTTGGTGAATAGCTGGAACCAAGCCTGATAAAGCAATCCAACAGTATTTAATCACCATTAACAGCCGTAACTTGTCTGTACTATTCACCTATCTCAATAAAGTATTTTTCAAGTGACTTGACAAGTAGTGTCCAATAATATGCATCTTAAAGTAACAAATTATTCATCGAAATATTATACATTTTCCATTAAATTCTACTTTTTAATAATTTTGCATCTGAATATTATGATTGAATCTAACGCACTACCAACAATACATGAATTAATAAAGCAATCTTTTATAACAATATTAAATAAAATAACGGTGTTAATTGAATTATTTTATTGGTTATTACAAAACGTTTAAACGAAAAATTAATTTAAGAAAATCCGATTTAAGCATTAGTGCCGCGTATTCCTGACGTAACTCAATAATGTGTACCGAGGTAATAGCCTAGTGCAAACTAACCTCAATGTATTATGCATCGAGTAGTGCATTACGAGGACATTTTACTTTTAACTCTACGCAATCATAAATTACTGCGCACTTAGTTAATCCTTTTTTCTTATGCGCTTACCTATTCAAAACAATATTTTTAAATGTTCCGTCTCTTTACCTACAGCAATAATAATAACCTAAAAAGTAGCTTAATGTTTACCTAATTAAATTAATCACAGATCAATTCAATTTTAATAACCCTTCCGAAAATGATCGTGCGATCGTAGTTAGTTAGGGGAGTTTCATTTACATGTAAAAATAATTTGTGTGTAACTGATAGTAAATAATAAATTTAAAAAATACGAAAACATTTCGTGAATCTACAACAATGAGTCTTACTAAGACTACAAAACAAATTAATTTGAAACAACTACTTCTCTAGCTAATACTTCGACAGACATTGAATAATACAAATTAATTTGCGTGTTACAAATAGTACAACTATCAAAGCAACACTAGTTTGAACGTATTTCTTTCTGTAAAATTAATTAAAAATGATTTAATGTACGTTAAATAATTTGTGAGTGACTATATTATGATAAATTTGGAACAAAAAATTAATTTAAGTTGATGTGATTAAAATAAATTAGTAAAAGTAATTAAATAATTCACTACTCAATTTATAACCATCTGCAGACACGTGTTTCGATCTCTCGATCTCTTCAGTACAGCTTTATTATAAAATTGATTTCAAATATAAATAAAAACGTTTACTAAAATAAAAATATAATGAAATATAAACGTAATTATTTCCGTAGAATTCAGTAATCCATCTCAGGTATAAATTCAGACCCTCAGTCGGTTATATTTCATTATTGTGTCAGTTGTCGTACATATCTGAGTAAGTTATTTATATTTCATTATATTTTTATTTTAGTAAACGTTTTTATTTATATTTGAAATCAATTTTATAATAAAGCTGTACTGAAGAGATCGAGAGATCGAAACACGTGTCTGCAGATGGTTATAAATTGAGTAGTGAATTATTTAATTACTTTTACTAATTTATTTTAATCACATCAACTTAAATTAATTTTTTGTTCCAAATTTATCATAATATAGTCACTCACAAATTATTTAACGTACATTAAATCATTTTTAATTAATTTTACAGAAAGAAATACGTTCAAACTAGTGTTGCTTTGATAGTTGTACTATTTGTAACACGCAAATTAATTTGTATTATTCAATGTCTGTCGAAGTATTAGCTAGAGAAGTAGTTGTTTCAAATTAATTTGTTTTGTAGTCTTAGTAAGACTCATTGTTGTAGATTCACGAAATGTTTTCGTATTTTTTAAATTTATTATTTAATTTTCTACAACGAACTAAAGGATTTTAATACATTTTATTATTCAATTATGCTGATAGTAAATGTATCTTATCGTTAAATTATTTTATGATGGATGGGTAAAAAGTTTGCAGTTTAATATTTTTATTATAAAGACAAATAAGCAATGATAAGACCTTATCGATTATATTTATTTGAAATACAAGTAGTTTTCTTGAAAAATGAAAAAAATAGAGATAATAATAATACTCTAATACATTAGAAAAACATTTATTTATTAAATATATACTATTAGATACTAGGATTATTAGATTAGATAATATTGTATAACATATATGAACATTGTATGTAAATGAAATAATGTTTTTATTGTTCAATTGATATAACAACAAATTTATCTAGATTACATTAAACCATAAAAACATAAATAAATAATACAATTTTAAAGGTCATGGTTTCAATAAATTAACTGAGACTACAAATACGAACTATTTACAAAAAAAAAACTATTTCCTTGTCTTATATCACTTCAAATGTTAATTTAAATACTGTGTTGAGTTCAGTTTAGTTTAGTACTTGTGTACACAGGAAATAGGTTAAAGTTTCTATTTTTATTTGCGCTAGATTGTGCGTAATTTTATTAGCACGTCTAGAAAGCTTTTTTGTGTTTATTTTAGTTGATACAAAAAAATATTTAAAAAATACATAAAATAAACTTTTATCACTAGAACTACCAACAGTTATTATATACATATTTTTTCAAACTGGTCATTTTGCTTCGATATTGATATTTTAACGGCTTCATTTTGGACGAGCAGCGTATTTAGCACCTGCAACTGATCCAGTATCCCTGAATTTTTCAATTAATCTCTTTACAGTTGTCCAAGTTAAAAAAAACACTATTCCGACCATAATTTGTATGAAATTTTCGAACTGTAGCTGCAGAACTTTCATTAATGTTGAGAAATTGTTTAATCATGAAAACATATTGTTGTATCGTGTAACGCTCCATTATAAAATAGTTTTTTTTTGCCAACAATTAATTGTAAAAATGGCGACAAATCTTGCGTTCATTTAAGGACACCCTTTATCATTAGGATGAGAGAAAATCACTTTCTTAGAAAAAAGTTATAATCTAAATCGTTATTATATGAAATTTGTATCTACTTTTATAAGCGAGGAAAGCAATGTTTTATAGAGAATAAAAAGAAAAGGATACATAATATAGACTATCAACACACATTTTAGTAAGAATTATTGATTACTGAATAGGTTTATAAGTATTTTCGGAAATAACGCTATATTAATGTCGTAATACGTAAACTTAGATTAAATGTGAGTATACTCAGCTTGGTACAATTTAATTTAAAGAATATAAAATATAATTTAAAAACATCCAGGTGATTTATTAATCTAGAAAAAATTCACGTGTCTACATATGAATGTAGAAAGCTGCTTAAATTACTATTAATTAATTAATGGCTTACATAGATGATTTGTATGTTTTTAGAATCATCGATTCCATCACCAATTATTATTTATAATATGATAAGGAGAACGGTTGCGACCGTTACTAAGTGGTAATCCATACTTACACTGAATTGAAAAATTCACTATGTTTTAACCATTTTTTTAATTATTTGTGGTTAAAACATAGTGAATTTTTCAATTCAGTGTATTTACAATATGTTTTTCTTTAAATTACAATATTACTAAATATGCAGGAAAGACAATACAAGTTTTAATCAATTACCAATTATTTTCTAGTTCCCCTGCTGAATTTACATACTTGCTTAAATGTATGTGTAAAACTTAAATATTAACTTTTCCCTATATGGCACGTTACATATTTAATTGTTATATTTGTTTACGTAAAATGTTAATACTGACGTAAAAAAACACACGAAATAAATCCGTTACTGATAATTTCATATTGTTTTATTATAATTAATATAACAATTTTCACTAATTATATTTGTTGGGTACAGCTGTGTTATTTTGTTTCATTTTTATCGTGTTGACATGTCACGAACTTGACTCCTGTTATATAAGAAATCTGCAAGATAACCACTTCTATTTGCAAATGTTTGTATTGTGTAAAAAATCAAAACAATCCTTTTATAGTACTTATATTTTCTTTTAAATTTATATTATTAGTAAATAAGATATAAGAACTTGAAAATTAAAGAATATAAGGCCAAAATGGTTGACTCAACGTTCCCATAAATCTCGATAATAATAAATCAACCAGCATTTTGTTATTATCAATTCTGAACTATTGAAAATACACATCGATAGATGAAAACAAGCCAAATTATTCTTAATATAAGTACTCACAAAAATCAATATGTCTGAATAAACCAAATACATATTATTTGCATCAAAATCCTAATATTATTAGAAATTTATCATCGAAATTTCCAAAAAAAGTACTTTTACCTATTTCCAAGCTTATGATCTGTACTAGAAGTACGGTCATGGTCATATAAATATAATATAATATATTTATTAAACGGAATCATCTTTAACGTTAGAAATAACATAAATTATAATGCAACATAAAATTAAATTACACATAAAAATAACACATCGTAACAGTAATAGATATTAAAATTGAGATGAAATTCTTATAAGTTCTGATTTAAACTTAGATAGATTAGAACCAAACAAATCAATATAATTATTATGATTTATATCATTAGCTACACTCATAAATCTATAAAGTGTGTTATTTAATTATAATTAGTGCGTACTGTTGGTAATCTAAATAAGGGTTTACGCCGTATGTTTATGTATCTAGAAGAAAAAATGTATTTTGTTTGTGCTGAGTATAAGTTATCAATATTTATACTGATTTGCAAAGAAGAAAAGAAAATATGCACATAAGTAAATCCAAATCATTTCATTCTTATCAGAAGAAATTTCATTAGAAAAGGTGAATCATGTGTTTATTGTGTTAATCAATTGACAAATTCACGACGTTTTGAATGATTCAATGACTTTAATTTCCATGTTATTTAAACCTATTATGCCTTCAGAGTTAAATCCTTCCGTAAAATAAGCCATGTTGTTGATGATGCACTGAGTACAAGTAGTTTATGTTTTTGTAAACTATATCTGCTACTATATTTTTTTACTCTTTTATACTCGTCTGGATTAGATCGTTGAAACTTTCCAAGAATGCGATTAATAGTGCTTTCACATTGACGAATTCGCCATCTGTGTTTTATAAGAGCATTAAAAAAACGATGAATACCATTCCCAGATAATGATGTATAAATCTAAAATAGTCGGGATAAATCATACATAATTGTGAAACTAACCAAGTGCCTGTCTATAAATAACCCTTAATATTAAAAATGTTTCACCACGTGATAAACGAGAATCAAATTCAACAAATGTCAAGTATGAATTTGAAATTTGATATTGGCTTTTATTGAAAGATGAAGGAAACAATAAAAGCACCTTACCAGATGTGGATTTCATTGGAGATGAGTGGTATAAACAGCTAGACATTTTATCAGAAATCTAAAAACAGCTACACACAAGACTCATCATAAAACTACATCCAATAGAATGCGATCATCGGTTCGCCATTATTCGAGTATTTTAAGATCCAGTTTTTCTTCCTGGATCTGAAAATGCTCAATTACGTAGTGAAGAAGTAAATAGTGAAAAAGTTTGTGATGAAAATAATGTGAACTAAAACAAAAAATGTGGTCAAAGTAGAAACGTTACTCGAAATAGGTTTAAAGTATTTCATCCAAAGCTAAGTAAACCAATTTTAATTATAAAACCTATATGTTAGTATAATGTTTCACTAAGTATTAACCACTTAGTTCTTGTTAGTAACAAGTATATGAAAAATAAAAGAAAACTGTTCTTAAAAATAGACAAATATAGATAAGTCTACCAATAACAAATTAGAACATATTAAACAAATATAAATTAAAATAAAAAAATTAGTTAGTAACATAATATAATAGTTTAATTTTTATTCCTAAATCGTACCCCATGATGGAGGCCTTAGTATAATCACATAAAAAAAGATTTTAATGACAAAAATATCATAATACTTTTAAAAAATAATAAATATTAGCACAAGACCATTAAATTATATTTAAATTGAAAAAGAAGTAAAATACCAAACTTTTCAAATAAACTAAAGTCTGTTATATGAGTTAATTTGATTTTTTTTGTATCATACTAGATAATGAAACTGATTTCATCAAACCCACAGTTTCTTCAAATTAAAGAAGGAATAATCTATTAAAGTGAGAAGTATCATTATGTGACTAAAACCTATGTAGGGAATACATTTAAAAAAATGTTGTGATGTTAAACCTAATAAACATATACCTTGATAACGGTAACGGTCGTAACTAGTAAGTTTAGGATTACCGTCCTGGAAACTTCCACTATTTTACGTGTAATCAACTAGGTAGTTGATCATCACCAGATGTGCTGTTATTTTGAAGCTTATTAATAAAGGGTTTTCCAATAATAGGACTTCTTTTTGAATAGCCTAGCTATCTGGGCAGCTGTAACTTTTGCAGCTGTTATCTTTTGACATTTAACAAGTAAAACCTACGACATTAGTAAAAATGCAACGAAGCGTATTCTTCAGCTACGCATTGAAATTGTTAAATTTCACTACAGAAATGGTGAAAATTTTCCAGTCACAGTTCGCCAAACTAAAGCAATTTTGGGTCGTCCTGAAGCACCTTCTCGCCCAGCAATAGTAAAACTGGTTAAAAAAATTGAGCTGCTGGGACAACTTAGTGATATGAAGAATCGAAACCGTGTGCTTCGCTCAAGAACAATTGAGAATATTGCTACTGCAGACAATAGTATTAATGAAAATCCAAGTTTGTCGAGTCCTTGTCGATCTTTGGAACTGGACATTCCAAAAACGACATTATACCGTATTTTGCATAAAGACTTAAGTTTTAAGGCTTTTAGAGTTCAGTTAACACAAAAACTCAAGCCGGTCAATCACCAGCAACATTGTACCTTTGCTGATTGGGTCCTCGAAAAATCATCTTCAGTGATGAGGATGAGGAAAATCCAAGAATGCTTATTGAAAAGCCTCTCCATTCTCAACGTGCCACTGTTTGGTGCAGTTTTTGGACTGGCGATGCGATTGGACCTTACTTATTCGAAAAAGAGGCTGGTGCAACTGTTACGGTGAATGGATTGCGCTATCGAGCTATGATTAATTATTTTTTTTGGCCGGAATTGGAGGATACTGATGTGGACAATGAAATAAATATCCATTGATTTTTATTAAAATATACTTCTTTTTTTTAAATATCAATAGGTTTTCCAATAAGAGGTTTCATTCTTATTGGAAAACCTATTACATTTAATAATGTCGGATTCATTATTTGACGGAATATTATAAGGGATAGAATATTTAAAGGGTTCAGCAAAACTAAAAAAAAAAAACTTAATGATGAAGAAACATCAGCAAAGGAGTCAACAATTTCCTCAGAATTGCCAAACATCGCATCACTATTATGCATTTGGGAGGGAATTCTTGTTGGTACCACTTTTAGTATGAACAAAACTTAAAAGTTTTTTGGAGTCAATTATCATGTCTTGCTCAACTTTGTATAAGTAAGTCTGTTAAGTACACTTTTGTCATGACTTATGATTGAACTCCGGATTAAAGTAAAGCAGACCAGTCAATTTCCACGTATGATGATAATAATCCATGAGCTTTATTGCGCATTATTTGCATCAGTATATTAAGTAAAGACCAATAAACCGACAGAACTGAGTTATATAATTTGGGATAATTGTATTATGTATTATTATTTGTTAGTAATGAATCATATTTTACATACATGTGTAATTCTGTATTATGTATTCGTTATTAACGAGTGCTGTGTGATTATTATCTTCTGGATTTAAAGGCTGTAGCTTACGTTCAACTGAGGTATTAGAACCCATTGGTAATAGCTGTTAGATCAAGCGCTTCTGAGAAAATTACATGAGAAACAGAAGAACGACAAGTAACAGACAATGTTCAATAAGTTTTTGTGGAGAGATTAGGGCATTGTCTCTTCGTTAAGGGGCAGCACTTTGAACATTTAATTAATTGAATTTTGTTATTCCTTCAATTTTATCAGAATCAGAATGACGATCACATCTAAAGATTTTGTAGATGGAAGCCAGTAGATTCATTCAGTGCTATGATGTCAAAGTCAGTATTGAAAGATGAAGTGTAGAGAGATGATGTATTTTGGTACAAATAGTAGATTTAGTTATGTTAGGCTGAATCAGTTTTCCGCAACTTGTACCATAGTGGGTAATCCTCGAATGTGTTTTATCTTAAGGCCTCGTTCACGGCCAGCAGTCCTTTTACTTAATTATTGTTTTACGAATTATATCTGATTTTGAAATAAGACACTTGGTTGGTTTCATATTGGTATATTCTGTTTCTTGACACGAGTTTCGGTCAATAACAACCATTCTCAAAGCAATTACAAAATTAACTTCTTTCTTTACTGTTTAGCAGAATTCTGCTTACAATGGAGCTAGGTCAAGTAAAATATTTATCTACTTAACTTTAGAATTCGACTTAAGCACATGAGAGTGCGAATAACAGTTTGGACATAGTATTTATTAAAAAGACGCTGCTTGGTAGAGCGACACCCAATAGAACGCGTGGGATCAAATCAAAATCAAGATTTGCATCAGGAACATGAACACTAAGTACTGGCAGAATATCAGAAATTAGTTTTTTGAATAATAAAATGTATTAAAATCCTTTAGTTCGTTGTAGAAAATTAAATAATAAATTTAAAAATACGAAAACATTTCGTGAATCTACAACATTAATTTGAAACAACTACTAGAGAAGTAGTTGTTTCAATAAGTGATTTGTTTTGTAGTCTTAATAAGACTCATTGTTGTAGATTAGTTTTTTTTTTATAAAAAGAGGTGTATTGATACAAGCATTCAAATACTGAATGTGTATTTCACAAAACTCACCAGCATTGATAATAAAATGCTAATTTTAAATTATTTAGGTTTTGTAAAATGAATTCAAAAAAATTGAATCTGTATAATTGCTACATTCAAAATAACCTTATTTAAGATTGTTTTTCTAGTAAAAATTTGGTGTTCTTCCATGTTTTATTTGTACGATTCCAATAACTTTTTTATGTTTGAATATCTGAATTTAGGTTGTTGCATATATTTGGGATTTTTATAAAACAAAGATATTGTAATATTAAACTAAATTTAATTATATTTTTTATTAGATGAAATAAGAGAGAGAAGTGAGATTATAATTTTACTAGAAGTTAAACAAGAAACATCTGATTGATTTTTTTTATATTAAAATGTTACATATAATAACATTTATTTTTGATCATAAGGAAGGTGGCAACTGTTGCTAAGATGTATGTATTAACATAAATACTAAACTAGGACATGCACTATTTATTTTAATAGCAAAAACAAAGTATTTTTTTTAGTTTTCGTTTAATAAAAGCTATTATTGCATATTGCATATCACATAAACATTGCACAATCTTATCTTTCTCATATGATATGGATATGCATTGTTGAACATTTTACTGTTATCACCGTCACGTTCTTAGATTAGAAAAACGATTTCGTAATGTGCGCAGTTAAAATAAATTCCGGACAGGATTATTTTTAAAAGTAGAGAGAAATTAATGCTAGAATACTTCATAGAATTCAAAACAGCTGTCATGTATTGATAATTAACTGGCACAGCGAAAAGTAATACAAGAATTTGAAATACTTTCTGATTTTTAGCACTATTGCTGCTAAATAATAATATAACTGTTCTAATAAAAATAAAGGGTAGCGAACGTTTAAGATAAATTAATTAATGGTTGAGGCGTCCACATCGTGATATATCTTGAATATTAATATAAATAAAACACTTTATTTGCTGATATTTTACTACATGTTTACCAGTGACTCGAGTTTCGATCAAGATCTGATCATTTGCAAATTTAAAGAAAATTAAATACGCTGAAAAAACATATGTGTATACAATTAAATAAGGAAGAGAATATAAGGTCAACCTGGTCGTTAATAATGGGGTTGTTTGGACTACTTTTGGCTTGTGAATTTCTAACATCTCGAGTGAATCTATTTTAACTTTGGCTTAGTTGAAACTCTTTATTAAGCTGCTTAATCAATTTGTATATATTTCCACAGTCACTCAAACTTGGTGATCCCTATTCATAAAAAGGGAGATACAGAAGTTAAAACTAATTATAGGCCAATATCGCTTCTACAAGTTAAGTCAAAAATAATTGATTCACATTTAATGGAAGGTATAATTGAGAATTTTGAAGAAAACAAACATTTATGCAACAACCGATTCGGTTTTCGGTCATTTATTTTAATTACGAAAATAATCTTCGAAAATTTTGAAAATAAAAACTACTGCATTGGCACATTTGTAGATCTAACAAAAACATTTCGTTTGGCATTCTTTTGCGAAAATTAAAATTATATAATTTTACAAATGAAAGCCGTTCCCCAATGCTCTCATATCTTGCAGGTAGGGGACAAATTGTACAATTTAATGATCAGCAATCTGATTCAAATAAATTAGAAATTGGTGCCCTCCGAGGGTTTAATTTTGGGACCGGCAATCTTCCTAATTTACATTAATGAAATAATAATGATGATAAAGAGAATGGTTGCGACCGTTACTACGTGGTAATCCATACTTACACTGAATTGAAAAATTCACTATGTTTTAACTTACACTGAATTGAAAAATTCACTATGTTTTAACCACAAATAAATTTATTTGTGGTTAAAACATAGTGAATTTTTCAATTCAGTGTAATAATGATGATGTTACCAAATGGTGCGAGGCCAATAATCTTGTTTAAAATCAATAAAAAAATGTTGTGTCTCTTCTGCGACGCTGCTGAGTGCATCTGGCAATAGTTTAGGACATGTGGGAGGGTTTCATTCGCCTTACCGCAGCGACGAAATCTTTTACAGTTATTCCCGAATCTTTTGGTGGCATTTAATGGAACACAGTCTAGCCTGGCACGGATAATACCACAGGGAGGTACACTCAAAAACTTTGCTTTGGTTTGTCTTGTTTTTAATCTTGGCAGAAGATGTGTCTGGAATGCACCCTTTAAGGTTCTTTCCAATGCATTTTTTCCTTGTTCTGTTGGTGGAATGATTATTCCGATGTCTTTACCAACCTTTAAGCTCTTCATGGACAGGTTGCCAAATCCATTGGAGGCCGAGAGTTGTGGATAGTCTTCGAGAGGCGTTCCTGACTCTGGTCCATAGGGACATAATATCGTCACCATCACGACCGAATTCATTTTCTAGATCACCTGATAGAAACTTCGCAACATACTCAGAGTCTTCTACGAGTCACTTCCAAGAGTCGACTCCACGCGATCCGGTTTACTTTGGAGTCCTTAGTGTTGAGCATTTTAAAGCCTTAAACTACGGCAGCAAGATCGGTCCAGGTACACAGGGGAAAACTTCGGTGCCGCCTTGATTGTTGTTAAGGTATAGAATTTCAGTGCTTGCACATTGAGGAAGATTTAGCTATCTTTTAAGAGCTTTATTCTGGAGTTTGTCGAACGAATTGAGGGCATTCTTTTGGATATGCGTTCCTCCTAGAATAAATGCCAGTTGCGGGAGAATGCCTTCAGTTTAGGGCATCGATCTTTTGCCATGGGTTTAGTAAGCTTTGGTCTATTTTACTAAGTTCATCTATCATTTTGGAAATTATATGGTATGGCGTAGGATCAATGTGGAATCCAGTTGGCACGCCAAGATGTACATATTCGTCGCCTTCCTGTAATACCTGCATGGCTTCACCCTGGATGTTGTTAGAGGTGTCGTTGACGATTCTTCTCTTTCGGCAGTCAAGATCGAGTGTGCCATCATGCCGACATTATCTAATGCCTGCTGCATGTTCTCTTGACGCGATGTTATTAGTACTAGATCGTCTGCATAGGCTAGAACATCAACTCGCTCTCCATTGATGGTAAAGCCTTTATTGAGCGATGTTATGCTGCGAATTAATGGTTCAATAGCTAAATTAAATAGAATTGGATTAATTCGATTAAGAGGGCAGCCTTGCTTCACTCCTGCACCGATGTTGACTGGAACGGAAACTCCTGCGCTGCACCGGATAATTGCTGTGTTCTTAGTGTACAAGTCTGTCAGAAGATCACATAAGGTTTGGTAGTCCAATAGATTTTACTATTTTAAAGGGATGGTTATGTGGGACTGACGTAAACGTATTTGCTGGCTCTAATCAGGCAATGATAGCACGCTTTTGTTTTCTTCGGGTGTGATCAATCACATTCTGCAAGACGAATTTGTGTTCATAGCAGCCTTTTCCTTTGCCGAATCCTTTTTGGCACGTCGAGATGATGTTGTTTATTTGGGCCCTTTCAGATATTCTGCTAGCTAAACATGAGGCAAAAAGTTTGTAGATAGTGCTGCAGAGGGAAATAGGTCGCCAGTTTCCAGGGTCATCGCTTTTTAAGGATTAGTACGATGTCACTGGAATTATGTTTAAGTTGAAAATTTTGTTGTAAAGTTCCGTTAGTACATAACATCCAGGATCGTGTTTTTTAATGGAGCTGTATTTAATCCCATCTTTTTCTGGTGCGGTATCGGTCATTTTGTTTAAGCGACAAGCTAGTTCATTTTCACTGAATGGAATTATTAGGTCTGGAGCAGAAGGCAGAGTGACGTAGCAGTTTCTTATTTCGGTGTTCGATTGGTACACGTTCTGGATCTGGATTGAGTTTGCCAAGGGTGATCAAATCATTGACCAGAGCACTTAGGCCTCACTAGGCCCGATGTGCCCCCCTGACTAGGACAGCCCTGCGTTGTTCTATCACTCATTGAGCCACCCAAGGTGGCGTGCAAAGGACAGCACAACGCTTGGAGGGTTGTCCCTTATGTTGGCCATGTTCGGCCAGAGCCGGGCAGGTGGTTAACACATGTTCCAATGTCTCGTCCTCTTCTTCACATGCTCTACATATGGGGGTGTCCACCAGTACCATAGTAAACAAGTGTTTCCTTAGCTGACAGTGACCCGTAAGGATACCTGTGATAAGATTCCCCCGGGATAGTCGCAAATAATATTCAGCTGTTTTCAGATTAGGTGAGCGTATTGCTTCCTTGGCCTGTCTGCAGCCTGAGGTGTTGTCCCAACGTTGTTTTAGCATCTTGAGAGTATTCTGTTTGAGGATATCAGTGAGGCATTTCGGTGTTGGCGCGATCAGGGGCCCGTCCGTGGTATCACTGAGAACCGATCCAGCTCGCGCCAACTCGTCTGCCTTGCTATTGCCTTCTTCATTATTGTGTCCCTTGACCTAGCGCAGCTCAATACTGTTTAATTGTGCTGCTTGTTTAAGGGTGTTGTGACATTCTTTTACTAGTCTTGAGGTGATCTTGTGACCACTCACTGCTAGTATTGCTGCCCTACTGTCTGTAAGGATTTGGATGTTCCTATCACGGATGTCTCGGTGTAGGATTTCTTTCGCCCCTTTGATGATGCCAACGATCTCTGCTTGCAGAGTAGTTGTGTGCTTCTCTAGGGGAATAGCTAATGAGAGGTCCATTTGTTGCGAGTAAATTCCCGCCCCGGATCCTCTTTTGGTTTTAGAACCATCGGTGTAAATTCGGAGGATTTCCCCACCTTCTACACTCGCGGTTCCTCTTTTTATCGATACATTATAGGGTCTATTGAAGACGTAGCAGGGTGGCAAATTGTCTGTCTTCCTTCCAAGGAAGGGTGTCTTTTTGACAGCCTCCTCTAAAAGGTGACAATGTCTGCCAGCCCTTTGTACCAGAGTCCAACTGAGTTTAGGCGCAGTGCTGCCGCCGTGGCCATCTCCTCTACGTATAAGTCGAGAGGTGGAAGGCAGAGCATTGCTTCCATTGTTGGGTGTTGTTCGCATTGCTCCGGTCGTGCTGAGGCATGCTATCCTTTGCAACTGAGTAAGCTGCTTTGCTGAGGTTTTCTGTCTGGCTCTGGGCCACCAAACCAGTGCTCCATAGATTAGCATTGGTCTTACTACCGCTGTGTACAGCCAAAGTGCAATCTTGGGAGATAGCCCCCATGTCTGCCCCACAGCCCTCCGGCATTGCCAGAGGGAGACGTATGCTTTTTTACATTTCAATTTGAGATGTGGTTCCCACGTCAGCTTGCCGTCGAGGATCACTCCCAGGTATTTGACTTCTGAAGACAATGTCAACTGGGTGTTGAGGAGCTTAGGAAGCTTTAGCTTACCTAGTTTCCTTTTCTTTGTGAAGAGGACCATTTCAGTCTTTGACGGGTTTATGGTCAGAGACTGGTCGTTATACCAGTGTTCGATTATTTTGAGGGCTTCCTGCATCAAGCTGCATAGCACCGTCTTAAATCTGCCTGTTAGCAGGATGGTTATGTCATCTGTATATCCTATGGTGTGGAAGCCATTGTCGTTAAGTCGCCGCAGTAGGCTGTCAACAACTATGTTCCATAGGAGTGGTGAGAGTTGGTACACGTTTTTAAAGTGGTTAACTAAAATGTGCTCCTCGATGGTACAGTACTTTAAGGAACCCTGTGTTATTTGTTCGTAAGCTTGTTATTTCTTGCTTCTGTATAGCTTTTGGATTTTGGAAGCAGGATTACTGTCATATCGCTTTCTACCCTCAGTTCTTAGTCGTGAAGTTTGTTTGTTATTATTAGTATTGGAGTTTGAAAGTCTATTGACATTAGAGGAATTTGCGTTATATGACCAGTCTAATTGAATTTGATCGATGACATTGTCAATATCTAGGCCTGAATTGCAGTTTTCTGAATTCTGCTAGTGTTTGGTTCAGTTTGTGTATGAGGTGTTTCACCTTGTATTGTAGGGTTAAATAGTGGTACTTGTGAGATTGGTGGAGTATTGTGATCAGATGTTGTATTTTTTATGTTGTTTATTACGTGTGATGAAGGAGGAGTTGTTTAATTTTACAAGAATAAAATGAATCATTTATTTAGCTTAGTAACTTGATTTTAGTTTTAGTGGGTATACATACATATTTAATAAAATTTGTAACATCATGTGAACGGACATTAGAAACGTACAATATTTATGGTGCTTTACATTCTAATATTTAATTAGTGACGTAAATAAACAATATGCAAATGAATAGCGTTTAGTGATGGGAAAGTGCGCCGTAAATAGACTCAAGTCGATATTAATTATTAATAGGAATCGTGTATTTTACGCCGTGAAAATTTACCTTTCTATTTCCACACTTGCGTCTTGTCTACTTTGGCAGCACGACTGTAGACAGAAGCAGTGTATTAAATTTAGAAAATATGTTTTCTTTGAAATAGGGTCATAGAACCTGTAAACTAAATCTGTTTATTGTTTTAAAGCAACACTAGTTTGAATGTATTTATTTTTGTCAAGTAAACTTTAAAATCTTTAATTCACTGTTTTTGAGTAAATACGATGTAAATAAATATGAAAAAGAAATGAGTTTATGCTGATATAATTATAATAAACTAGTAAAAAAATAATTAAATAATGTAAGAATCAAGTTTATAAACATATGCAGATACGTGTTTTGATATCTTGATCTCATCTAAAGTTTATTTACTTTAAATTTATAAAACAGTTTTGATATTCGCAACAAATCTTATTAGATGTAGAAATTACATCAGGTAATTCGAAAGTTTCGAAAATATAACCCGAAATTTTTAAGGAGTTATTAAGAGACATGTTTAAAATTACTTTGGTCATCTTGTGCATAAAATCTAAATAAAATTTTATTGTAAGATTAACAGTAAGAATGGTGCATATAATTTAAATAATCCAATTCAATTTATGTAGTTTCCCAAAAATGTACTGAAAGGATTTATAATCCTGAATTTTTGATTTAATTACACCACTGGAGATTTTGGAAATTTTAAAGTTAAGGTTATATAAGAACTGAAAAGCCTTTGATACAAATTTTTGTGCGAGAAATGTTTAAATTTTTCTTTTTCTTTTATATAAATAATGAAACTGTTAGATTATTTTCATAATTTACTCAAAAACTGAAACAGATAAAGCAATATTATATTATAAATAATTGTAGTGAATAGTAAACTAGGCACTGCAGAGAAAACATAAATAAGAGCCGAAGAACAGATGGAGGATTTTAACTAAATAATAAATGAATTAATTAATGAAATAAATAAATGTATACTAAAGAGAAAGAAAAATAAATGCTAACTATTAATAGAAAATTATTCATTTATTTTGTATATAGGAAGTACATAATTAAAGGACAAGTAACTTAGTCTAGAGTCTTCAAGATATTCTCGTCATGTATGTAGCCGTGTGGTCTTTTTCTGCTCACCTCGGTGGTATTTATAGAGGTGGAGGCTGATGCCAACATAAAATGAACACATGTTGACAAACAAAAACTTCTTATAAACCTGCCGAACGAAGACCCTGGTATTGGAATATTAATGATATTTGAAATTGTTACAACGACCTTACGAAGGTAGTAAGTTAGAATCGTAAATATTCACCGATTACATAAATTGAACATAAATAATAATATTAATGCTGTGGTTTCGATCTAGATATTTAAAAATAAGTAATCAGATCAATCTACCTATAAGTAATGACAACAATTTCGATTATTGTTTAAGCGATTAGTCTCGATTTTGTTCTAATGCAATTGTGCTTTTAATGTGCTTTGGCTGAGGTGGTGGTTTTCCGATAATGTTGCTATACATTATTACCGATTTTTCGTCATCAGTGACGATTCTGTTCAGAAAGGGATCGGCATCAAATGTTGATTGACTGAGTTAAGTGAAACTATTTCAATTCATAAAATATCGAGCTTTTTAACAAGCACAAGGCGTTTTACATGTTTTTCTACCGCAGTATGCGATACACTAAACCTCTCTGCTATCTCACAAACAGTTATGTGATGATTCGACTATGGTTTTGGTTTAATTGTCATCAAGTTCTGTGGGCCGACCAGAACGCTGTTCGTCTTAAAGAGAAAAATCTTAAGAACGGAATTTTTAAACCAATTCTGGGACGTACGCAATCATCACCATAAGCTTCAGATATATTTTTGTGAACTTTCTTTCCTTTATGGAAATAAAAAAAAGTAAAATATACCAAAAATTAGATTCGATGCATTTATTACATCAGAGCCAGTTGATTTAATTTATTTTCTAGTGGCTTGATCTGCTCATCTGAAAGCAGTTTCTATTAAATGTTTTGGAGAATGGTTGTCAAATGTCAAATATATACATCATACACAGATTATCAAAAGCGTTCGATGAGAAATGCGATAATATTTTGTTATGTTAATTATTTATTTTGGGTTTTAATTGGTTTAAAACATTCTAATTATAGTCAACTTGGTATTAAAATGATAAAACTATATAAGAGTTACTTAATGTGAATTCAGGTGTTTCATAATTATCACTGTTTGGCTGTATAAGTGGGCTACAAGTCAAAAATATTTTGCAGTGTACAACCGTTATTAAATTTGAATACTAGTTAAATTTGGTTAGTTATAAAGGATTTTGGAATACTATTTTATCAAATATTAAGACTTCAAAATCATATTTAACTGTGATATGCCAAGAATAATAAGGATATTTGTGTCAATAACTATTAAAGAATCATCCAGCGATTGCTTAATTTGAATTTTGTTCGGTGTCATTTTAAGGAAATCTTAATTTCATGTTGATGTAATTAGTACAACGCGAGGTTTTTTGCTCTTCGGTTGGAGATAAGACACTAAGGTAAAAATATATATGTTAAGTCCCTAGTTTTTTATAAGAACCTTTACCCTTATAATGACTATTATTATTAGTGATTGCATAAATTCAATGTGACACATTTATAATTAATAAATCTCTTTCGAAGATATATTTTGCAACATTTGACCAAAACAAAGATGAGATATTTTGGGATGAGCTTCAAGAAGCAAGTTTCCCATGGAAGAAAGTGTTGGTACTAGTGGAAGAACGCTATATTGTGAACTCTGCCCTTTCCATATGTGACTAAAATTTTTGTTGATATTAATGCATTTTATATATAATTTTGGAATGTTATGTAAGCACATTGGAATAAATAAATGATGCTGATACTGATATTTAATGGATGTCAACGTCAAAATGACAAAGCTGTATTATATCGCCCAAATAAAGGGAAAATAAGCATTTAAATGCTGAATGTATGTATCCAAAGCTAATGAACTGCGAATCAGTGGAGGAGAGGTTATGGGTTTGAGTGGAAGATCACCTACAAGTATGAACTCCGCCCTTCGGCATGCTGTTAAAATTATATGTATGTTTTTCCTTAAATTTTGTATATTTTAGTTTATTTGTGTTTTACATAATCATGACCGATAAAGCTTAAATAAATAAATAAATAAATATATATGAAATTCTTGTTGGAACATTAGAACTGTTCCTTCTGTCTATGATAAAACCTATCAAAACCAAATTTACCCACAGTCATATCATAATGAGAATAATATTATTTAATTTAAGCTGACCTTAATGTATTCTATTGTACAGATCGGATTTTACTTGCTAATTATGTGTTTGTTCACATGTAAATTATTATGAAACCAACTATGGGTCTTATATGAAATCGTAAATATCGTCCTCATAATGAATATATACGAAAATCAGTAGAGCTATATGCCAGGGATGTGTTCTAGTATATTATGTATGATATATTTTATATAGAATAATAAAACTATCGAGGTGTTACAGGAATAGTTAAGTAAATTGCATCAAAAATCATAAATCTAAATAATTTCGTTTCTAAACCAACAGTCCAATCGTTTTCCTTCTTAATTTGACAATGAGTTAATGTTATATTATCACCATAAATGGAAATCGACTTCATCTCTGTGCTATCACACAAAATTTTAATGATTTCGCGAATTAACAAAAACCCCAATTTCTCAAAAACTCGTTACGAGTTGAATTTTCGGTGAAATTGCAAAGTTGCAATTGCAAATATTCAGAGCCTGATAATGCACTTTTTCACAATTTTTTCACCAAAAATCTCTACCCCTATTAGTGAATCATGTTCAAATCGCGAAACCCTATTCATACCTACTATCACTGAATCATACATTATTGCTATTATAAATCGACTGAAAAACTCAATAAATGAGGGTGATCACCTTCCCAGTTTTTGCTTAAAGGTTGAAAATATGTGTGGGCTATGCCTTTAGCTATCAAATTTAATTTATCAATTCATATTGGTGTATTACCACAGCTCTGGCCGAACATGGCCAACATTAGGGATAACCCTCCAAACGTTGTGCTGTCCTTTGCTCGTAACCTTGGGTGGCTAAATGAGTGATAGAACAACGCAGGGCTGTCCCAGTCAGGGGGGCACAATGGGCCTAGTGAGGCCTAAGTGCTCTGGTCAATGATTTGATCACCCTTGGCAAACTCAATCCAGATCCAGACCACAGCGTTAGAAGTGTGCAATCATATATCCTATTTTTAAATACCGCTATCCTTGCATATATCTTCCTATAGAAATCTGGTGCAAGTAGGCTATAGCAGGTTTTATATACCATTATGTACAATCATGTTCATAAATATTATACATAAGCACTAATCGCATAGTTTTCCATCGGGTCGCTTTACAGTTACTAATTTAGTTGTACTTACACAAGACCTAACTGAATGTGTTGATAGACGTGGCCAGACTAATGTGATATTGACTACTCAAGAGCGTTTGACACTTTTGATCATAACATATTAGTGAGCAAACTCAGTTACTTCGGTATTACCGGAACGTTTTCAAATCTCATTTATTCATATGTTGATCTAAGAACCAACTATGTTTTCTACAATTGATTTAAGTCGCATATGATCGTCTCTAGCTTAAGTGTATCTCAAAAATCTGTACAATTTTCTGTCCAGTTATCATTAGCCTAAGCAAATGATGTGAAAATACAATACAATTTCATTAATAGTTATATTGTTGCTATTATTCAAAACAATTTGAATTTACTTGCACATTGGTGATACAATTGCAAGAGCATTCCCCTTATCTAAAAATATAATATTAACGGCACCATATTCATAAGAAAATGCTAAATGAAAGATCTTGGGGTTGTTTTTAATTGACGTGGCTGCTAAAAGTGCCACGTCAATGCTACCACGTCTTCGATCTTGAAGTTGCTGGCTTTTGTTATGTGTACGCCAAAACATTTTACCGATATTGGCTTATTAAAAACGCCGCATTTCTCTTTAATTTGCAGTAAACTAGAATATGCCTCAATTATTTGGTATCCCTATTACAATCATATTTCTTTAATCATTGAAAAGGTGCAAAGACGTTTCCTGAAATTCTTTTGAAGAAACACTACTGTTCAGCATTATCTGTTCGGCGTAATATTTGCCGTGCTATGTTTCTATTTAAGTTATTTAACAATATAGTTCACTTGAATTTCTTTCCAAAGTTAAGTATTATTGTCCTAGACTATATCCCCGTCAAAGCAATATATTTTGTACTCCTTCATCAAGAAGTAATATCCTGCAGACGGTACAGGAATTTTATATCAGCCGCAAAGTCAATAATTAATTTAAAGACACATTTATTAATAATCATTAAAACAAAAGTCGAGATGGTCAATAAAAATCAAATATTACACTTATAAAATAAAATAAAATAGTTTAGAGACATAAATCCAGAGTTGAAATAGGAGCAGAGAAAGAAAGCCCTTGGTGCCTAAATTAGGGATGCTAGAAAAGAGTCTTGATGTAGTATCAAATATCAAAATAAAAAAACATTACACCACGTTAACACAATACTTTCTACAAACATGTTATTAAGACTAAATATGAAGCTGATATTATATTATACATTATACATTAATTATTGTTATCTGTGGTTGTTGTTGAAAAGAGAACAATAATGAATGTTTAATGTTTAAATAAAGTAACCTCAAGAAAGATGTTCATTCGTGCTTTGATCTGGAATTTGATCAAAGGGAAAAATAATCTTCGGGCTAAATATTTACGAACGAAAAATGAAATTGATAAGAGGGAATACCAAGACTTGCGGAGATTCTTTAGGAACAATACAAAAGTAAAGCGGCACAATTTTATTCATTCGGCCGAAATATTGTAGATTTGAAAGGCATTAAATCAATAGTAATCAAAATAAGAATCTCGAAAAAATTACACTACACTGTAGTTTTTGCTTGTTGTGCATAGTAATTTTCAAGAGAAAAACATTACCAAAACATGAAATTCTTACTGACATTATTATGGACAGAAAATAAATTGAAAAACTTCCAAATGCATTGTTTTAAAAGCCTGCGATGTTATTGTGGAATCAATTCAGAGCATATACAACGGAATAAACAAAATAATGTTAAAATAAACAAATACAGAAATAGCAATCATTCCTGGAGGCCTTAAAAGTCAATTATAAACCTTAGATGTCTAGTTCAGACAAAAAGAATACGAGTGTTTCATTAAAGAGAGGAGTGATTGTGAAGATGAACTGAATATTGCTAGTATGAGTTATGTTAACAATTATGATCCGAAAGTAACATTAGAATATATTTTTCTAAAAATCATCTTATAAATTTTAGGTAATTCTTATAGTCCGAAAAATACGGTAAGTATATAAATTATATCAATATAGACTATTTGTGCCAAGACACAGACATTTAATATTATCTTGAAGGCTAAATTATAAAAAAAACTTAATTTTTAAAACAAAACAAAAATCAATGTCGCAATTAAAAAAAAATAATTTTCATAGATATAACACAAACGGATTGTTAGATTTAATAACCTTTGAAAACTTAAATTGCACGTTTTTACTCTCTACTTGTTACTAAATATAATTTTCACTTCTCATTAAACATTGTATGCCAGCCAACTTACAATTTCAGGAAAGCAAATTATTCAAAGCTTTATAAACTTATAAACTTGTTTCTGAAATGGGGTACTGTAATTTAATAATAATAATATTCTTTATTCAAAAATTAATGCATTCCACCCCCACAAATACATTATAAAGAAAACTGCCACAGCACAATATACCTGTATAAATATATTTTCATACCTATTTATGAGACATAAATTGTATTGTTGATATATGTATATATATATATATATATATATATATATATATATATATATATATATATATATATACATATATATATGTATATATATATATATATATATCAAATCTGTTAGTTATATAATAATAGATTATTATATAGAAAGAGCAGTAGAAAGAAACACAATGTAAGTGAGGAAGTCATTTATTATATAACTTGACGTATGTATTTAAATAATTCTCTTTTAAAATATTTATAATTTGTAATGATTCTTATGAATGTTGGTAGTTTATTAACTAATGTTTATACCATTATATAAGGGTACTTTTTCCAATTGTGATATTTTGTGAACAGGATATGCATATAGTTTTATATTTCTCCTACCATGGTTGTTTGTGTGATCGTATTTCTCGAATTTATCCTAGTATTTAAAATTGAATTAGTATTTCGTAAATCAATAATTCAAAGAGAGTTAAAGTTTCTGCTGTTTTGAAGTATCCTCTATCCATATTTTAAATGAAAACGTTTTACTTTTTAGTTGATTTTGTAGTAGTAGTAGCAGTAATTTATTAAGATACACATAAGAAAAATACATATATAATATGTCAATTATCAATACTAAAACTTTGTCTTGTTCTACAATTTCAATATTTATGTTTTGATTTATATTTAGGCTTCCGTTCGTAAGTTTTGGGTTTCTTATACGACATTCGATTGCTTGGAATCTTTAATATTTTTTTCAGTTTTGTACATTAATTCTTCTTCATCCGAACCAGTTATTAGTAGATTGGAATTATCTGCATTTACTTATATTAGATCGTTATTTTGTCTTATTAGATTTGGTAGATAATTGTCATAAATTAGGAAAAGTACTAGTCCCAAAACACTTATCTGTGGTACTGGTGATTTTTTATCGTTTATACAACTAGATACTTATAAAAATGTATTAGCCATAGAAGTAGTTGTTTCAATAAATGATTTGTTTTGTAGTTTTAGTAAGACTCACTGTTGTAAATTTACGAAATGTTTTCGTGTTTTTCTAATTATTAATTAGATACTTATTGTGTTCTATTCGTTAAAACTGAAGAAGAACTAAAAGTTTTAAATAAATATATTGATTTATGTGTAAATTTCTACTTTGGTCTTTAAAGTTAACTATTCAAAATATATGACGAAAACAACACTATCATAATTTCTTGAAAAATTTAAAAGTTCTTTCAATAAACAACAATATTTCTTGTTAACTTGTTAACGATTATATCAGAATGAAATTCTCTAAATATATTAATTCTGTAGAACCTGATATTTAACATAAACCTCAAAAAATCTGGTCTTTTATCATAAGCATAAAGGTATAACGCGGATTTCAAGTGATAATGAAGCTAAATGACATCGACCAACTTCAAGATATCACAAATGCATATGCTACATATTTTCATCTCTTTATTCTTCAATGCAATCATATTAATACACCGTCAAATGATCAAACATTATTTATTTACTTAGTCGTAGGTCAGTTTATGATCATTACTAATACATTAAAACAAAATACATATATCAGTGAATTGTTAGAGACTGTCCTTAAGTACTTTCAAGACCACTTTTACACATTTATAACTTGATACTAAAATATAGAAAATTTCCCACTATCTGTAAATCCACAGAGATTGGTCCAATATATAAAATATACCAATTAATGATAATAATAATAATAAATATACTAACGATGTACGAAATTATTATCCAATTTTGCTAAGATATTAATATACAGAGTCGCTGATATGTGTGGAAATGGTGGGCTATCTCCTAAAGTAAGATAGCTAGGGAAAATGTAAAGATACAAAAGTTTTAGTGTTTTTTTAAACTATTGCAATAAATACAAATTAAGTATACTTTTTTAAAACACCCTGTTATTATTATTCCATATTTCAATTTATCCCAAAATTCTAAACAAAATTCGTATAGCACATCATAAAGTTAAACTTGATCGTTTTAGAGATATTGAACTTTGAAATTCATTTTCAATAGTTAGCCATCAAGTTAACTTCAAAGTTTTCATCTTCATAACAACGCTATTTTATTTACTTCCTGATAGTAACGAACTCGTTGAACAAAATGGTGTAGAGAATCTAAAGGAATTGGAAGGAGTACTAGAAATTCCATGTCTTATCCTTTCTTGCAACTCTTCGATATTATGCGGCCTATTTTTGTAGATTAAATTTTTTATATGATCCCACAGAAAAAAAGCAAGTGGGGTCATATTATGAGACCTAACTGACCATTAAATTGCTCGTCTGCGTCTAATCCAGTTATGAGGAAAAGTTTCCTCTAGATATGCACATACCGCAAGTCCAAAATGTGGAGAAGCTCCATCTTATTGAAACTATATTTATTCTGCCGGTAAATTTAGATTGTTATTATCGAAAATAATCGTATAAGCTCTGGAATAGAGCCTAAAGTTTTGTCGGTTTACGCGTCCGTTTACATAAATTGTAGATTCTTGGAAAAACAATATGTTGCCGACATTTTGTCCATAATAACTCCGCAGAACTCGATTCTACGATAAAAATCACTCAATTCTTGTACCAAATTAATTTTATTTATTTATATGGAATTATCTCGTTTCCGAATTTTTTGAATGAAATATCGACTCATGTTATGATTCAAAGCCCTCTGTATTGTCGAATTCATTGGTTTTTCCACAACCTCTAACATGTCATTCAAAGAAATTCCTTCTTTTGTAATGCTTACCGCTTTTATTGTTGGTAGATCTTGACACCGAATTGTAATTCCTTTGAGAATGGTCGTCAATGAACACGTGTCAGGAGACTGAATGTAACGATATGAAACTAAAAAAGTGTTTTAATTTGAAGTTACCTAATATTATAATTTCGCTTTATCAAGAATGCAGTGATGAAAGTATGTACCGAACATTAATTTTGACTACCATGTTAATAATTTGTCAATCGAAATATCTAGGTGTGTATTTTGACACCAAAGTGACTTTATTGCCTTATATAGATAGCCGTACCTTTTCAGCAAGATAACGCATGTCCCCATATTGTTCTAACCATGAACTTTCTTCATGAAGCTGTTGTTAATGATTTTCCGTGGCCGCTCCGTTCGCCAGATTTAAATTCCATTGAACATGTATGGTATATCATGGGAAGAAGACTATTCTCCAAAGAGAGTAGTCTTCTTCCCACCGTTCTCCACAGACTCTAGCACAATTGAATTCAAGTTGCTGGGAACAAGATGCCACAATCTCATTATGTCGATGCCTAGACATCTACAGGAGTGTATACAGCAAAGGGGTCGCCAAAAATTTTTTCGTAAATGTGATCATTACATTCTTGATGTAAGGCTATCATGTTGGCAAACAATCAAGTTAAATAAATAAATCCTCCTGGGTGTATCGCTTCTAATGTCATTGATTTTATATTTTATATCTACTGGTGGTCTCCCTCAAGAGTCAAATTTTGGCCTTCTGTTATTTTTGATGTTTTTTAATGTTATTGTAAGCTGTTTAGACACACAGTCTTTATTGTACGCCGATGATTTTAAAGTGTTTAGGAAATGAATATCTACAACGACTGTATTACACTGCAACAAGATATAATCTACTTTCATGACTAGTACACAAAAATAGGCTCTTCTTAAATAAAGGCAAATGCAAACAGATGACCTTTATCAGAAAACAGAATAGCATAAGTCAATTGGAAGCGTTGTTTTTGTTTTGAAGATCTAAGAGTGTAATTTGATACTAAACTGACTTTTAATGAACACATTTATCAAATTACTCATGATTGTCATAAATTTTTAGGTTTTCTATTAAGAAACACTAGTCTCTTT
This sequence comes from Ontholestes murinus, assembly GCA_963969525.1. Taxonomy (NCBI): domain Eukaryota; kingdom Metazoa; phylum Arthropoda; class Insecta; order Coleoptera; family Staphylinidae; genus Ontholestes; species Ontholestes murinus. The sequence goes on from OZ018395.1 coordinate 23,369,928, forward strand.
AATAACATTGAGCGTTTAAGAGGATTTTATTACGCCTACATCCGCGAATCTTACATATAACTGCAATCGAAAAGGTACACCACATGACGGTGCAACAAGGGTTTGAGTAAAAAACATATTTAAATATGTATAATTTTGTGTATGATTTTTGTTTAATTAATTTATTTATATATGTACTTTAAGAAAGAAGTCCAAAGAATACAATAAATAAATAAATATAGGGAACTCTATGTATATCCAGTGAAGTGTTTGGTATTATTTGACTTCAAAACTGACACATTTTAGCTGAGATAATGTTTGTATAGTCTGTTCGTTGGATCTTCCGTCGTACGTCACAAAATATCGCTTCAAAAAACGACGAAAGTTTTACAGTGCGTTCTTTTTCTAACGCATTCGTTTACTTTATCAGACTGAATGTTTAAACGTTGTTTCTCGAAGCGATATTTGGTGACGTAGAACGGAAGATGCAACGAACAGACTATATATAAGTTAATTCATAATAAAATCAGCGACCCTTTCTTACTATCTTTGTTGAATTTTGACATAGCTCGACACAATAGTAAATTTCAGAAACCATTGTATATAAACCAAACGAATACAAATCATCAACTGTGCCTAGTAGTAAATACATAACCATGTAGATAGGTAGGTAGTAAGCCTGTTTCTATTTTATATCATTGCTTAAATGGTCGTTAAATGAATTGTGTCAGTTATAAACTTTCAATGTATTGTTGTGCTTGTATGTGTAGATATTATATCACTCTGTAATTGGTGTATTGAATAAATAATTAAATAAATATAAAGTTGTTAAATGTCCTCATTAAAGCTTAAACACAGAAGCAGTATTATATATATTATAAAAGCGAACAGATATTTTAAACAATGATAATTTCCCAGTGAAACAAAGGACATATGATAATAATAAAACCTTCGAACGACTGACTCATTCATCAATAATTTAAAGTAATGTTTATTAACATACTTCTCTTATCGAGATTTATTAACGTTTCTTTTTTGTATTCAGATGCTGATTTTTACCTTTTTCTATACTAAAAGCATTATTTAGGTTTGCACTTCTTTCAATTGCAAAAATTATAATGTAATTTATTCTATTGTTCATACTGAAGGCTGCTACTTCTATATACATTTAATATAATAAATAAAACACTATTACTTTATCTTCTATTTGTTTCTCATTTTTCACTTGGTGAAACATTATGTTAATAATTATTTACTATTACTTTTCTGTATAACTGGGATTACATTTTTTATGACTATACTATCAGCGACTTTATCTTGACATTATCAAACATTAACCTTATTATAAGTTATTTATTGTTCTTAATCGGTATATTTAAACGAAATGTGTTAAAAACTCTTAAATACATGTTTTATTTAGTCTAGATCAATAATTATTAATGTGGTTAATAAAAAATATACCATGGCTAAGAATTCGCAAGGATTTTTAATGTCGAAACACATGAACATCATCGTTTTTGTGTATGTGTTAATTATTTTATTAGACTCATGATAAATTCTTAAAAGTAGTGTTTATTAAAATCATTTAAATTGAATTACAGCAAGTGAAAATATCTCTTATGGCCACTTGCACCAGTTCTGGTTAAATTTTTCGATTAACTAATCGCGATTAACTTTAACCAGAAAATTTTGTTTGCACCGTCGGCTGATTAAGTAACCACCGATCACAGAGTAATAACATAGAGAGCACACGTTTTTATAGGGTTTTAATTTTTATTTTTGGTATTTTTATGCCGTACAATTGACAGTGGAGTGTCTATATACTTAACCTATATTTCTTATTCCTTACACGCGTGAACAAGTTTCAGAGTGTTTTGGTATATCAAAGGAAAGCGAAATGCGGAAAGTGTTTAAATTTGGTCATAAAATTTTAAAAAATACAATTACTCCATTTAAATAACGTTTATTAAACTATAAATTGTTAAAATAATTATTTATTAACTGTCTCCAGACATTCCCAATATTATTATTGTTATTATTAAAGGCATCAATATTTCCATTGATAATTAATAATTGTATCTCTCTATTTATGTCATCACCATCGTTTTGATGTGACATTCATTGTAGCGTATTTCCGCCTGTGTTACGGGATTTATCAATGGGGTGCATAAATATGGCTCGTTTGGGTAGCCGCTGTCACCTGTAATGAAGTAACAGACATATCATATACCCTGGGTTTTTTTTTATCTATGCACCGTAAAATTTAGATGGTACAAACTTTATTACCTGTTTATGGTTTTTCTATTGGAAATTTCAGCATTTTTTTGGTACATTGCAAGTGTGCATTGTTGTTAACAACTCTTAATAGTGTTTATAATAAAAAAATCTTAAATTAATAAGATACCGAAGAAAATATTTGATTAGATTGAATTTGATAAGTGAATTTCATAGAGGCCAAGAGTTGTCTAATTTAGACACATCAGACAGTACACTGCAACAAATGCAACCGAAAACCCATTAACAGCTAAGGTGTATAGATAAAAATGTCATTAATGCTTTCCTTCTTTCTAGTTTCTTTTATAAAACAGAAATGTATTAAATTAATTAAAAAAATTGACAGTAATTGAGAGAACACTAAATAATGTTCTTAATCTTACCAAGAAGAATGCAGTTTTGGTAGCATCCCTGCTCAGCCTCTGCATTTATTCTAGAATTATTAAAAATAGTTCAGTCATGAACTGATCCTGGCCACCTGGCAACAACATTTGTGATTTTTAAATCGGCATTGCTAATGATTTGCACATTTATTGAAAAATACGATTTTCAGTTGCGGAAAATTTCAGGATCTTCTCCTCCTACAAAACATACCTCAAATTAATACATTTAATATTAATGCAATAAAGATAACACTTTATTTATAATAAATTAAGTAATGTTTGTAATAAATTGTATATTTTAAATAAGCCACCTCAAATATATTTAATAATTTACATTTCAATGATGATTTGTATGGTGTTTATAGTAATTTATAATAAATTGACTTTACCAGGTGACTTTATTTTAATATGTGTACAATCTATAGCTCCTATAACACGTGGAAATTCAGCAATTTTAAAAAACTCTTGCTAAACTTCTTGGGTTGCTTCCATAGTTGGGAACTTAATAAACATTCGGTGGTGTTGGGCAATTGCTTTTATAACACATACTACAATTCTGGATACTGTAGCCAATGCATTCCAGTACTATCTGCTATAGTTTGCAAATGTCCACCTGTGGCATAATACCGCAGACATGTCAGCAACTGATTCATAGGTGAAACACAATTATTGCTAAAAAGAAACATTTATAAATGTTTATCATTCTTTTTATATTAAAAGCTTACCAATCAACTGGAAAATCAATGTCGCCTTCAATTAATATAAATCAAAATAGTTTAACCTAACGTTTATTTGACGAGGTAAACCGAAATTCACAAACTACTACCTATAATATATTAGTGTACTGTGCCGAAATTAATGAAATCAATAACATCCAAGTCATCAATCAATTATCAAATCGATTGTTAGCAGAGGTTAGCACTATAAAATATGTCTGATAAATTTACATAAAGAACTTCACGATTATAAACGTCCTGAAGTTAGTCGTTCCGTATTTGGCACGCTAACCGGCCAAAATCGGCTGGTTAAATATTTGACGTTTTTGGGGGACTTTAACCGGGGCAAAGTTGCGGTGCAAACCGATTTTTCGTTAACCAGTGATTAAATTTTAATCAATGGTTAAGTAGCTGCGGTGCAAACGGGCATTAGTATTTGTATTTTTAGGTTATTTTTTTGTGTGTATTAAAATTTTTATAATCTACATATTTGCCTATTTACCAGTATGCGAATGTTAATATCTCAAGAACGTTTTTATTTATTCGATTATTATATTCGTTACGATTATTTATATTTTGTATTTGTGTTATTGTTTACTAGAAAATGTAAACAAAACACGCCCAGTATTACACAATGCCAACCGGCTGAAGTGTAATGGAATATCGCGTTAACCTTCCTGCGAGCGTTTACCCTTGAAGAACTGTTGTTGCTGTGCGGAACGAACTCCTCGCCGCTAGCTGCCGCCACCATCCTGCAAACGGCAAATAAAAGAAACGAAACGAAATGAAACAAAAAAACAAATAAAATAAAACCATCTCAACTATTCCGTATATTTTCCAACTCAAATTCAACAAACATCCAAACAATATTCATGTAGTACAATCATTTACAATAAATAAATCGATTAATTCTAGCGGATATTATAAAATAATAACACAGAAATTTCCCCATGGCCGCGCCACGCACGTATAAACTACGCCTCGGATATTTGCGTCCTTATCGTTTGTTTAAGAGTACATATTACAAGAAATTACGCGTAGGCCGTCATCACAAAATCCCAAAAATAAAACAGGCGGAACATCATCGTGAACGAGTCTTTTTTTTGTGTGTGTGTTAAGCTCAGTGTCACTGTTTCGCCTTCACTTCCACGTTCTTCTTGTTGTTTTCAGTGTTCATGAGTTTGGTGAGGATTTTTCTGGAATGTCCACTGGGATCGAAATGGTTCGTGTGTTCGCTCACCTCCTTCTTCGTCCTCTGCTTGCCGCTGTGGCCGGAATACATGTGCTTGTCATGGTCGTAGTTGTAGTGCTCGTACTTGTCGTAGTCACTTTCTGAAGACATGTTTAACTGTTGGTGCAGCTTTTCTTCTAACGGATTGGAATCGTATTCACTGGTTACTCTGTGATCACTGCGGTGCGGAGCGATCTACGAGGTATTTATAACGGGGTCGCGGGATGGACGTGGTGCGCAGGTCCAGCAGGAGTGATCGCCCGTTGCTGTAATGGCGGGGAAAACGCGAACGCCAGCGTAAAACTTGTCACGTCGACTTTTGTGTGATAATTTTTTGTTGTTGGCTGAACAAAAGCGAATTTTCCATGGTGATGAAAATAATATACATTTCCAGTAATACAGCGATCTTGTTTTATTCATTAATATCTAAATATTAAATTTGCTTAAGCATAAAAGTACCGGTATGTAGACTTTTCTTTTTAAATACAACTAAATAATTATTATTGGTCTTAAATAAAAGACGCAACACAAACGTAGATTATTAAAAATTTAATAAAATTTAGAAATATAAAATTAAAGGCACATCACAATATTAAAAATATCATTAATAAACTATCTTAAAGTCCTTATCGTGGTTGTAGGAAAATTAATCAATAATTTCTGAATATTGTTATTGTTTTACGTAATGTATCGTAATATACGATTAGAAATATTATTTTTTGTTGGTTTATTTCTTGAGTTACGCGAAGAGATAGATTATTAATGTTTATTTGCATTGACATTGACTTTACAAACTCTATGTATACTCTAGGATGAAAAAATCCTTTATTACATTTCAGTTTTATTATGTCTTTAATATTCATAACTTCGCAGGCAATGATGATTTTCACTTAATCACATCTCATTGCTTTAATTAATCCAATTCCACAATAAACATAGTTAATCATGTGTAAGCTAATAATAACTCATTAATTTGAAAAGAATATTTATTTTTTAAATTCTACACAAGAGAGTATCTAATTAATTCAGTAACAGTAAGTTTCTAATGCGGATCAATTTAACACGTCAGATATTTTTTGTGTTACACTTCCAGTCTCCACTCAGGACTCGATATTCAAATACTATCTACCGATTGTAGTGTGTGATAACTACTTTCGCCAGTTTACAATCTGAAGGATATGGTCGGGTGAACTACTTTCTGCGGCGCCTATCCACCGGTGAAATTGTAACCCTAGGTAATGGCAAAACAAGGTCAAGGCAAATTGAAATATAACCAATATCCAATACTCACGAAAGTGTAAATTAAGAACAATTTCTGAAATAATTACAAATTCAAGTTGTTGAAATAATATAAGGGGTATAATTTATAAATCTTTATAAAGAGTGTTTTGTGTTAAATTTTATTATATAAATTTTGTATAATTTTGTTAGAAAGGATATTAATAAATAAATAAATAATATACTATATAATTTAAAGAATTACATTTAGAAATGTAATAAAAATATGCAATTAATTGATGCAGCTCCGTTTAATTCATTTCATTCTATTATTACTAAATGTAATTGATACCACATCTTTGGGCTGATCATTGAAATTCTGTATGTACAAAATACAATTGTCAAAAAAGAGTTAGGCCAATCATCAAGTGTAGTTGGTTGTGTAGTAGAATGAATGACTCTACTGAAGTTAATTTAGCCTGGACTTTGTTAATAGATATATTAACTAATTTGTTGAAAAAATGTTTCTATAACTTAGGTAGGAAACAAAAATAATATTTATTATTTTCGCTCTCAACCTAAACAACTATGTTAAAAGAGAAAGTTCCACCTGTTCATAGATATTAAAACTAAATAAAAAAACAATTACTCTAAATCAGGATATAGATAAATATGTAATCACTATAAACAATACATTAGATATGAAGAAGAGCAAATGATTATTATTTAAAATTCTCAAGAGCGATATGGGACAGGTATTTTTAAAAACGCAAAAAATGAGAAACTATTAGTGTCATGAATATTGCTGTTAATAAGTTAAATAATGTCTTTATTTTGGTTCTATTCCCAAATGGGACTGCTTTCCGAAAGACCTTCGCACTATAAAAATGCACGAAATCATCATAAAACTGAAATTCAAAGCTACTAAAGATATATGCGAACTAAATCTCGGTTTAATAAAATCCGTCATTGACATAATAATAAGCCCTTTAGCGCATTTAATAAATCCTACCATCATAAGAGGCATTTTTTTGTGTATTCCAATAAATAAAAAAATGGGATCAATTAAATAGAAAAAACTATTGGCCATTCTTTATTATGCCATTAATATCTATAACCAATATTATCAGTACAAATTGTAACTATATGGATACAAATCACATACTATATCATTTTCAGTTTTATTCAGTGGTAAATAAGCTTACAATGACGATAGAAAAGTTTATCAACTATATAGTAGATGCGAATGAGGATGAGAATATTGTTTCAAGTAATCTGCTCGATCTTAGCAAAGTATTTGATTGCGTAATAGAATCAATATTCCTGAAATAATTTTACTTTTATAACTTTATGTCTCATAGTTGTATATGCAGATACAACTTATAAAGAGCTTAGGACAGTTTATGGAGTGGGCTTATTTCTATCTGGACACTTATTAACACATTAATAATAATACACATTTTGTGTATACTTTGATGTTCTTAATAACACAAGTATACACGGTTTTGGACCTGAGCAACTAAAAACTGTTTATAAGGGGCTGAATCCAAATCAGCAGCCCGTTTTATTTAAATTGGTTCTAGTTTTCGAAATATTCAATAAATTCATTGTTTAACTATTTTTGACCAATCAGAAATGAACAATGGTTGAACTGAGTCTTTTATACTGTTTGGGCAGATTTGGCCCATTAGGGTCCAACAGTAGTCGCTCATCATGCCTTCGTCCCAAAATCCTTGGTACATATGTCCTTTCGATTTTCGGTATATCTTGTTGTAGTCGCTCCAAGCGAGTTTTGTGAGGTGGCAATAAAACATCCTGGGGGTTCACAAGTAGTACAGAGAACACGTTTTGTTGTTCTGGCTGGGAACGACTCGGTCACACCTTGTAAAGTACTGCAAATACGCATGTTTGAGTGCATTTGTCATGATTTTCCCAGCATATAACATCCACAAACGTAACAAAAACACTTTGAATTTTCACATGTTTCGAAGCAAATTTACTGCACAAAAATAGTGTTTATTGCGACGTGGTCAAATATAAGAGCGCAGTGCTGCCACCATGCGCGAACTCGAAAACTAGAACCAATCTTGACACACGGATTGAAGATCTGAGTTCAGAGCATCAAATAATGTTAAATATCGTTCTCATCTGCTCGGGTCCAAAAGTTGACCCGAATTTGTAAACTTGTATAATCAATTAATTCAAGGTTTCGATGTTTCATAGAAATTTTTTTCATTGAAGATTAGAATATTGCAAAGTAATGAAACCATTAATAGATGTTGGTCAATCAATTTTAGACATTGCAGACATACAGTGTTTAAATTTTTAGAAAAGCAGTAAAATTATTGATTGATCTATTGGTTAAATGTTTATATGGCATCTTTCAAAGTAAAAAAGAATCGAAATTAGAATATATTTGGAAAAGTTGACATTTATTTCATAAAGTTATGTTAGCTTTATTATTCAAGAAATAACTTTAAAGGACAATAAAAAAAGTGATATCACCACGAAAATTTAGAATTTATAATATATTATTATATTTATTATATTATTTACTTTACGCAATTTAGGAGGTAGAACGGATTTGCCTGAAAAGAGGTATGTTTAGTAAAAAGAAAATACTTTTATCGATAGAAAAAGAGCTTGTAGCCTCATTAGAAACAAACATATGGAAAACTTAATATAATAGGACATTGTTAAACACTTGGTTTACATTATTTCACAATGTTTTCAATATGAAATCTGTTTGGTGGTTCATTAGTGGGTTTTTATGGATTTCCAACTATTTCAGGTAGTCAAGTCTAAGGCCATTTTCAGTAGAATGCAATATCTCCAATGGATTTGCATCTGGAATATGATTATTGCCAATCATGTGATTTGCGTATGTAGATTTTTGTTTTTGTGAACATAAGAGTTCAGATGTTCTTTTTTTTTAATTTCCACCGTAAACTTTATTTTTGGATGTAGGAAATTTAGATACTTTAAAAAATAATTAATCTGTCTATCGATGCCTTCGAAACAAACTAGTATGTCATCGACATATCTGCACCAAAATTTTGTATGTTTATTTCCTAACGGTGAATCTAAAATTATGTAATTACAAATTATAACTATTTCTCCTTTAACAATAAAGTTTACAAACAAACGGAAGGCCTGGCAATGGGACCATTCTCCATAAATCTGGCTGAATTTCATTGATGCACGGATGGTTGTCAGCTTGTTGATATAGACCTTTGATTTTGACGAAATAACCCCATAAAAAATATACTGATAGATCACACGATCTAGAGGGAAATTTCTGATCACCAAAAATGACATTTCACGACTAGGAAATGTCTCATGCAATAATTGAATTGTTTCAAGGGCAGTATGGCACATGGCGCCGTCTTATTAAAACCACATATTGGCCACATCAATATGATCCAATTTCAGCAGAAAGACTGCGTGAGCATGTCGCGATATCGAGCACCAGTCACAGTCACTGCTTGACTAGCCGTATTTTCAAAAAAGCATGGTCCAATGATGCCTCCGGCCCAAACTCGCACCAGACAATTTTGCCGATTAACAAAACCATCAAATGTCGAAAAACTCGATAAATTAGCATCCACTTTTTGCTGTTCAATGATCTACTCAACAAAATCTCTTCGCTGTGCATGTTCATTAGGCTTCAGCTGTTGTGTTAACTGAATTTTGTAATCATGGAGACACAGATCTTTTGTGAGTAAGCGCTGTAGAGAGAATTGATGTTCTGGACTCTTATGCACTGTTTCGATATTGACATTTGAACGACTTGTTTTTGGAAGACCAAGAATGTTTAGTGTCTTCAACTGAGCCAATCTCCCTAAATTTTTCAATTAATCTCTTCACAGTTGACGAATTTAAAACACTATTCCGACCATATTTTCTATGAAATTTTCGAACTATGGCCGCCAAATGTTCATTACTTTTAAAACATTGTTTAATAATGAAAACACGTTGTATCATGTAACGCTCCATTTTTTGTAACCCTAGGCTATCAAGTTGTTTTTTTTTTCAGGGCTGCCAACAATCTACTGCGAAAATGGCGGCAAATTCAAATCTTGCGTTCATTTTGGGACTCCCTTTATAAATGGAATACAGGAATACATATAATTTGGGAAGTTAGTTAGCTTCGAGAACGAACTCGAAGAGAAAATCAACAGAAGGGCAATTTAGCCTGAAACAGAATCAAATTTAAAAATACAGAACAATTATCTCAAATGGTTTAATAGGTAATTTATTCAATTAACAAAAAACACTGGTCTCTCAAATCCCTTTACGAGATATACAATTTTTAAAAAAGGCTGGAAGGGTAAATTACAACCATATAGCCTCTCAATGAAGCTAGGTATTACATTAATGATAATCCCAGACAACTGTTCGAAAGAAATCAGAGAATTAATAGCACTGTACTATTATTATTATTATTATATTAAAAGAAACACAACGAAAAAGATGAAAGGACAAAATAAAATGCTAAAAGAATTAACTGTGTGAAAAACCAAGAGTGGGGAAACTTTTGTGCGTAAGCACATTTGAACTAAATAAAATAACACCGTAGAGTTTATGATTTTTTAAATTGTAGTGACTGCCCAAAAAGATATGTCGGACGAAAAGGAAGGAACTAATTAAGGAGACTATTTAAGAAGACTAGAAAGACTAAAAATTTCAACGTATATTAACCACCTCATTTAGAAGACTTTTAAAGCTCACTTTAAAAATTAAATGCGTTGAAACTATGTAAATTAATAAAAATATACGATTTGGAAATACTATACAGATTTAACAACATCATGACTTAAATATACATCCATAAAAAATAAAATATGTTCAAAAACTTCAAAAGTCTAAGGAAGAAAAAGCATATGTACCATAAAGAGGATCATTTTTCTTTATGTAAATTTGGTTTAAAATTGAGTTTGTTTCATTAGGTAACATTTTTCAGATGTTTTTAAATAAACTTTCTATATATAACCCCAAATTAATAAAAAATATGATGTGGAAATATATTAATCGACTTATTATTATTATTATTATAATATAATATATATAAAATAATATGTCAAAAAAATATAAAACTTCTAAAGTTTAAAGAAGACACAGTATGATAAAACGAATGTAACATTAAAGATTGTTATTTTTCATTATGTACATTTGGTTTAAAATTTATTTTGTTTGTTAACAATTTCAAATGTTTTTAAATAATTCTTACTTCGGGGTAATACGGTTGAAATTTCAAATTTTGTTCAATAGAATAAATTTACGATTTACTTATTTCACAATGACGCGCGACTAAAATTTCGGTTTTAGTTGATAAGAGTTTATATCTATAAATCACATAATAAATATATTAATCAGAAAATAAATGTGCAACGTTCACTCAAAATAATTTTAATATCAAATTTTAACAGAAATATATATTTTAAACCGGAGAAAGTGAAATGTTTATAATATTTAAATAAGTAGCAACAACAAAATGAGTCATAATGTTTACCCATAAATAGCCTCTAAATATTTAAAACCGTTATTGCATCAGCTCACATTAAGTTAATGAACTGATAAGCACGAAATAAAAAAAAACAACAGAAACTCACGATAACCGTTCACGCCATTCTAGAATATTACTTTTTGTTCGTATTGTTTGATAATTTGTTTAAAATAAAATTAATAATAAAGCTTTTGTTTCACGTTGCCTCAAGATTTAAATCAATAATTAATAATCACTTATGTAAGTGAAACAAACGAAGTGAATCATAATTATAAACTTTTTATTAACATAATGTCTCACCTATGACTAATGATAAACAAATGCCTGATTTTAATTATTAGAATTTAACTATTTTTTAAATCTTGATTTCATGAACTAAGTAAGAGAAATACTGCTAAATTAGAGACACGTGTCCTTTTTATGTGCTGAATAATAATTTACAATAAACTATAATATGTAATAAAATTATGAGTACATTCGTTTATTTTTTTAATATAAGTAAATAAATAAAAATAGGTGACTAAACGCCTAGAAATTTGAAATTTTCCCGTTTTTCTGAAATGATATGCAAATATATGGAAATAGTTTAATTAACACGTGGTTGGTTTCACTATCGTCTTATTTAATCTAATAGTTAAACAAAACTAGTTTTGTAAAAATATGTGACAGTACGTTACATGGAAAATAATATGTAAATTTCTCTCTAGTTCTCAAAATTGTAATTAAAATCCAAGCTTACCATTCTATTTCACAAACTGACTCCATCTTCCTTAAAATTCAAAACACACAACTTGTATTTTGATTTGCAACTCCAAGCTCTTACCATAGATCTAAGATAAAGCAAGGTTACTGCATTTGTATACTTTAATAATCAAAAGCCAGCACAAACTGTCATAAAAATTCAAGTCTTTGTTCGATTATATCTATGCTTTATACTAAATTTTGCCCCTCTATTATCCACGATTTACTAGAAGTCGAAGAAACCGTACTTATTTTCGAACGAATATCATTCAAATGTCATTGTAAAAAAACAAACCGCATAACCATTCCCTTATAAATAAATACTGCAGTTCTCACAATATCACAATCCTACCAAAATTTCAACATCCAACATGTACATCCATCAAATAATTTATATTTGGAAATATTGGTTTCGATTAATGGAATTAGAGTTGTGGTCATGTATATGTTACTAAGTCTTGTCCAGTCGCTGTGTTATGCCCTTTTATAATGTTTTTCTGTATAAAACTGTCCGTTTGTTTTGAATTGTCGTTAAATTGAAAATATTAATAGTTGTACCAGTAATTAACAAATTGAATTATTGCTTAAATAGAATAGATTAAGTCCTATGTCTTTGAATAAATAGAATTAAAATGACCGGCCAATTTAGGTGTGATAATGTGTGTGATAAAGTCAGTTATAGTATCGTTAGTAATAAAATCATGCAGTTCTTGTATTTTTTATCTGTTGAGTTTTTTAATTTCTGTCAAAAAAATTTTACCTTCTGCAAGTAATTATCCAAGTCTCAGTTTTATATTCAGTAATTAGCTTTTAATGTGTTCATTCAGTTAATTTTTTTTTTTCTTTTATATTAAATGATAAGAATGATATATTTTGGAAGAGGATATTTATTTTTCAATTTGAGCAGTGTTTTGTTTAATTGATTTGTATAGGACCTCGTTAAATTGGCTTATGGAGTGGGGATTTATATCAGGAAGGAAGTAATGAATTTTAACAAGTCTAGAGCAACTTTTTCTATGTCACATATGTTAAAACTATAAATTAGATTAGAAATTTGTTTTTGAAGATTAGATGGGATTTTTATTTAGAAGTTGATGGCTAGATGATCAAAGAATAATTTGAAAACAATGTTGACATAGTGTATAATGTTTTAATTATTCTGGGAGCAAAGAAGGATCTCAGAAGATGTGAAAGTAGGTAGAGTAGGGATAAGTACGAAGTTGGAGTTAATACAAATTAATTGGGTTTGTTGATATTAAAGTCCCAATAATAATATTATTATCAAAAAATGAAGCTTCAGTAGGCAGACTAGGATGAATGTGCACAAGAAACAAATTGATTCGAAATGAAGGAAAGGTTTTGGTGAAATGTAAACATTCATTAAGTGGGTGAATAATTTTTAGGGATTGGCCTTAACTATTTAAACAGAGGGATAATAACGAGGATAACGAATAAAAGAAAAAGAATAAAAGTCATCACAGCGGAAACTGACTGATAGAATATTGGACTAATATGTGGGGTTTTAAGGAATTTTAGAAATAATATCAGGATTTGTTATTCGCTGAAGTTAAGTAAGGTAGTATAATAGATAAGCTAGTTCGAAAACATATGACTTAAGATGATGTTGGTGTTTAGATTATATTACAAGAGTTTGTTACTCTCTGAAGGGTAATAATATTATTATTAAGTATCAGGACACCAATTTGTATATTTTTGACAGGAGTTTTGATTAAAGTTTAAATAGTTGATTGATGTATTTGTTGTTTTTGATTTAATCTGTGTAATTAGCAATGCATACATTTAGGTATGCGTTGAAAAGGAGTTGCGCGCTTTTAGAAAAAAAGCAAGTTTTTGGCAATATAAGGGTGGAATTATTAACAAAGTATGTAATTAAAAATCTTTTGAAATATATTTAGTTTAGTTTATAGAATTTTGTTGATACATTTTATTCTGGCTTAGATTGGTTAGTAAGTCACTGTTTGGTCTATCAACCTTTTGTATTTCCGCCTTTTCAGAAGAAGAAAAAAATAGGTAAAATTGGATGCTAGTTAAGGGAACCTTCCAAATGCTGCGATCTCATGAATTCGTGAATTATGCTTGTAGGATGATTGATTTTTGTATTTTGGGATTCCTAGGGATATAAAATTTATTGATAAGGGATTAAATTAAAAGGTTTTGCTGCGAATTTTTCACCAATTGCTAGTATACGTTGGGTGATGAGAGGAAAATTTGAAGAGGATTATTGAGATGTCTTATTTTGATAAAAATAAGACTCCTTAACAATCGGAGAGCGGATCTTTCGGCTACTTGGATATGATGTAGGGTGGAGGGACGGCATTGTGTAAAATGGTTTTAGGCATAATCTAATATCTAAGGGGCTAGAAAATTGATTTGTATATACTAATGGTGGTCTTTTTCGAAATACTTTGATTCTTGTACGCTAGTGCTCTAAACTGCCGTGTCCTAGTTTTGAATTTGGCTCTAATGGATTGGACATGAGGTTTGAAGGAAAGTTTTGAGCCGAATAGTATCCCAAGATATTTAATTGTATGTGATGGAAGTATTTCGGTGTTAATCCGCCATTTTGTAGTGATTGGAGGGATTAGCCATTCTATTTTGAAGGAAAATAAAATAAAAAACAAAAATATCCAGATTTTTAGTTGTCAAAATTTAAACTTTTATATTTATTTTTTACCAAACTCATAAATTCTGTTTACAATAGAAAAACCTACAAGAGATTTTTTTGTTGCCCCAAAAAACCTAATTTTTCTTAAATATTCAAAATTTCAATGTACTAAATATTCTTTGTTTTGTAAAACTTTTTACTTTGCTCTTTTTAATCTTCCAAATATTAACTTTCTCCTTTATCTTCGAACAATCATTTGTAACTTAAAGAACATTCTTTATCTATTTTGAAAATATTTTTCATCAAACAATTAAATTTTTAAAACTTGTTTTAGGATAATTTTGCCTTTTTTAATATTCAAATACTAAAAGGTTTAAATTTTTCGCTTTGCAGAGAAAAATTGTTGTATTTAACGATTTTTTAAATCCTCTCTTCCGTCAAAACCATAAAGTACTTTTTTGATTTACGCTATTTTAAAGCCTTTAAATATCCAACATTTCCTTTTGTTTGAAAGGAATATATAAGGAAAAAACACACGATTTTCATAAATTCTTAGATGTTTTAATTTCTGACAATCTAAACTCTCTATTCTGGCTTAGATTGGTTAGTAAGTCACTGTTTGGTCTATCAACCTTTTGTATTTCCGCCTTTTCAGAAGAAGAAAAAAATAGGTAAAATTGGATGCTAGTTAAGGGAACCTTCCAAATGCTGCGATCTCATGAATTCGTGAATTATGCTTGTAGGATGATTGATTTTTGTATTTTGGGATTCCTAGGGATATAAAATTTATTGATAAGGGATTAAATTAAAAGGTTTTGCTGCGAATTTTTCACCAATTGCTAGTATACGTTGGGTGATGAGAGGAAAATTTGAAGAGGATTATTGAGATGTCTTATTTTGATAAAAATAAGACTCCTTAACAATCGGAGAGCGGATCTTTCGGCTACTTGGATATGATGTAGGGTGGAGGGACGGCATTGTGTAAAATGGTTTTAGGCATAATCTAATATCTAAGGGGCTAGAAAATTGATTTGTATATACTAATGGTGGTCTTTTTCGAAATACTTTGATTCTTGTACGCTAGTGCTCTAAACTGCCGTGTCCTAGTTTTGAATTTGGCTCTAATGGATTGGACATGAGGTTTGAAGGAAAGTTTTGAGCCGAATAGTATCCCAAGATATTTAATTATATGTGATGGAAGTATTTCGGTGTTAATCCGCCATTTTGTAGTGATTGGAGGGATTAGCCATTCTATTTTGAAGGAAAATAAAATAAAAAACAAAAATATCCAGATTTTTAGTTGTCAAAATTTAAACTTTTATATTTATTTTTTACCAAACTCATAAATTCTGTTTACAATAGAAAAACCTACAAGAGATTTTTTTGTTGCCCCAAAAAACCTAATTTTTCTTAAATATTCAAAATTTCAATGTACTAAATATTCTTTGTTTTGTAAAACTTTTTACTTTGCTCTTTTTAATCTTCCAAATATTAACTTTCTCCTTTATCTTCGAACAATCATTTGTAACTTAAAGAACATTCTTTATCTATTTTGAAAATATTTTTCATCAAACAATTAAATTTTTAAAACTTGTTTTAGGATAATTTTGCCTTTTTTAATATTCAAATACTAAAAGGTTTAAATTTTTCGCTTTGCAGAGAAAAATTGTTGTATTTAACGATTTTTTAAATCTCTTCCGTCAAAACCATAAAGTACTTTTTTGATTTACGCTATTTTAAAGCCTTTAAATATCCAACATTTCCTTTTGTTTGAAAGGAATATATAAGGAAAAAACACACGATTTTCATAAATTCTTAGATGTTTTAATTTCTGACAATCTAAACCCTCTAAACAATTTTTTAAAATTTTGAAGAAATGTCGTCAAACACAAATTTCATTTACAATTGAAGAACCTAAATTTCTTATTTTTTGAAATATGTATTTAAAATCTTATTAAAACATTTTGTCGTAAATATCTTCTATTTTTACTTTGCTTGTTTTATTCATCTAAATATTTAATTTCTGCTCTTACTTTGAATGATTGTTTACACTTTTTCAATGAAATTATTAAATCGTATTTTTTTAATTTACAGAAAATACATTTTCTTAGTAATTTAAATACCCTTTTCAGCTAACAATTAAATTTTAACAAGTGTTTTAATGATAGTCTTGGATTTCCTAATAATAAAATCTTCAAATGATAAAATTGTTTCGTTTTGCAAAGAAAAATTGTTTTTAATGAAATGTTTGTTCTTGTATTTCTTTATTCAACCCTTTATTAGATTCTTGTTCTTTTAAAGCCTTCAACCGAACGTGCGGTCTTTCCTTTTATTTGGAAGGAATCTATAAAAACAAAACATACCTTTTTCAGAACTTTTATTTTATATATTTTATTTTCATATTGTTTCAAGGTTTCTTAAAAACTTTTTTTCACTTTTCATTAAACAATTAAGTTTCTAAAAAATGTTTTAAGAATAATTTTGCTAATTTACAAATATTCAAATGTTTAAATTTTTCGTTTTGCAAAGAAATTTTTTCGTTTTTAATGAAATATTTGTTCTTGTATTCCTCCAAATCTTAAAGTCTTGAAACCCTTTTCGACTCTTGTTTTTTAAAAGCCTTAAAATGTGAAAACTGTTCATTCATTTGGAAGAAATCTATAAAAACAAAACACATCTTTTTCTCATTTATTTAAATTTGTTAAAATATTAACTCTTTTGAACTTTTGTTTTATTTTGAAAATATTTTCATATAGTTTCAAGTGTTTTTTTAGTTTCTAAATATCCAAAATCGTTAAATATAGAATATTCTTTGTTATTCAAAAACGAATTAATCTGTAAAATATCTAAATATTATGACTTATTTAGAATTTAATATTTTGTTTATTTTACAGCTCACCTCTTGTGTTTAAGGTTGTTAAGATTTTAGTTTTGTTAGCATTACTAAAATGTTTCGCCTTATTAGGTATTTCACATATTATGGTTTTTAGTAGCTTTTAGATTTAGACAAATAAATTTTATTCATCTATGAATTGATTTTATAATTTTCTTATTATAATCTATACAA
Source organism: Ontholestes murinus (assembly GCA_963969525.1). Lineage (NCBI taxonomy): Eukaryota > Metazoa > Arthropoda > Insecta > Coleoptera > Staphylinidae > Ontholestes > Ontholestes murinus. The sequence goes on from OZ018395.1 coordinate 23,387,669, forward strand.
TTTATTTAAGTTTATAGTATTTGTTTTTTTGAATTTCCTAAATTTACTTATTTAAAAAAAACTGTTACAATTTCTAAGAATATTATAAGTGTATTTAAGATTTGTCATGTGTTAAAAAAATTTTAACCTATTTTGACCACTTTCATTTAAATTTGTTTACAATATTTTTCTTTTGTTTGCTTTTAATCGTTTTACAGATATCGTCCATCATATTTATCATCACTGTTTCTAAATAATGGATGAGCCAAACAAAACGTAATATTTTGATAAGTATGCTTTATTGTTTCGTTGCCGATAAATCCGCTCTGGAAATTTCCGTAGATAACTAGAAATAACCTCATTTCAGCATAAGGCAGACTCAGTAGCAACATTTTATCGAAAATCCTTGAATCGGCATAATCGTACAGGCGATAGCCGGCGGGCATATTTTTGTTTTGTAAACATTTCGCAACGGCAAAAACACGCACGTATGCATAACTCGCTCTAAAAGATAAAAGTCAAACCAAATAAATATAAAATAGCGAACGGCACGTCAAAACATACAGAAATTATATAAGCCTGTGCTTATCTTATGTCAAGATTTTGTTATGTGCAAATACATTGCTTTTTTGAGCTAGATTATCTATGAAGTATAATTTATACATTATAAAAATCGAAAATATATGAAGATGATGGTGGTGACTACTTGGTGAGTAGTAGAAGTAATGCTTGACTATCGACCAAAATGTCCTTTCGTCCTGTTTTGTATATTTATGTTCGTGCAAATGAACTTTTTACTTCACAGAATCATTACACTTGAGTGTCACTGGTATTGAATTTTTCCCTGAAATTTTATTTTCCGAAAAGTTATCCAGAAAAATAAGAATATATGTGGATATTGATGTACTAGATAATAAACTGATTTCACCAGGGTTAAGTGAAAAGAAAAATCAACCAAACTCGATTCGAATGTAAAAATATTATATAATCTGAATTGTCTTGACTCATTTAAAAGATCAGCAATTGAATATGTCTGTAATAATTTTGGGAATTTAAACTATTATAAATTTTGGCAAGTGAACGATGAAACATTTGTTTTAACTAATTAACGCACTTAATATAATCGATACTTGTTCTGCTACTCTCTTGATTGAACTAAATTTTAAAATTAGGAGAAGTAAAACACTTGTTATGTTCCATTTCTTTTTTTTAACGTTAAAACTGCTTTAACTTTGATAATGATCCGTAAGGACCGAAACACGTGTCAGTTATCTGAAAATAAAGAAATGGAACATAACAAGAGATTTACTTCTCCTAATTGTTAATTAACGCAGCAGGAGTCATATAATAATTTTAGAATCCTCTATAGGAGATCAAACCGATTTAATTCACGAATAACATTATATAAGCGAATGTTGTTTGTTTTGAAATCAGGAGTCAAAATATAGATAAGGGCGCGAATAAACTTATCTCATCACATTGTATGTTTTTCTCTATCGGACTCATTGATAACTGTTTAATTAACCTCTCGACGTTATCGAAAACTCAATATTTGCACACACTACTCCTCCTGATAAGCTGTCTATTTGTGGATCGAGATGGATCAGCTTTTAGAAAACCAGAAAAATGCCCAAATCTTTATGATGAATTCATTTTTTCAATTTCTAAGCACATATTATCGAGATTCGAGTTCAGATATTTTTAGCTATCAGTATAACACTCAACAAAATTTTAGAATTGTTGTGTTTAGGAAGTCGCAACAATTATTGTGTTGTCATTAAGCAATGAGGTGAATATATCTCGCAACGTTGCTAATTAATGTGCGCTTAATTGAAACGCACGTACATTTACCTCGAAACCATGACGGCTCTTTGGCCTTGAAGGCCTCGCTTTCAGCTGAGGCGTCCGTGTGGAACGATATATGAAAAAAGTTGTTTGAGAAGCACGATTGATCAAATTTATACGAAGAAATTAAAGTGTGACTATGATAGAAGCAGATGGTGCAGATAAATTTGGGCAAAATTTTGCAAAGGTTAGATTGTGTGGTATAGAAAAGTAAATAACTTTTCATGAATTATATAGTCCAAAAATATTTTTTAAATATATTATTTATTTAATAGCTTAAGTCACTTGATAGCAATAAAAAATGATGATGTAATTATATTACATTCTTATATTTTATTTTTAAAAGACACAAAATTGTATTACTAATAAATTGGTGAGTTTTCTATGTTTGTTCTATTAGTAGATATTGTTGCTTAAAACTATAAAAATATTCGTTTTTTCTAAATTGCAATTTAAGCAGTCTAAAAACAAAAAAAATATATTAATTTGTTTCCCTGTTAACAACAACCACTGACCGGTTTCGATCTATTTTAGATTGCATCTGCGTAGTGCAAGTAAAAACAGGAAAACGAAATTTTAGAACTCTAATTTATTGTCGGTGGTTAGCCACTCAATTAGAACAATTTAGTGCAACACTTAAGAAAATTAACTGATAAACATTAGATGCGTTTATTTTGTGATATATTAAATAATATAAATGACTTAATAACTGCAGATAATAGATGTCACTATAATAGAAATTTTTAAATAAGTAAGGCTTTTACTTCGTAATACATTTTTATGATTCAAAATAAAACGAATAACTTTGTTTATATCACTTTTTTCATAACACTTAATTATTTGATAATGACAAGCTGAAGTTGTCGAAACTATAGTAACAAGTGTTATTAAAAAAGTGATATAAACAAAGTTATTCGTTGTATTTTGAATAGTAATTTTTGCTTTTAGGAAGTGAAAAGCTTTAAAAATTATAGTTATTATATTAAAGAGATTTTTAATAAATTAATTTCATTTCTATTATATTTTGTATTCACTCAATCAAATTTTTGTTATACGCATTTGGCCAATATTCGTAATGTCAATATAATGCTAGTGATAAACTGGCCAGGAAGTTTTTAGGCTTAACACGTTTCGGCCAATTAACGGTTTGCAACGCTTACGCAAACAAATAAAATGAATCAGACGACCTTGATATTTCGGCGTTTATAAACACGTGGTTGGCGATAGACGTTCCTTTGTAATAATTAATTCCGAATATATATAGTTCCACGCGATGCAAAATCAAAATAATAATAATTATATGACTAATACTTAAAAAATATTTATTTTATAAAGATCTAGAAAATAAAAAAATAATTTAACAGATAATTAAGTGAGATAAGAACTGATACATCATTGTAGGAAATATGTATTACATTCTAATTTTTTATTCTCAAAAGACATAAAATTGTAAGATTATATTACCAAAATTATGATAAACCTTGTATGTAAGCTTCTTATAGTTCTCAAATGATCATCATAATAATAATATAATCAGCTATCTGGTCACAAAGGCCTTTCTATTAGCTATCGTAATGATTACCACCGTTAACTGTTAATCTATTTTATAAATCCCGTCTCTCAATACAGAATATTAACATATACTACCCTCCTCCTGTTTATATACAGGGTCTACTATGAAAGCAATGCGCATAATTTTATTGTGGCGCGAACATCTACTGCAGCGGGATAAAACGGGTTGGGAAATATGGTGCTCTTCCAATGCAACCGGTCGCCAGTTTACTTTGAGCAGTCTAAGTGGAAAGACGAACCACCGCGTGAAGTGTGGTTTTCAACTTTGAAACAGCGATATGCATTCAAGTTTTATGTGTGGCTTGGAAATAATGCAACCGAAACATCCGAGATGCTTCAAGGGGCCTTCAAGGGTGACTGTATTTAAAGGTCACTATCCGAGAGTGAAATAAGGAGGAGATCGGCGCCCTTCACATGTTCACATTTGCGGTACATGGGATAGTGAGCGAGGATCTGCAAATGCGCAAGGTTTGCGCGAAGCTTGTGCCGAAAATGTTAACGGAAGACCAAATTTGATTCAAAATGAGCTGGACTTTCTTAACACTATGATAACCGGAGACGAATCTTGTCATTGTCGTTTTTGTCGTCCAATAAATCGAATTTGTACCACAGAAAGAAACTTTCAACTCAGGTTTTTGCCTTAAGGTGCTCTAGAGATTAAACGTTGATAAACGTTGGATCGCGTATTGATCCTTGTCTTGACTTTTTTTGTCCACGACTGAAGAGAAAGCTAAAAGGAAAGCACTGTATGTCCCTGGAAAACACCCAAAAGCATTTTACAATGTGTATTGATGCTGGGGGAGAGTATTTTGAAAAATTTTAAGCATTTGTACTTGTACGATCAATATTTATTTATTTATTTATTTATTAGTACTTTATCAGGCTTGCTTTATAAATATAATTCGAAGTACATAAAAAAGTAAACAAATCCATACAAATAATTTCTTCAGCAATCTGAAAGGCCGAGCTCACTCTTGAAGAATGTTCTTCCACTCTAACCTGTCGGTCCTCTCTTTCACTGTATCACTATAAATGAACTCAGCTTCGGATACATATATTAAAGCAATAAATGCTTATTTCTTCTAATAAAGGGGTAAATTTAGAAAATATTGTGACATTGACATTGTCAAAAAATAAATATATTTTCCCAGAAAATACGCATTACTTTTATAATTCTTCTTACCTAGAATATAATTCAGCTTGATATACATCAAAGGATCAAACATTCAAAAATGGAAAAACTATATTTAAAAATGTCTCGAAGTTGAAGTGCGTGAGTATTGTGGCTGACAGTGACCCAGAAAATCAAAGACTACCATGATTCTGCAAAATGTAACCAAGGTGGCCTATCTCCAGATTTATTTATATGGTACAATCTTGAGAAAAAGAGCCACAAAATAATGCTTATGTCTATAATCTGGTTAAAACTACGTGGACATGTTATTATAGTACATTAAAGAATAAAAACTTAATTTCTAAAATCAAGAGGATTATTTTAATCATTTGGATATTTACTTAAATTTCCAGAACTAAGAGAAATAAACTATCTAACTAACCAAAGGCGGGTTTTGGTGGAACATGTAATAAAAGCAATTTACTTGTGACAGATATAAAAAGAACTAAAGACATACGATACCAACAGTCTGTCGATCAATAATAATAATAATATTTTTTTCTCATACACAGAATACATCAACAAACAAATTAAATTGTGAAATACAAGTGCATACACATAATATTCTGTAAGGAAAAACAAGATGTAAGTAAGTTAGTTGTGTGCCAAGGCACACACTATTCTACCATTATACCTTAAACTAAAACTAGAGTATTATGAAAAATTAATAGTAAAATCAAATAAATAAAAAAGAATATACAAGGAAGGAATTGACTTTGTCCACTTTATAACAAAAAAAATCTAATTAAATAATTCAAAGAAAACAAGGAATCATGTGCTTACTATATAGAACAGCGAAAAAATACTTCTTAAATTTGGCTTTAGAGTCTATATCTTTGCAGGAAATGTCAAGGTTATTAAGAAAATTAACTATGGTATAATGAAATGGTGTTTCCAATAAAGATGTTTTATGATGAGGTGGTGATAAATGACCTCTGCTTCTGATAATAACACTATGAACATCACCTCTGCAGGAAAGTTTTCCATAGAGGTAGGCAGGTGTTTTGTATCTAACAACATTGTAAAATAAACAAAAACTTTGCAAAATTTGGCGGTTATCCATCTTTAACCACTTTAGATCAACAAGTTTATGGCTAATTCCTTCATTCTTACGCACACAAAAAATAATCTTTAAACATTATTTGAATTCTCTGAACACGCAGCCTGGTCTTTTGTTCCAAACATGGATGAACTGATGGACTACGTAAATTGTTAATTCACTAAGTCAAATTTTCGGTTTTTGCTTTAAGAACATTCTATTATGGTATATAAGCCTATATAACATAACATTTTCAATTATATGGTCTCCAAAAATTTAACCTAAATAAGCCAGAAATTGCAAAAATATTACTTCAGTGGATAGAGTAGCCTAATGGATATTATCACCAGCTGTGAAGTACAATGGGTCGAGTGGTACAATACCAGAAGTCGTGAACTCCACCTTCAAGATCTATGCTTCAAATTTTAAAGTGATCATTTAGTGTATTTATATATTTTTTTAATTAAAGCAAATAAACAAAGCTAAACTAAGATTACTGAGAGCAATACTAATACATCTCGACATAATGTCATAGTATTGAAATATCTTGTCTATTATGACTCCTAAGTATTTAGCCTTCGACTGAAAAGTAATAATTTCATTATTTATTGAAGGCTTAAAAAGTTTTTCCAATTGTACTCATTTTCTTCTTGTTCCAAACAGAAGATATGTCGACTTCGAAGGATTTAAGACAAGACCATGAGAAATAGACTCTTCGTATATTGTTGCAAGATCGTAATTTCATTTTATTAACGCAACATGGTTAAAATCTGGTGAAAAGATATATTTATTTGTGTATCATCATATACATTTGATATTTGCACTGCAATAAACCATTTATAATATTAGAAGTATAAATAAATAAATAAAACGGGTCCTAAAATAGATCCCTGCGGACCCCGTTGTTAAATATTTTTCGCCGCACTTTTGAGGTACGTTAAGCTATTCATATCTCCCTGGCATAACAGCCCCCATTTTTCTTAACGGTTCGCTCTCAATCAACAAATTATTAATACAATATTATCAAGTTGAAAGCAGTGTTCGGCTTTTAGGAAATTTAATAGATTTATTTAACTACAAGTTAATTAAACGATATAACAATACAAATTATAAAGAGTCTACTTAAAGTTATAAAAATTTGTTAAGGTGCAATTGTGAAAGCTTACATTTTCAATATAATTTTCTTGCTGTCATCTTTTAAATAAATTGTCTTCGTTTTGGTACCTGTCGCTCAAATTTTCTGGTACTAATTTATCATCTGCTTGCTTAGCTCGGGCCAATATTTTCAACAGTAATTGCACAAGTGCATTGAAAATTATCGGTAACAAGTTTGCACGAATTCGACAAACAAAGTCGTATTGCTTGGCAACAGGCCCGAGCCCGAAGGGCGAGGGGTGTTGCCTAAAGCAATACGACTGAGTTTGTCGAAAGAGTGCAAACTTGCGATAATTTACAATGCACGAGAGCAATTTATCAGACTATATCCCAACAAAAATATTACAATAACAAAGGCATTTGTTGTGTATAAAAATTAATCATATTTTTGGATGGTAACGTACTTTTTGGCTCGGCTTCTTTTACCTTTTCCTGAAATACCTCTTGTGTTGTATTTCCGAATAGTATGTTTGCAATCATTTTTAAAAAGTTCACAAAAACTGACGTTTGTTAATTTTATTTGACAGTTGTTTGATGTATAGCCCAATCAGAAAATTGAATAATTAATTGGGAACCAATCACGTGCCGAAAAATAATACGAGTAGAGAACCAATTACAGTGCCGAAAATGAACTCTACATGAATTTGTTATCAACAGTAATTGCACAAGTGCATTGAAAATTATCGATAACAAGTTTGCACGAATTCGACAAACAAAGTCGTATTGCTTGGCAACAGGCCCGAGCCCGAAGGGCGAGGGGCTGTTGCCTGAAGCAATACGACTAGGTTTGTCGAAAGAGTGCAAACTTGCGATAATTTACAATGCACGAGAGCAATTTATTAGACTATATCCCAACAAAAATATTACAATAACAAAGGCATTTATTGTGTATAAAAATTAATCATATTTTTGGATGGTAACTTACTTTTTGGCCCGGCTTCTTTTACCTTTTCCTGAAATACCTCTTATCTTGTATTTCCGAATCGTATGTTTGCAATCATTTTTAAAAAGTTCACAAAAACTGACGTTTGTTAATTTTATTTGACAGTAGTTTGATCTACAGCCCAATCAGAAAATTGAATAATTAATTGGGAACCAATCACCTGCCGAAACATAATGCGAGTAGAGAACCAATTACATTGCTGAAAACGAACTCTACATGAATTTGTTATCGCGGCAACAAAGTTCTCTAGAAGCTGATTGGTTCTAATTCGTCCGTGTTTCGGCACGGTGCCTTTGGCGGGATATAGTCGCTGAAAGTAAACCCACTTTCTCCATTTTCTGCACATTGATATATAAAATGTCATTTGTAATTGGTTGTTACGGAAACAACGATATGTGTGATTTTTATATTGACCGTAACTAAAATTGAATCGGCATCATCGGCGATTTTAGTATTGTGAATTATACACATTCAAGTTTCATTTTTTATCAATTTAGCAGTACGACGAAAATCGTTGTACGCAGTTAGGGCTATCCTAACAGCCCTTAATTCGTAAATAACTATAAAATCAGATATGACAGAATCTAATTTTACTGCTTGACACCGATCTCAAATAATGTTTTATTAGATCTACTACTGATATTTCGAACCCAATATATTAAAGAACAGATAATAAAACCTCATGATTTAGTGTATCGAACGCTTTACTATAATCTAAAAGAACCAATGCAGTCATTTTGCCTGCATTCGATTCTTTGAGAATATCGTCTGTGACTTTTAAAAGTACCGTCGTACAACTAAAACCTTCTTTAAACCTAGATTGATGGAGGGGAAGAATATTGAACTTCAGCAAATAGTTTCTGTATTTCAGTACGTGAAGAGTAGAGTAATAATTACTAGTAGTTAAAAATGTCCTTTTCTTCGCTGTTTTTATTATACACTATATGTACATTTTGAACAATATAATAAAAACAGTGAAGAAAAGGATATTTTTAACTACAAATTTGCCTGTTCAATACAAAAATTATGATAGAAGTTCAGCACAACGGACCCAATTGAACTTGTAAATATACAAAACGAGTTAGCATCAAAAGTCAGTATAAGGTGTCCAAAATGTTATTTACTTCTGTAATCATTCATGGGCAATAAATTTATTATTATTATTATAGATATAATTTTCTTTTATAAGATTCAAAGAAAAAAAAAACATGATAAATAATATAAGCTAACAACGACTGCACTGAGATAAAATTTGAAACTAACAAAATTGATTAATGGTTGAGGCGTTAACTTCGTGATACATTTTGGAAAATTAAACAAAAACGTTTACTTTGTTAATATCACACTTTATTTTTAAGTGACTCGAGTTTCGATCATTAACTGATCATTATCAAACTTAAAGTAAATTAATCTACGACAAAACACTTATTTATACAGAATGAAATAAGGAGGAAAATACTAGGTCTACCTGGTCATTAATTACTGGGATTTCCGGATTACTCTTCGCTTTGTGAATTTCTAGGGATTCAAGTAAATCCATTTTAAATCCTTTTTCGGCAAAATGGATTATCTCGAGTACATCTTCATCAAAAGAATGTCGGTTTTCTATTAGGTAATTCGCGAATGTGGAATTTGTATGTTTTAATCTGAAGGATCTAAGATGTTCTTTTAATCTAATGTTGAAGTTACGACCAGTTTGACCTACGTAAATTCCTTTACAATTTTTACACGTTAGCTTGTAAATACCTGATCTGTCCAATTTATCTATCGGGGGTTTAGAATTAAAAATTGAATTACAAATTTTATTAGTTGGTTTAAATGCTACATTAATATCATGTTTTTTCAATATATTTCGAATTTTAAGGCTGACTTCACCAAATAATGTTAATGACTTGAAGGTTTTATTTTCAAACAAAATAATAGATAATTTAATTATAAAACATCAAAACAATAACCTCAAGAAATTTTTATATGCATGTCCAAAAGTTGAAAATAAAGGGTTCCGAGAACCTATTAGCTCACTTATTTTATAAATCCTGTCTCATAATCTGAACCCTTTAACCTACGTTGTCTCGAGCGATTGCGTGCACCAGTCACGAAGCAAGTGCACATATGCACTCTACTTGTGGCACGAGTCACGCTCGTTCTAGATGCGGTTGGCAAAATTTTTAGACACGAGTCGTACTCGTGGTTGTAGGTGGAAGGGTTAAATACCATAATACGTTCCTTCCTTCTTCCCTACGAAGGTACTATATACCTGAAGATATAAAATAGTTCAATCCCTTTTCTTAAAACCCGCAAAAATAAACATCAATAGGCTGAAAGACCACCGGTCAATAGCCGTTGAGCAGAAAATCAAATATACCAGAATTTAATTTATTCTATTTTATCCATTAGATGTATTATGTTTTATTTTTTCTGTGAATAAAGATGTTTATTAATAGTAATAATCAAACATTCCCATGTGAAGATTTCAAAATGCAATAGAACACCAGAAGACTGCAAAGGTCAGCTTCTAGTGGAAGAAATGATTATTGTAAAATACATTAGAATAACAATCTTAGTATGGCCTAGATAGACAATAAAGTGGTGTTTCGCGGTCCTTTCTCATTATCTTAAACGCCAAAATACCTCCCTGCCCATATATTCTTTACTTCCAAGGATTTAATATAGTGTTAATGTTTAGTTATGAATTACGTGAAGATGATACAATATAAAATAACTTGTCATCACAGTTTATTATTATTTTGCTAAATGTACATTTCGTTTACGATGTATACATTTTCAATAGCTGTAAAGGAGTAGCTCCATATTGTTATCAAAAATGTAAAAGAAGCAGAAACATGTAAATTGGAGATAATATCGATTCAAAATGCCTCGGAATTGAAAGATGCAGACGTCGCTGAAGTTTAAAGACCACGTATTCTACTAAAATCATCCTGCAAAATCCAACTAAGGTTAGAAGGAAAAGAGGTGATGTAGGGATATTATTTTGACACAATAATTAAAGAGATCTAAATACAAAAGAAGACTTTTAAATATAAAGGAAATACAAGCCAATAAACTATCTATCCAATGGATATAAACAGGCTATGTTTAAAATCATTTAGAGCATTAAATAATGAGCATTATACGAATATAAATTTTCTAACTGAACAATTGAAATTTAAAAAAAGACGTAATGAGCAATATAAACCATTAAAAAACATCCAAACTTAGATAGCTAATTTATGTAAAGATATCAAAATTATACCAACAATACTAATAATTAGAAAACCCCGAAAATATTTCGTAAATCTACAACAATGAGTCTTACTAAGACTATACCACTGCTAATGGAGCTACGAAAAACTTACAACCACGTAGATTATTAGGCTACGTGATAGTTGTGATATTGCAATATGTACTAAAATGCAGCTCATACGAACATATATCTAAATGTCGCTTTATATCACGATCGCTTTCAAATTTGTTCTGTGGCTAAAACTCTCTTAACTCGTTCTCTTCGACTAACCGGCAAAACTGACTTGACCAAAGAACTAGTTACATTCAAGACAGCTCTTATTAAAAATCGTTTCACTCGGGATGATACTCAAACTTTCCAAAATTTTGTCAACTTGACATATATACGCGGTACGATCAATAGAGTTTAAAGAATTATAAAAAGGCGTTAACATCAAAGTAAAAATTAAAGATGAACATATGAACATGAACTAATAACATTTTACGATACAGCAGAACCACATCAAAACTTATAATAAAACCTTGTATAATTTGTATAATTCTTTATAGTACTTACAAACTAAAGCACCATACACATAAACGATTAGACCTACTGCGCTAGCTGTGAAACTTCATTTCGCCTATTAAAAGAATAGAGCTATACACGAAGCTTCCGTTAACACTGTTAAAGACCTTACTGCAAGCATCGTGGTAGCTCCTAGGGAAGCCTCATAATTTTTTGATGTAGTAAAATAAAACATATTTTCTCTTCTTGTGCGTTTTTTCATTGTATTTTATGTCAGCACTACTGCGTTAAGAAAGCTTTTCTAACTATGAATCGATATGATTTTACAATATCTAGATGTACTCTTTCTCCCTTGCATATTTGTAACAGCTGTATCAAATATATCAAAACAAAACAAAGCTGATAATAAAGCCCTGAGCAAGATGTATTTGTTTCATAATATTGATTTTTTTTCAGTGGCTTTACATGATACTCAATCATTACCGATTTTTATTCAAAGTAATTTGAAAATGATCAGTAATGGTTTTAAATAAATATAATAGCCGGATATAATGGATTCAAAAAATCACTTACTTTCCAATTTCTGCACACGGAGGTCCATCTGCACAAACGGCTGCCCTTTTGAAGATATGCAATGTAGATCCAGAAGGCGGAAGTGGCTTTGTGGGGTTCTCCGGCGTTAGTTTTGATATGGGCTCAGGCCGTTGCAGCGCACCAGTGAGGTACAGGATGAGGACTAGGCCCAAAATTGCCAATACTAGAACACCGCCGACGAGGTAATTTTTGTTCACGCTTGGCCTGTTGACAAAAAGAAAACAATTGTTAGAATATATAATCTATTTATTTAATAAATACCCATTGTATGTTTTTGTTTATGTTTATTAGTCTTTAGCTTCCTTTCCAAAAAAACTATATATGAATATACACAAATATTATAAAAAAGGTACAAAAATTTTGGATGGATGAAGCAAAGTAATATATTTATGCAGTAGATATTCAAGCAAATAATTTTATTTTGATATGTATCAAATTTCTTCTTTTCTTGAAATCTTATTGAACAAATGATTATTTATAAAAAAATACGAATTATACTATTGAGTTTTAAGTAAACTTGAAAGCGGTTAGGAAATAGAACAATGTTTTATAAAACCAAATTGATAAGGAGGGATGTGTGAAAGAGTATGAAATGGGATCATTTTAGTTTTATTAGAGTTTAACAAAAGTTCATTACTCTGAAATCAATAATTTAACCCCTTCCCGCACAATTATTTTTAAAAGTAGTTTCACGTGCCCAAGATGTCTTGGTCGTATGTGGGAAGTGGTTAAGTATACAGCCTAAATGTCCAATGTTATTGATTAGTTGATTAGCACGGAGGTATTTGGCATACATGGCTAATTGATTGATCAATGTCATTGATGTATAAGATGAATAAAATTTGTCCCAGAATTGACTGCTGTGGAACGCCTATTAAGTTTGGAAGGGTTTTCAGTCTGTATCTTCCACTGGAAGTACTTGGATCAGTATTTCTTCCAAATGAGGATCTGTTAGAGAGATAAACCACTCACCGGGCTTTTCTCCTATCCTGTAAGATTCTAGCTTTCAACGCAGAAGATTTCAGTTAAAGGCTCTTAAGCTATAAAAACCCATTGGTAATTAATCATTTCTAAGAGCTTGTAAAATTTAATTAAAGAAAGATAAAAGTGCGTTTATTGTAGACCTTCCGGGCGCAAATCGAAACTGGTTCTAATTGATAACAAAATTTCTGGTATAAGAGATTTTGAACAGTATATTCAATTTATTTTTCTATTTTAGTTTACTGGGATATTTTCGCATTTTAAAATATTTCGGAGTATATGTGAGTTTTTCCGTTCTCCGGACATGCTCTAGAAATGTATTTTAAAAATAAAAAGGGATGTTGTTATAACCTAGAGCGGAGTTTTTACATTTATATAGGTTATAATTTGTATACTTTTTATATCGTCCTCAAAGGCAACGGATTTCCTATCTTTTTTGCCTTTATTATGGTATTGTTTTTAAAAATTGTTTACATTTACGTTTTATAAATATTCCTTAATGCCGTTTATTATGACTGCGTGCGTTTTTAAACTAATAAACTGAATGTTCAAAAAATTATAAAACTATCTTGCTTTGAAAGCATAAGGTGTTATATTCTGAGACAGAATATATTGTCTTTCTTTAGACTTTAAGCCCTTATTCAATTCGTACATCCTCCGCAACTTCACTCCTAAAAAACCCCGGAGAACTTCATTCCTTACAATAGAACGTTATTAAATACTATCAAACTTTATGTGTAGTTTAAAGTTTGATAGTATTTAATAACGTATAAATATACTAACCTAGTGATCGTACATCAGGCGGCAGTCTTTTGGTTGCAGATAATTATACCGAAGAACTCGTAAACCGAACTTTTCAGGCTGAGCCAACCTCTTTACCACCAAAGTGCATCGTTACTCAAAGCTGTACGCTTAGACTAACATCTCCTTATGAGATGCTAAGTAAGCCCCGTCACAGGTTTCCTCATTTAATATCTCCTAATCTGGTGCTGAGTTTGCTATTCAACGAAATCACTCATTTAGGGCACATCAACCAATATAATTTAAAGAGCTGACTAAACTTTGGTTTCCGCAGACTCCTAAATTTAGGGTCAGTGCAAGTAAATTCATCAGAGATGAATGAAACCTCCACCCTAGTTTCATCATATAAGATTTCGTACAAAAAAATTGAATTTAGTTCTAATGGTGTCACATAAATTGATTGTTCAAAAAGTGATCAAAAGCGAACCTAAGACTACTAAAAGAAGTTGAACTAGTTAGATATGCGAATGATATGAAAATTATCGTCGCGACTAAAAACAGAACCACATTAGTGGAAAAGGCACAAGATGCATTAAATAAGATATCTCTTATTTATTTATTTTCATTTTGGTCTTCTTTCTTAAAAAAATAAATACATATAAAGACAAATTACAATAAACATACGTAAAATTTTGAACGAAAGAAGCACGGGTGGAGTTCATAATAAATTATGTTCTTCTACTCAAACCCCATTGACACTGAAAGTCGGCTATCTTCATCCACATCTGGAAGCTTATAGGATCAAGAAGCTTGGCATATCAATCTTGTCCAAAAAAGCAGACGCGGTGATTCTATATGACGGATATAAGTTTAAAGAATCACGGATAAGAGTTAATACCAAATAGTTAAAACAATAGACTTTATTAGATACCTAGAAGAATAAAGAGGAAGAAGCCCTAGATTGACACATTAACAACATATCTAACAAAGCTGAAAAATCAGCCCTGAGCCTGGCCAGGATTATGTCCAATCTTGAAGGTCCTAAGTTCCATAATAGAAAAATACTAAGCTCAGTGACACATTCGACCCTACTTTGTAGAGCCCCGATATGAGAGGAGTCCCTAAAGACAGAAACACAGAAGGCAGAAATAGATAAGTCTCAAGGGCGAGTGCAGTTAAAGGTAAGACAAGCGTATCGTACAATCTTAAATGAGGCACTAAAAGTAATTACTGAGACTCCACCAACAGAACTGCAGGCCCTAAAAATACGATTGGTATATGAAAAGAAAGTTGACCGCAATAAGGAGCGACCAACTGTCATCGAGAAATGTGTAAATAAGAGGAAAATACGAACAAGGCAAGCAAACTGAACAAAACAACTGGTGAACAATCTTGCAAAGTGGATCGAAAGAAAACATGGAGCAATTCTAGTACATACGTGAAGCGATTCCATTTAGTAGAGCTAAATAACTATTAAGGTATGTATATAGAATATTATAAAATGAAAGAAATATATTGTAATGTGGAAAATAATAAAGAGGAAACAGAGTGAAATAATGCCATATCGCGGTTCCGCCCGAAAAAAAAAGAGGATGGCAGACATACCCATGGTGTAGTGGGTATTCCTAGTGCATGGCTGCGCACCAGAAGGGCTGGCAGGATAAAAGGCGAGATGGTTTAGGTACTAGGATAAGAGATAGTCATAGAGCCTAACATGAAGTACCTCGGGATCACTATTGAGGAGGACCCGAACCACAGCGGACAGGTGCTGGAGGCAACGGGCGATCTCCAGGTTGATGCTAAACAGCGGGGGCCCAGGAAAAGGGTGCAGACGTCTCTTGCTGGGCTAGGGCTAGGATGCTCTATGCATCACCAGCGTGGACAGGATGTGTGGCCTCTTAACACAATATAGATGGGTTGAGAAAGATTCTAGGACCACAAATGTTGCGGGTATTCCGGGGATACAAGACGGTATCAACTGCTGTTTTCACCGAGGAAGCATGGATTCGCCAGCTGGACGAGTGACAGTGTCGATGGAGTGAGAGAACGAAGGGGGAAGCGACCCGCAGACTCATCCTAAATATCAGGCTATTGGTGGAGCTTAGGAATGGGCAAATAGACCATGGTCTGACGCAACCCTCACGGGGCACGGCTGCATTCAGACATACCTCGTAGGCAAACTTCCCTAGCGTGAGTCCCACATACGGCCCTCATTCCAACATGTTAGCAAATGCATTAACCCTATAACCTATCAAGAAAACAAACAAGAAAAAGAGGTGATCAATCCATCTCTTCATAAATCATAAATCTTTTACAGCAAATATATCGAGCTTTAAAAGCCTTCATGCATTATGTTACACTAGTTTAAAAAAGTTAGTATTGATTTTATCAGATGTGCTATTAATAATTTGAGTAGGAACCATAATGTTTGAATACGGTTTTAACATTGATAACAAATATTTATAAAACATTAAAGTATGTATGAAAATACATATGATCTCCAAAAATTTGACCTAAATAAGACAGAAATGGCAAAAATATTACTTCAATGGCTACAATCACCCAAAAGATATTATCAACAGCTGCAAAGTATAATGGGTCGAGTAGAAGAACACCAGAATTCGTGAACTCCGTCTTCAAGATCTATGCTCTTAATTTTAAAGTAATTTAGTGTATTATTATATGTATTTTATGTAATTTTTTATTAGATCTTGTAAAGTAATATAATATAAACTAACTAACTGACTAAGTTATAGAGAAAAAAATTATTAATTTAGAGAAGTAACTGATATTTAAATGGAAATAAAATACATCATAGATAAAATTAAAATTGTTCAGTTACTACTAGCAGTTGGGAAATAAAACTTTAAATTGTTTAAATTGTAGGTAATAAATTCTAGGTAGTAAACTATTCTAGAATCTTTTATCATCATTTAAAACAAACAATTCCCTAGGTAGCTATGTAAGAAATATTAAAGATACATGTCAAGACACCAACCGACTGTACCTGTGCTGACTGCCCAAAACAACGAGTTGGAAGGTATTAAAAATGTTTCCTACAATCATCATCAACATACTCCAACCATTTAATAGAACATAAGCAAAGTCAAAATTTTAATTTCTAAACTCTACACGAAGATCAACATGATGTATTCAACTCGCTCCTACTAAAACTGTTCCAGTAATAGTTGCACCCACCCTCACTAACTTAAACTACCATAGTATTTTAGAAATCCAATGTAATTTTAAATGTATATTCTACTCCCGAAAAAGCCATACTGTAGTGAGTTAAATTACAAAATTGAAAATCAAACATTGCATATTAGTTTGCAATAAAGTACGATGGATATCTGGAAAGGATTACCCATTTGCACAATGCATAATGTTGGCAAAAAGAGTAGCCAACAGGTGTGTGTTAACATGTTTTTTTTTTATGTGTGTGTGTTTGTAATGTTTAAGAAATAAATGGCGACGTTCTTTATTTCTTGAACATTACAAACACTCACACATACAAATGACCATATTAGCACACATCTGTTGTGAAGTTAGGGCTGTAATTAGATTTCCCAACGCAAGCAATGTTCAATAATTATCATCACTGGAAGGATGTGCATGGAGAAAATTTTGAGATGAGCCATCTGTTTGGCGCTGGTGTCGTAATTTCTACTTTTGTAGAGTGTATTTTCTAGCGTTCGGGATGGCTATCAGTCATTACGGATATGCTGGTAAGTTAAATTGACGAATTTGTGAAGAATGATTAGTTATTCTGTTATAGACCACTTGCATTATTCGAAAATTTGTTCAAGGTCCCTGATATGTTTACTGATGAACACAAATTCACGCTTACAGCTGCGGCATTAACGTTTTTGAAACGTTATTCTCTTGAAGGTAACCCTTTCTTGACTTGCATAGTCTCTGGTGATGATACATAGGTTCGCTAGGAAACACTTGAGAGTAAGAGACAAGCAATGGAGCGACATCATTATCATTCACAAAATAAATCCAAAAAATTAAACTAAAATAAAATGACATGGCAACCGTTTCCTGCGATTGACGAGGACTTTATAACTCTTTATGGAGACACTATCAATGCCGATACATATTGTGCAACATTGAAGAAATTACGGCGGGTGATTCAAAATCGATGGCGAGGTCTCTTGTTAGGGGCGTCAGTCTCCTCCATGATAATGCCAGGCCATATATAGCAAGGATAACACAACAAGTTGTAAAACAATTAAATGGAAAACTTTCAACCATTCACTCTATTGTCCATCCATTATCATATGTTTAAAAAAAACTTAAGCACTTTATGGCAGGAAAGAAATTTAAAGAGATGTTCAGTTCTTCATCTCTTTAAAAGCTGTGATTACGAATCTCAATACACTGGCGGCGGAGGATTATGAAGCTGAAATACGAAAACTCGTCACATGTTACGATTTGCGAGGTGACTATGGAGAGAAGTAGTTTAAAGTATGCTCTTAACATATAAAACCTTAACATTTGTTAATATATACTAGTGTGTTTTATATATTCCTAAACGGGTACTACTTTTCGGATGGCCCTCGTAGTAGTTGTTATATTAAGTTTAAATAACTGCTTATAGTATTACATTTGGCTTTTTAGTTGATGTGAAACAATGCACATCTACAAGTTTGTAAGCATACTTTTAATTCAATGATATCTCAATACAATGCAAGAATTAAAGATAAAAAATATATTAAACAAATATGTTTCATCCTATTTTGTTAAAATGCTCTTACATTAATACATGTTAGAAGGTTTTACAGCTGGCTTGGACTATTATTGTGTCTCGTTATGTTTAATTATGTATGCCATATAGAAATAATTAATATATTTACTTAAAAAGACACGATTGCCTATATAAAACTAATAAAGAGTATATTAGAAGAAATGATTGATTCTATAAAATCAATATTAAAATATAATAAAATTTTATTTTACGTTATTATTTATAAAATAATACCGTTATATACTATCAGAAATAATAGCAATAACGATAATTTTCTTATATAAATTAATATTTACAAAATATGGCTGATCAATAAAATTTTAAACTAACAAATGTATTTCTTAACAATTATATATAAATAAATTAGCAATTGTATTAATTCATTTGTTTAGTTTAGCAAATACAATAATCGTTAATTATTAACGTTTAAATTTAGAATACAAAATAATTTTGACATATTAATATAGGCAACCCAATATACAACACACATCTGTTTACAACAATAATTTAAATTGTAAATGACTGCATTACTGACGTGTCGAGTTGGGGAAATAATATCGTATTTTATACTTACTCTGTTGTTTCACATTCAAATCGATTAACACCGTTCACGTAAAACGTCGATTTTAACAAGCGGTCATCTTTGGGGCCGGTGCGCCGCGGCGCCGTCGAGCAAGTCCGACGTCTCGTCACGGCCCCAGTTTTCTGGTCAACCATCGTCGCGGGGTTCTTTAATTTTGGGCATATCAATCATTTTCTGGAAACACGCTCACTGAAAACGTCAGAGTTTTCCAGCTGACGTTTCCACAGAGTGCAATCGATTTTCCAAGGGTTGCCAAACTTATTTCTACCACGTGCAGTTTAATTCCTTAGAATTTTTGAAGTTGAATTATTTTCAACGGAAATTAAGGAACAGGGGTAACTCATAAGCATTTAAATATGAACCTTAAATAATTAATAAAATGCAAATGAAATAGAATAAAAGAACGATACAGTTTCATTCTTTATTGTATAAATAAGATCAATTTCTGATTTAATTCAGTGTAAATATCAATTGCATTTTGTTAATTACATAACATGCAATGTTAGCTTTTATTTATTACCACTTTTTCCTTATTTTTACTTATTATATCAAAACTTCCAAGGAATTAAAATCCACATAATGGAAACGAGTTTGGAAATAGAAAATTTTCTTAATAATCTAAATATGAGTGCAATGTGCAACAAAATACTTGCATTTAACTGTAACTTTATGCCAAAAGGGGTTAGAACGTATAATTATTACGCGCATTTTCTAATAAATAAACACTATCAATTGCAAAACACCAAAAATCAAGTGACCTTGGTCAGCGTCGGTTGTTTGATAAGAGATATTTATATAATTGTATTTTCTTTAGTATCTTTGAACTATTACAAGTTTAATGATATTTATTACAAGCTGTAGTGGTTGCACCCTGAATATGATTATGTCTGCCACTAGTTATTGTATTATAATAAGGAAAATAATTTACTTTTTAAACCACGTTTTAATTATTCATATATTATTGTATTTATTTATCTTATTTTAATATTGTACCGGAAGTTAACGTCTACAAGATTTAATAAATATAATATAACTTCCAGATGGTAGGTAATAATAACGTTTTTAATTATTACCGCATTTCTATTATTAGTGTCGACTAATTAAATACGCAAATTCTCTTATTTATGTAACACTTTTAAATGGAATATTGAGTCTCCTTTTTTCACAAAATGTAATATTTCATTTAATAGTGTAGTGCATCTTTACGTAACTCAACAATCATTAAACTATCTCTTATGTAAATTTATATTAAATTATTAATATTAATACATAATACAATTACTGAGGCTATAAAACAGCTGATTAATTTTCAAAGTATCCAGAAAATGCTGTACTCAAGTTTATTTTTTTCTTATTTTAATGTCTTCCTACATAATCAGCAAATAGAAAGGAATTATAAGAAATATTGTAGTTGTATCCTATAATTTTAATGTTTTTAAATCTGCAAACATAAACAAAAAATGAAGTAAATTAATGTTATAAAGTCTGAGGCAATATATTGTATCGCTTTAAGTTACTATTGTAAGTTAGGTTGCCTATAATGCAATTTAAAAAAAGGTGTGTGTATTTAAGGTTGCGTATGTTAATAAGAGAAGTAGTTGTTTCAAAAGTGGTTTGTTCTTGTAGTCTTAATAAGACTCATTTGTTGTAGATTTTACGAAATATTTTCGTGTTTTTTCTAATTATTAGTTAATTTTCTACAACGTAAAGGACTTTTATATTTTATTGCGTATGTTAATTTCATGTTAAATATGGGATTCTCACAAGTTTGTTATAAAATTATCAGTCTAATTTAAATTTAGTTAGAAATACTATAATCACTTTAATTTGGTTTGAACTTCTGTATTGAATTTAATATACGTAAAATTACATTCGCTAATATAATCGTGGCTACGACCGTTACTACCACAACTATACTACTTATTTAAATAGTAATTATTTAACTTAGTGTTTGTTTTATTATACTTTATTAAGTTTGTCGAAATAAATGAAATTAAAACGATATATATTATATTTTGTTTGTATTGAGCTTTTACCCTAGAAATGACTTCCTAATTTATTCAAATGATTTATAATGATCTTGATTGTAAATAAGTTTTTGTTTGGAGAATTCATTAACTTTCAGGTCTGTGTCATATAACAATTGGATTTGTTTTAAATGTGGTTTTAATGAAATCGCGGCCCAACTAAGCCCTGTAATAACTTATATTTTATTATTACAATAAGTTTATTACGTACTAAATATTTTGTAAATTTTTGATTTACATATATAGGATTGTTCTCCTTCAGTTTCCTTGATTTTATTCTTCGTACTACTGTTTTTTTTGCATCCTTCTTACATAAGAGCCTCTATAAAAAATTGACCAGTATGAATGCTCAAAGTTTTAAAATTCTGAAGCATGATTTGCGTCATTGATTTTTGTCTGTGGTGTCGTAAACTTCAAACTAAAGAATTTAGAGGACGATAGTTTTGGTAAATGTATTAAATAATAAAATATTAGCGTCTTAAGTTTGTTCTATGTAAGCCCTTAATTAATAGTGAGGTAGAAGTAAGGTCCCTAAAATGAGATTTATGTAATTTATATTGATTTTTGGAAGATGTTTGTGTGAGCAATCTAAAAATTAAACATTGAAATTATAGTACTTTATAGTGGTATAGTAGTAAAAACTTATGATGTTTCTTTGTCTAACAAACAAACAAAATAGGACACTAAATGGTACTGTGTTCGGTAGATATTTCCTCATTACCATTAGCGAGGAAGAAGATATTTTGTCAAGAAACTGTCTGTTTTTTATTACAAGTTAATTGAGTTTATCTGTAAAATTTTCACGTAGATCAGAAAAATATATTTCTGTTTTGTACTGCACCCATCATAACTAAAACGGCAGATTTTGATGGGTGGATGAAAAAATTAGGCCAACACTGTCTGCTTATTTTGTCTAACTTGTTAATCTCGTGTATTCTTATAGCCAGTTTACATCAATTTTGAATCTTATCAATCGCAATACCTGTGATCAACTTTCTATTCTACTTTTTTAATATCTATTTTATTGTTGGTCTGTTTCGGACAACTAACAAGTAGCTTTTAGAATCGCCTTCGCTCAAAGAGTTGGTATACCAAAGCTCAATTAAACATTTAATATATAAACTGCAAAAACACTTTTGCTCTCGGATTCTAAAATCCTTTTTCTTTTTAAAATCGTTATCCTATTTTGGCACAATGGAGGGAAATATCACCATCGACCAAACTCTCAAAATAAAGTAATAGTTAGTCCACCGATATACGACTAAACTTCAAAACAAGCAGTCATAATTTTATAACGTATAGAAAATGTTAGGATCAAGCTTGTAAAATTAATAACTAAAAGGAAATATAACAGCTAAGAACAACGAACATGTATAAATAAGTAAATCAATTAAGGCAACTATTAAAAAAAATGTTTTTTACTACCTTAAGGACACTTTTCTTGAAAAATATGTAAGAAGTCAACGTATTTCTTTATGTTTCAATATTATTTTTAATGTAAATAGATAAGCATGAGATTTTTTCCCAATGTTAAGTTGTTTTGTTTATGTAAAAATTAATATTTTGTCTTTTATAAACTTTTAATGTAATTAAAATTTTAATTAGTAAGTAATTTTTTCAACAAGTCATTTGTTTTGTAGTCTTAGTAAGACTTATTAAGTAATTAATAATTAAGTAATAGTCTTGTCAGTAGTATGTATTTTGGGTTAAATTTAGAATAAAACGAAGCAACAAATAAATAAATTAAAGAGTGTAACTAAAACGTTTATTTTTCAGGTCAAAGGGAGTTTGTAAATGTTTAAGAAATATTTTTCATTATAATGTTGTTTCTTTAATGTAAAAAGTACCAAATTCATTGATTTATTTTATTCGCATCGACGAGAATCTCGATGCTTAATATTGTATCTGAGCGATACATTTGGCAGAGCTCTGAACTTCATAATATAGGCTATATGTTTAAATACCATTTCTGGAGCAATTTAAAATTTAATAGAAGGTAACGGTGTATGTGGTAAAACAAATGAATGATAAACTTAATAGGAGTTTAGTTTTCAAGATTTTTTCACTAATTTTCTTCGCGCAGATAAAATGTGGAATTTTTATGGTCATAATATGATCTGAAAGATAATTTATGTTCAATTCCTAGAATTATCATCTAATAGTCGAACATTTTTAATTAATTCTGGAATATGCTGGTGCCTTACTTAATACTGACACTTCTATTGTTACGAAAAATTTGCAAATACGAAGTGTGCATCGAAAATATTTTATCTAGAAATTCTATTAATCAAATGTTTAGAATCAGTAAGAATATTTAGAAATAACAAAACGTAAGCAAAATTACTTAATTAAAATTTAGATAACTATGAATATGGAACCTTATTTACTTCAATATGTAAGTGTTAGACATATAAAAATTTGAAGAAGTCAGAAACTCTTGAAAATGAGGAATTGAGTTATAGAAAATAAATATTATAGTAACAAATATTCTGGGGAGTTCGACTGTAACAGAAAAGTATGAAACTTTTAGATTCATGCGCATGTGGTTTTAACTCAGGTATAAGCTAATAATTGTGTAATATTTCTAAGAAATTCTATGAGGATAAATCTAGCCATAATTTAAAAATTAAATCTAATAATTGGGGTGTAAGGGGTGAAATATGAGTGAACCCAAATGACAACCTCACCTGAACGTGGTTCACTTTGCTGGATAACTAACGAGGATATGTTGAGCGAGTATTCCGGAATAAGCAGACCCTTCTTCGGGTGGATGAGTCATCAAGAGTAAGGGCACCTTCTTGCCCTTATGACGACAAATCGTCCCTAAAGGCGAATACATCCGTAGGGATCAAAGGCTCGAGGACGCAGAAGGTCAAGGAGAACCATTAAGGATTTACCAAGATACTCCAAGCAAAATTATTGACATGATGGACGAGGAAAATAGAGATAGGAGACCATGCAACCGGGTGCTAAGTATGATAATATGATCTAAGATTCAGGCTTGCCGATGAAAAATATGCAACCAGCCACTAATTTGCAGATACGAGGCTATGAACGGAAAGTATGCGCCTGGAGAGGAACAATTCTAACAAAATAATTACCTGAAACATTAGAACTACAAAAAGCTACAAAAGAAATAAAACGACTAAACATAGATATGATGATGGGCATTAGCGAATTAAGGTGGCCAGGAAGCGGTATATATGAAAAGGATGAAAAGAAGAAGACCTAGATAACAAACATAAAGTACTTACTTTGGTCGACAACAACATGAAGAAATTCTTCCATTTTCATGCTCACCCAGTTGAGAACTTAGCATACAGACATCATTTTTATATAGATCTACGCGCCGAGGTGGAGCAGTTTTACTAACATATAGACAAGATAATAAAAGACCTAAAACAATAGCTAATAACATTGTAATGGGGACTTTAACTCAAAATAGGTGCAAATGAGGTAAAGGATGTGATTGGCAAGTTTGGGTTAGGAACAAGGAACGATCGCGGTGACCGTTTAATACAATTCTGCCAAGAAAAGAATTTTGTTCAAATTGCCGACAAGGAGATTATATAAATTGAAGTCACCACAGGACAAACCGGAACACATCACTAGAAACTAAATAGACTTTATAAAAACATACTATAACAGGGATTAAAACATATACAGGAGCTAACATAAATTACAATCACGTACTTCTGGTAGCTCAATTTAGAGTTGGAATGAAAACTCGAACTAAGAAAGCCCATAATCTGTACCTAAACTAAGATACACTGAATTGAAAACCAAAATTTCATGTAGAATTAATAATGTCTTAACTACAACGAACATCACTAACAATACTGAACAAGACTGGGCCAATATAAGAGACTATAAGAAGCATAGCAAAAAAAGAACTTGGTTATACCAAAAAGTACTGGATGACAGACGAAATTCTTCAAATAATGGATGAAAGAAGAATGAGTAGTGGCAACAATATAATATGCAAAGAAATAAAGTCGTCAAAACGAAAATATAAGAGGAATAACGAAAAGTGCTAAGAAATAGAATAATTTGAAAGAAAGCAACAACATGCACAAAAAATCAAGCAGATATCACATAAATACAAAAAGAAGTAAAATGGCCGACGAAGTCGGTCGGGAATTTACTAGATCCAAAGTGAATAATAAAGTAAACTTAAGTGTTAAAAAATTGTGTTTCTGCGGATATACAGCTAAATCATGAGTTCAGTGTTCTACATGTAAGAGATTATACCACCCTGGTTGTGTTAAAAGAGCCAAATAATGCTGTGGAGTTCCAATTCACAACGGTGAGGTTAGTCAATGAATAGCACGATAATTGAACAAACAATTGATTTTGAAAAAGAGGCATTCTTAAGCCTAAAAGAACGCGTAAGTGAACTAAAATACACTAATTCGCTTATGTTAGATAAAATAAACTTACTAGAACAGGAAATAAAGAGGCTGAATTCAAAAATTAATTCTATGGAGAAAACAGCCAATGTCAATAAACCCAAAGTTGCATCCAGTGTAAAGCCATGTACGGCAGCGACAGAAATTATACCTAAGGTCAACAAAAGTGTAAATGCAAAAATATGCACGGATAATTCCCAGGATGAGGGGTTTTCTATCGTCACTGGTAAACGACAGCGAAAATCGCAAAATCCCAAGAATCACAGAAAAAGAAAAATTAACCCGATTATCACAGGTACAAGAGAATCAACGTTGTGCTTCTGAGAAGATGGCCTGGTTATATATTGACAACTGTGTTATGACCGTCGAAACCAGTATAATTGAAACGTACGTCAAAGAAAACTTTCCAGGATTGAAAAATATTACGGTTGAAGTATCAGCACAGCCATGTTATATTAGGAGGTGATTTCAACATTAATTTTAACAAAACTGATCATAGAGTTCAAATACTACTTGATTACCTTGATCTTATGACTTAACCAAGCTGGTATATTTTAATACAAGAAACGGAAATTGCATAGATAATATTTTATAAATATTAAGAAAGATTTAATTACTGTAAATCGTTTTGTTACTGACCTATCAGATCATTTTGTTATTGCGGTGAATGTAGTGTATCTACATAATTCCAAATCCTCTAGGGGCCAAACAAATTTTTACAGACCATTCACAATAGGTGGAAAAATTACGTTTTTTTAATTCTACTTCAAATATAAATTGGAATTTGGTCGATGACTCTGAACTTAGTATAAACTCCAAGTGGGAGATTGCCAAATGAGCTTTTATATCATAAAAACGAAGCCTTTCCTCTTAGAGCGATTAATGAGCGTACACGTGGAAACACTGCGACATGGTTCAATTCTAGCTTAAGAGAAATGAGGGAAATAATGCACCTCCTGCAAGAGGATTATAGTAAATTCCCCTCCCTAAAACCAAACAAATTAGACATGAGTTTAGGAAACGTTACAAAAATGCAATTAATAATTCTAAAATAAATGCTAATGATCATTATATAACTAAATATAAAAATAAACCGAAGGCAATTTGGTTAGTGATCAATAAAGAACGCAAATACTAGTGATGATTTTAATGCTTATTTTACAAATATAGCAAGAAAGCTAAACAATGGTATTCAAGAGGGTATTGAGATGAACCAAAATATAAACAATTCCAGAAATAACTTAGAATTTAAATTCTGTGCTGTATCGCAAATTCAAATAAGAGATGCAATTAAGAAATTAAAGAATAGTACTGCCACCGATTTATATGGTTTTAGTGCCGATATTATTAAACATATTTCTAATATCTTAGTTGATCCACTTACTAAATTAATTAATTACATAATAGCAACATCTACATTTCCAGACTGCCTGAAATACGCAAAAATATTACCAATCCATAAAAAAGGTGATATAAATGATATGGATAATTATCGTCTTATAGCTCTTTTACCAATATTATCCTAATAGTAGAAATGTTCCCAAAGGTTCAAATGGTGGACTATTTCGAACACTACAATTTGTTTTATAAAAAACAATTTGGGTTTAGATCAAATCGCTCAACTACAGCAGCAGTATTAGAACTCTGTGATATTATATACGACTCTTTTGAAAATAAATCAAAGTGCATAGGCTCGTTTTTGGATCTCAGTAAAGTATTCGATTGTGTCCCGCACGATATATTGCTAGGTAAATTGGATCAATATAAATTCAACACTGACAGTTTAGAACTATTAAAGTCATATCTATCTAACAGAAAACAAGTTGTTTATGTAAACAATAAACTATCTAATGAACTAGAGATATCAATAGGGATCCCAGAAGGATCTATACTAGGGCCAGTATTGTTTCTTATTTTCATTAACGATTTACCTAATTGTTTAAATGACAGCCAGGAACTGCTCTTTGCGGATGATACGACTATAATAAATGCGGAAAATATGGTAGACTCAGTAAAATTACAAAATTCGGAATCTTTAAAACAAAGTCACGAATGGTGTACTAAAAATGGTCTAATTTTAAATGCATCGAAATCTAAAACTATTCAGTTTTCATCGAATCCTCGCGATCAAATTGATACGACCATATTTTTAGGAATTCATATAGATTCTAACTTAAGATGGAATACTCATGGTGAAAAATTAGCTGTTACCTTGTCTAAGAATGTATTTTGTCTACGCAACTTAGCTCGCAATGTATCAATTAAAATTTTACGTAGTGTTTATTTTGCATTAGTCCCATTTAAGATACGGTATTTTAATTTGGGGACACTCGACTATTAGACACCGTATATTTTTACAACAAAGACGCGCCATTCGCATTATTGCTAATATAATTTATACAGAAGACTGTAAATCATCTTTTAAGAGGTTGGGATTGCAAACATTACCATCTATTTATATACTAGAATGTTTATGCTATATAAAGATAAATATTCAAAATTATATTACCCCATACAAGACAATCATGAGTACCAAACCCGAAATAAAAACAAGTTATGCCTTTCGAAATTAAGGCTAACAAAATCCCAAACAGGTGTTAAGTATCTTGGTATCAATTTTTTTAATAAATTAACAGAAGAAACGTAATCTTCCGCTTAAACAATTTAAACATAAACTGAAAAAACGTTTTAATATCCAATACGTATTTTTTAACGGATGAATTCTTAAAATGCAATACTGAGATCTAATTACAAACTTGCCATATTTATGTTTTAAATATTTATTATTGCTTTTATCTTATTTATTTATTTTATGTGCTTATTTACTGTATACTATACTTACCTAATCTGTTTCATTTTTAAATTTTTATCATTTTAATTTAATTTAATTTTATTTTAGCGAAATTTGACTATTTTAAATTTATTTATTTATTAGTGTGCATTGCTGATTTTACTTAATATTATGTGTTTAATTTTAACTAAGATCCAATCCTTAAGAGAAATTTCAACCTTTTTACTTCAATTGTCTTTTATTGCTTTTGATTTGCGGTTTTATTCTTTTGACCCACTAATAGTTTTAACTTATGTTTCAAATATTTTTAGTATTAGGTTATACAGGGTGTCCCGTTAATGTGGGGAAATGGCTGGACCATAGATTCCTGGGGTCAAAATATGATGATTTAACACAACTTATCTATATCCAAAAATTTACGGTTAAGCCGGAATTTGGCTTCAAAGTTTCAAATTTTTTATTTCTTTTGTTTATAACAATTGAACGCTTTATTTGATTTGAATGAAATTTATTATTAATAAGTACAATAATATTATACATCATTTCAGTTATTGTGAACATTACTGATTGACAGGAAGTATAAAAAAACAGTAGTACCACCACTTAAAAACTAAAATATTTTTTTATTGGTGGATCTAATAAAAACTAAAAAAATACTACTTGAAAGACAATTTAATTTAAAAACTTTTTCATCTCTTAATAATATTTGATATCTTTTACGGTTTTCCCACAAAAAAATAAAATATATATTTTTTATCTAGTAAAAACAAAATCTAGTTTTTCATCGAATCGAAAATAAATGATTTTCGTAGCCGTCTTTGTTTAAAAAATGTAAATCATGTATAATAATAATTATTTACTGTCTTTTAACAATTAATTTTTAACTTTATTATAGTTCATAAATATTCATATTTGGAACAAACAGATATCTTGTTTGTATTAGGATTTTGCAAAGAAAACTGTTTGAAAAGTGTTAGATGTTGTGTTGATTTATTTTATTAATTGATATTATTTAATTTTTATTCAATTGAGTAAGTTTATTTACTTATTAATGAGTGCATAATGAGTATACTATATTCATATTTTATTTTTTTGTGCAAAAACCGTACAAGATATCAAAAACTAGTAAGAGTCAAAAAAGTTTTGAAATCTAATGCCCTTTCAAGTTGATTTTTTTGGATTTTATTGGATGCACCAATAAAAAAATATTTTATTTTTTAAGTGGTGGTACTACTGTTTTTTATACTTCCTGTCAATCTCTAATGGCCACAATAACTGAAATGATGTATGATATTATGGTACTTATTAATAATAAATTTCATTCAAATCAAATAAAGCGTTCAATTGTTATAAACAAAAGAAATAAAAAAAATTGAAACTTTGAAGCCAAATTCCGGCTTAACCGTAAATTTTTGGATATAGATAAGTTGCGTTAAATCGTCATATTTTGACCCCAGGAATCTATGGTAAAGCCATTTCCCCGCATTAACGGGACACCCTGTATATTTTAGTATTTGTTTTATTTTTTTAGGGCTAAGTGCTGATACTGATCTATTATAGTTACTATAAGTACTTATTTATGTATTTGATTATCTACCTCTCTGACCTATGTAAGACTATGTGAATAATATCAATAAACATTATGAAGCAATTTGGCAAATTAGTTGAGAGGAAACTAATTACAGACTAAACAGATAAATTTAATAAGTGAGAAATATACATCAAAAGTTTATTTACCGCCAATACGTATAAAATAAATAATAAAGCAACAGTAGACTCAGAAGGGCTACCAATATACTAAAGAGTGAATTAATAAAAGTCCTGGAACAAACTAAAGATGTTAAAGCAGTTGAAGGTGATGAACTTCCAGCTGAATTTCTGAAAACTATCAACGAAGAAAATATCAACTTAATGCCTTCTACGACACCGGTCATTTAGATAAATTTATTTTTGTAACACTTTATAAAAAAGCAAATCCCTAAAAGTGCGAAGAATACAGACTGATAAGCATAATAAGCCACATCCTGAAAGTATTCCTGAAAATAATTCATTCTAGAATAAGAATAAAACCTAAGTTTGGCTATAGACTTGGTTATGGAACCCTAGAACTCATCTTTGTGATGCAGGTGCAGAGCTAGCAAGGTCATTATTTATTAAAATGAAAAGAATGTTATGTATTCGCAAGCCAAGATTAAGTATCTGATTGCAGCAATAAAATGTTATGTATGCAACAGTGGGGTGGACTTATCAACAATGAGATGTACATGATGATGTGCATACCACACAGACGGGATTTAATCTTCAGCTAAAACCTTACAGATGATTTACCAAAATTTCTCTTAAAGCTACTTTTAAATGGATCGAAAGCATTTTAATTGGTTGCAAAATTAAAAGTCTTATTTTCAGTGTAATCAGAATTACCACATGGATCATATTATGTCCTTCTTTTGTTTCTTCATGAATAATAAATCCCAAGTAATATACATTTTGAAATTTTTGTTATTTCAAACTCTTTAAATAAAAGTGTATTGAATGTCACTTCTAAATTATCTGAAGGGTTAACAGCCTTAAGATTAGTGTCGCACTGATAAATTAATATAAATAAATGCATAGCATTCTAGGGCAACCCACGTTTGATTTATTAGTAGTTGGCACTAACAATTTTAATATTCGATAAATATTCAAGCCTGATTATATGTTGAATATGCATGTAAAAAATTTGCATATTGCAATATAGGATTAAAAAATGGAAAGCTATATAAATAAGTGATGTTACTTTATCGCTATATATAATACAAACATTATGCTTCATATATTATACTCTTTTCTCTACTTCAAATATAATTATTACATAATTAACTATTTATTTATATACAGAGTATCCCGAAAGAAAATTTATATTTAGTGAACCAAATGAAAAATGTAAGCTATTTATCAAAATTGTGTTTTTTATTTATTTTATTTCGAAATTGTTTCTTAAAAATATTATCTTTCAAATAAACCTTAGCGATTAAAACACTCATTTACGCGAACACTAACATTTCTTATAACGGCTCCATGGGAAGATTAAGTGATGGTTATTTTCTTCCGAATACCACAGAGAAGTTGTTCCATTGGAGTTAAATTTAGATTTGAGATAACTCAATAGGAAAGTGTCTATAGGGGTTAAATCAGAAATGAGTGGTAGTAAATTTATGCCACCTCTCTTAGAGATCAATTTGAAAAGGAAAATTTCATTCTAATCAGTGTCCTGGGGTCATAATTTTGGTACCAATAGAATTGTATAAGGGTCCAGTTTCAATTCTTTGTACATAATGCGGTGTAATAACGATCTAGATCCATTGTATATACCACGTTCTCTGCCGTTCTTGGTCGACCCGATTTTGGTTTACGTAATGGTGTTTTTAAACTTCATCACCCATTTTCGAACGAGTGGTATGCTTGTTATTTCATTTAAGTGGCGCAAACCTCGAATATTGCAGATTATTCTACGTGCAGTAACATAATTTTTGTAAAATTCTCACACGCACAACGCGCGGTCCGCTCCCGAGAAACGCTCTATGTCCCCCTAAGATTCGTTGCCTTCACGTTGAAAGCTAAAGAAACTAAAGAACTTTCTTTTGGGACACCCTGATTTATTTTTATTATATACACGGGCTTATAAGTCTGAACTAGTTTTATTTTGATAATTAATACAAATAGAATTCTAAATAGAAAGTGTAATTAGAATCTACTTTATGAATCCAAAATACTAAAAAATTCTAAAGTTTCAACTAAAATTATAGAAATAATATATTTTATTAAATTAATAATACCATCACAAATACAAAATCGTTATCAATATACTGCGAATTGTAATTGTATTAATCATATTATTGTTGTTTAAATAACCTACAAATATACCAATATTTGAATTTCTTGGATTTATGAATAATTTCTTTAAACAATAATATGATTAATACAATTACAATTCGCGATATATCGATAACGAGTAGTGTAAAATTCATGCGTGTTTTCAGATTACACTTGACCTTGATGCAGTGCTGCATCCAATCGTGGGACAATAATCGAAATTTACATATTGAACAATTTGCGAGCGGGCTTTTCCGCAAAATGCGCTTATAAATAGTTTATAACCGTAATTACGCGAATAATCGCTGGCGACCGGCCTGCCCCGGGGTTTACAATGAAAAACAATGAAGACCGTTCAGCGGTTGCAATTTCCTTGGTGTAAGTGTGTCGCGTTGAATGTTCAGCATTAGATAATGCCATTATTATTAATAATTCGGTAATAATCCGTGGTGGTCGACCTTGCCTTATCCGCAAATTATTACCTCAGCAATTTTAAATATATTTGTGAGCGACGAAGGCCGTGGGTTGATGAACATTGTCACCTTTGCCTAAATTAATATTGAGTTATTCGAAAAGTAATTTCGTTTAGGTATAATTTCTTAATTTCGTTTCATCAAGAGTGCAATGAACAAAGTATTACCGTAATTTAGTTTTCTCCAATAGAATAATTAATTTTCTTGCCCGTCCTGGCACTTAAGCCGCATAGTCATTATATATTTTCAAGGCTTGGTTGTTAAAAGGTTTGATTGATACTATGCAGACATTTTTAAGCTTTTTAAAATATGGAAATTTATAAGCAGCATTTTTGGGAAAATTTACTTTTTTTACACTAGAGAATATTAAAAATACTCTTCAAGCGAGAGAAAAAAAAAATAAATTTCAGTTCTATATGATGAAAATATTTTGATCATGTCAAATACACCGTAACCCAAAAATCATTATTGTTAAAATCCAACAAATTTGAGGAAGTTTATAATGCTACATATAAATATTTAATAAAATAATCGTCTTCTGGTCTTAATGAAATAACAACAACTCCTGAACTTAGGTATCTATTAACACATTTAATTAACTTAATCTTAGAACAAGGGATTTTCAATAACTACAGAACATTATTTTTACTTTATTTATTGTATTTTCTAAAGTTATTAAAAAATGATATCCAACGACGATTTCTTTAAAAATCTCGAGCATCTGCTATACATCTGTTCAATATTATAAACCACTTGTTCAGACGTTATTATGTATGTACAGCACTAACTTTAATCGGACACAAGGGCGATGAATTTTATGGATTCAGAGAATTCCATTGCCTAATCCGAACCATACAAATTAATATCAAATCAAGCACTCGATGAATTACATTTTGGAAAAATATCTTTGGACATGATAAAGTCGTCAAACCATTTTTGAAACTCATCCATTGTAACGCATATCGGACAAGGTATGTTGCACCCACTGAAATAACTGATAATCGGATGAAATAATGTCTTATGAATGTGCAGTGTGCTGTAAAACGTCTCAGCTAAGACTCATTACGATTTTTCTTTTGTATTGAAATTAATGTATGGATATGTGTTTTCATGCAAAATTTCACTGGACGGTCTCTTTTGCCAGCATACGACTGATTTGTTCCAATTCTTGATTCAAGCGGATTAATTGACGTTGGTAGCAGTCAGCAAAAACTGTTTAACCCTCTGGTAACAACTCATAATAAAGCAAGCCCTTTATATTCTACTAAATGCAGAGAACCTTACTTCCGAAGCAATTGGGTTTTGCGACAGATGATTCATCAGTATTTAGTCATCAGTTTCTGTGTTTGGAATTGTTTTAAAATATCTATTTATCTATTTCCAACATTGTTTATTGAGCAGAAATCGATACGCTTTAGTGAGTTTATGAGGAACCCATTTTACTTCTGTTTACATCTTTCCCAGCTTATGTAGTCGTTTTAAAAATTTCACCACAGCACAAGGGAATTACGTTAGGTATTTTCGTGAATATTGAAGGTGCATTTGACAAAGCCCTGGTATCGACATACCGACAATAAGATAGATGAATCACCGTAGATATATGAAGCAAATCAGAAACGATAACCATAGCAAAAGGCTACCCAAAAGGGTATTTGATAGTAGAGGCGTTTACTTCGTACCACGATATTTGTTTAAATAAATAGTCGAAACTATAGTCATTGTGTAATTCTAAAAAATATAGTGGCAAAACAAAGTTATTGCGTGTTAATTTAAACTTAACCACAAGGGTTATTGTACGCAAGATTGTGCGGACAACATATCAATTGTCATAAGGGGTAAATATGACATCATATCGTCCATAGCCCTTTAATACCATAGTAAAATGGTGTCTGAGGGAAGGCTTCAATGTAAAACCTGATAAAATATATACAATAAAATGCCCAGGTTTTTTCGAAATAGGGCTACAAAGGGGTACACATCTGTTTTATCTCAGATAGCCAGGCTATTCTTAAGAACCTCAGAACGTGCATTTTCATTTCCAAAAGTACTTGGAACTACAAACAAGCTCCGAACCAATTGGCCAAGAGCAGCAATATCACTCTACCAGGCCACGCAAATATAATAGACAATAATCTGGCCGATGTACCTGCCAGGGAAGAAGCTACGACTACCATAATTGGATCAAGAGTGAGGAAAAGGTGCAAAACAAGGCATTCGATAAACACCACTGGTCAAAGGCAATTCAAAATGTATTGATATCTCGCCAAGCAGATATAAACACCTTTTGCGCCTAACTAAAAGCGAGATAAGTCTGCTCACGGGTCTCCTTACAGGACATTGCCCAGTTAAGTACTATCTTCCCAAGATAGGTAACGTTGACAATAGCACTTGCAGACTATATAGATTGGCAGAAGGAAGTGGCCGAACACATCTTATGCGCGTGTGTAGCACTACTAT
Organism: Ontholestes murinus; assembly: GCA_963969525.1. Taxonomy (NCBI): domain Eukaryota; kingdom Metazoa; phylum Arthropoda; class Insecta; order Coleoptera; family Staphylinidae; genus Ontholestes; species Ontholestes murinus. The sequence goes on from OZ018395.1 coordinate 23,422,782, forward strand.
CATTAGAATAGCCCTAACGGAGAAATGGCGAAAATGCCAGAATGGATCTGGGCAAGGTCTCCTAGGTCAATTGACCTTACCAAGGAAATTGAATTCCTATGAACATAGTAGTAGGGTACTAATATAAAAGACCTAACCAGATTTCAGTGCTGTAAGGCTGTATATAGACAAACTCGTTTGTGCTGGATTTTTAGCAAGCATCTTATGAACGTTCTTATTGTTGCAGGTTTTAGGGTCTCCAGGGTGTTGTTTGTCGTTCAAACATTGTACGTTACAGCATATTCGCCGAGAAAGGAACAGATTAGGATATGCACCTTATCTGATGCCATTTTCGACTGTATTAAACTAAATATTTTTAAAGGTTATGTAAGGCTTTCCAGCATACCAACAGTCATTTTTAAACAGTAAATGTCATCATTATATAATCGCAGAAGAAAATCAATTGATTTTCAAATTAATTTCTTGACTGCTTAAAATAATTTGGATTGGTCATATGTTCACATAATGGTTAAGACTCAATGTCTAATGAAATAAACATAAAACTTAGTGTTCCGCAGGGAAGTGTACACACAATACTTTAATTTTACGAAGGAACTGTATATTTATTTGCTTAAAACTAAAATAATTACAAGTGAGACGTATCTGTGTTCAAACGAAAGTAATAATTGAATTATAAATTTCATTTTAAGGGACACACGATGTTACTTCTTCGCACATGCAGGTGGTCAAAACGCTGACGCTATGTCTCTGTTTAAATGTAGAATTTTGTAATTCTTGAATTTTGGGTTATAACATTAATAAGGCAGATGACACTGAGTTGATGGTACTCTCAAAATATTATTTAATTCGGTTGAATCTTGGATGTAAAAGTTAATACTAAACAAGGATAAAATAAGTATCATACTTTTGCATAATTTTGACAAAGATATACAAATAATATTGAGAGCAATATTCAAGCTATTCTGTCAAATTGGTAAATACTTTATCCTTGCAGGCCTATTATTAAAGTCGAAGAAATTCAAGTCATATAATATCAGTAATATTAATCCACTTTTGAGACGTGAGAAAAAATTCATTCTTCATTTAAAAATTGTACAATCATGAATATCTTGGAACTTAAATGATTTTTTGAGATTTTAATAATATGTATTAATATCTGTATGTAGAGTAAATAAGAAGGAAGAACTTAAAAGTTTTAGAACATATACAGAAAATATAATGAAGAACGGTATTTTATAAACCCCAAACTTGTTACCAGAATATAAGGGATATGTTCATTCTTCAACTCCCTCCTATGATATGCCGTTCTTTTTTGTTCCTTCTCTATTTTTATCTATACATGTTTTTTTGCCTTATTATCCTGCTGCACATGTTTTTAAAACTTTCTTTGTTCTCGTTCCCACATCATATATACTTCACTTCTTTCCTTTTTGTCTTAAAAATTGCTGATCTAATTGTTTTCTCACGATATCTGTTTGTTGTATACATTTTAGTTAATTCGTATTGCGAAAAATGCTTTTTTCATATAATTGTCCATTTTGTTATTTAATTTGTCATCAATTTTCCTTTTTGTTATAATTATTCCTAGATATTTGTCTACTTGTTTAGCTGGTATTTTTATTATATTTAAAATCTCTTTTTTCTTTTGCCTTGTAATTACCATTATTTTAGAGACGGAGATAAACATCTTTATTGGAAAATAGTATTACAACTGATAATAAGACAATTACTACTTCTTCTCTTCTTGTTATTCCATTTGGCTATCGACCGGTGGTCTTTCAGCCTATTATTTTTGATTTTTCAGTGTTTATTTTTAAATTTATTTCTTTTAGTTACTTTATTTCTTTTCCTAAGTTGTGTTGTTCGTTTTTTTGGCTTCGCCATATTATCTGTAAATACTAATTCCCTCATATTCACTTGATTTGTTTTTGATTCTATGAAATACGTCATATGTATATATCTTAGTTTTTATTAAAAATTTGATTTTGCATATTACTTCTTTTTTCTATATCCTCGTTGGCTTCTTTCTATTATGTCTTTTACTTTATTCCTTATATACTACTGTTTTTCCGTGGTGATTACTACATTTTATTCTTTCTCTTTCTTAAACATAGACTCATTTATTTGACAGATCTGTAAATTATTTTGTTCTTATCTACTTATTTTATCATTTCACACTCCACAAGCTTTCCTATCTTTGAGTTTGTTGATAGTTTTTGTGCCTTTTTTATATTTTTTCTAGACTATTTGTTGTGTCTTCCCCAGACCTTCGTCTTCCATTTTTTTTATCTATAATTTTAGTATATGTATTATCTCCACATTTTCATTATTCCGTCCACGTTTTTAACTATTTGTCTGTTTCTGCCATTTAGTGTGTTTATTTCTTTATTATAGTTGTTTAAGTTTTGCATGGAACTAGTTTTTTTCTTTTTGCAGTTTTTCGTGATTTTTGTTCCAAAAATGGTTCTTGATCTTACATCTCTTTTTAATGTATTTTGCTTTTGCTATCCACTTTTATTTAAAATTATACGTTGCTACATATTAATTTAAAATAACACGTGACTATAGTTTATACTTAAGTTTGATAATGACTTTAAGTTTGATAATAACTAGATGTTTGTCGAAACTATAATCACGTGTAATTTTGAATACTCTTCTTTTTTTATCATATCTAAGATGTACCACAATTTTTTCTTTCTTTTATTTTGTGTGATTCTTTTTGTTTAGTTAGTTCAAACTATTTGTATTGTATTATTTTATTATTATTTCGGGTAATTTGTGGTTACTTCCTATTTCTGCTGCTCTAGGACTTTTTAACTTTAGCTATTTATTTCTGCCTACGAGGTATACCTTTTATATTTCGGGAATATTTCTTTTAATATTCTCAATGAAAACTAATACATTTTGCATACACTCAGACCATTTTCGAAGAACTTTTTTAATACCGATCGAGGTACCTTCAAAACATTCATTTTGAATGCATCAACTGCTTCTTTAGGCGTTGGTAAAGATTAACTTCATTATTTTAATTTTGTTTGCGGGAGTAAAAAAGATATTATGTGGGCTGTAAGGCGGATGACCATAATTTTTTCAGTTGTTAAATTGTTTCTTGTTGGTTCAAGCTCTCACAGCATTGTCTTGGTAAAGAACAATGCGTCTTTGGCGGTTGGTTTCCCTTATTTTACGAATACTACTAACAAACAGACTGTTGTGTACCATGCAGAATTGACCGTCTGACATTGCAATGTTAAAGTGTTTCATGTCTGAATCATTTGCTTTGAAATGCTTCGAGTGCGAACAACTTTTGTTGAAATTAGCTTGGTGAAACATTGTATTAATGTAGGTTTTAGATTAAATTAATTTGATAATGGCCTTGAGCCGAAACTAGTTGAATAAATTATTAATTTGTGAAACAAGCCAAGTGAATTTTAATTTAATCTAGAAATTAGCTCATCTTGAATCGGTATTTTGGCCTAGTCTAAGAATCTTCATCGGTTACAATTCATCCATGATTTAATTTCGTATATCATCGATATATAGTGGTTTTTCCTAAAGCTTCATCGCCAAAATTAGGTTTATCGATTCGCTGTTGTTGAAATAATTCACGTCGTAAGTTGTAAAACAATAATCGCACGAAATGTTGAGGACTGAATTCCATTTCATGACTAACATTAATTTATCATGACGCTGTAAAAACACAAATGGTGCACGGACATCAAAACATTCTACATTACTCTGACTAACTTTAGGTTACGTCCTTAACCTGTCAGACGGCAGCACCTAGATTGTCCATTCCCAAAATATAAAAATTGTCTCTCGTATAACCCGAAGAGTTTAATATAAAATTACTTAGATAATTCCATTTATTTTGTATAAAACAGAATAGAAAGACCTATTATCGAATAAGTAATTAAACTAAAACAAATATTAATGAAACAGTGAACAATGTAAGAGTTTCTAAAACAAATTAATTTTACATTGCACAACACAATTTCTAAAACTAACACAATATTAATCTAATATAGCAAAATTTTAAATTATTTGTCAGGAAAAAATAAATTTATTAGTTTCTTGAATGACTTTCTCATTTATCACTTGGTGAAACATTTTTAACTATTATTGATGAAGGTTTAAATTAGTTTACACTTGGTTTTTTTCACATTTTTCGAGTGAATAAAGAAAAAATGTGAAACAAACCAAGTGTAATTTTATTTAAACCTTCATCAGTAATAAATTTATTCGGTTTCTATATTATATTTTTTCTATTTATATTCGGACATAGTATTTAATGAATTATTTAAATAATTCATTTCTATAATAATATATTTTTAACTCCATTTATACCCATTCCAATGAAACATATGCTATTTATTATATCATAATTTTAACTGTAACATTTTTATTTTCAATTTATATTAGTAACATTCAAAATGGGTACTTACTTCCATTTTTTCTCCATTTTGCCGCCATCGCTGATGTTAAGAGTGGCACTTCTATCCAGGACCCCCATAATTATTGAAGTGGTACAAGTCCTTCACTGTAACATAGAGAAAGATCACTAATTAATAAGGGGGCTCAATTATTCTATTGAGGGAAGGCGGTATCCATCCAATTATAATGAATCGTTCCCAGACATGTGTCTTATTATAGTAAATGAAGCATGGCATTTTAACAATTTGTATACAATAGATTGATCAAGTATACTCTTAATTAAAATAGATAAATGTTATTGTTGTAAAATACATTTTTAAAATAATTACTTTATTATTTACCAAAAAATTTTAAAGGAAAAGTTGATAATAAGTAGTAAACATAGAATTGTGTAGCCATAATTATAACTTACTTCGGTTTTTAGTTGTAAAATACCTAGTAAGGGTTTTAAATTAGTGTTATTATAATAAATTAATACGTAAAAATGGTAGCAACAACCCTCCTTTACGAAACCACACAAGTCATCCCAATATCCCAACGTATAAATAGCCTTAGTTTAAAATTCGCCAAAAATCCCTTTAATGTAACCCTCCTCAATAAATTCTGTACCCCCCGAAACCCCAATATCCCCCCCAAACATAAACACCCATCAATCACCATTCATCAATTCATTAGTTCGAATCACCCAGACTGTTAAGCTAGCTAGCAAGACTATTTAATTTTTTTAGACATAACTTAGAGTCAAGACAGGGCAGAAAGACCGATGGTCGATAGCCCAACGGACAGACTAACCACATTGTTATTTACTTGTATGTTTCCATAAATTGTATATAATTGTTCGAATAAAGATGTTGTTCTCTCTCTAGTAGCAACAATTAATTTGCAATTATTATATACTCAATAAGTGAATGATATACAGTGCGCGCCTGAAGTAGGAACAAATTCAGTAAATGCAAAATAAAAACTTTTTGGATAAAATTCTCGAGCATTTTGTTTTATAAAAACTCACATTTTTGAGGAAAAATCGATTTTCATATGTCATTTGTTTGTGAGTAATGACGTCATCTTTTTTTTCAAATAACAATTCCCCATTTTTAAAATTCAGTTTGAGAGACCTTTTCATTGTCGAAATGACTGTGCGCGTATAGTGCGTAGGTGCTCTGTCTTGCTGAAACCAAAATGTGTTATCTGGAATATCAGGATCATTGTCTTTTGGGAAAATTACTGCAAGCGCTAGGTCATTTTCCTAAACGACAATGATCCTGATATTCCAGATAACACATTTTGGTTTCAGATTTATGCAATAGTATAGTACAAGTTTTATAATTAGTGAAAAAAATTGCAAAGCAGTGTCCTGAGAAGAGCGACGATATAGAAAAAATTTGTCTTTCTCGCTGGACTATAACAAGACGTATCGATGATATGGCTAACGATATCAATTGTTTTTCATTTTCAATAGCTCTTGATGAGAGCACAGATACCACCGATACCGCACAATTAGCTATTTTTATTCGCGGAGTTGATATCAAATTTAATTACATGGAAGAATTGCTGGCTTTTCAATCTATGAAGGATACCCCACGAAGAGAAAACATTTTCGAAGAAATAAAATCAGTTTTTGATGAATTTGAGCTTAAATGGGAGAATCTAAGTGGAATTTCTACTGATGGTGCTCCAGCTATGGTTGGTTCTACTTTAGGAGTTTTCAATAGAATTAAATTGGAACTATGTAGTAGGAATATTGATACTGAAGATTTGAGTGTATTTCACTGCATTTATAAAAAAAATGTGTGCAAAATCAATCAAATTTACGAATGTAATGAACAGTAGTTTCTTGCATAAATTTCATTAAATCAAGACCACCTTACCACCGTCAGATCCAAACATGTTTCTAAGAACTGCAGTTTGAATTTGAAGATCTGACATTTTATTCTGAAGTGAGCTGGTTAAGTAAAGCAAAAATGTTAAAACGATTTTATGATTTCAAAGATGAGGTATTTGTTTTTATGGATATGAAAGAAAAACCTGTACAAGAGCTAAAGAACACAAATTGGGTCCGCGATCTTGCGTTTCTCGTTGATGTAACAAGTCATATGAATGAATTAAATACAAAGTTGCAAACCCAAGAACAACTTTTTCATGAACTGTATGGTCACGTCAAGTCATTCCAAAATACATTAAGACTTTGGGAAAATCAGCTGCGAACAGGGAATACCTACTATTTTCCCACTCTTGCAAATCATAAAGATCATGCTAACTTCGAAACGTTTGCAAACGAGTTACAATTTTTAAGAGATGAATTTAACACCAGATTAAAAAATTTTCGCTGCCAAAAAGCAAGTCTGAATTTATTTTACATCATTTATAGTATAAATGAAGTAAAATAAATTAATACATATAAAGAACAGCTATTAGATGACAGCACCTCGATTATCCGTTCCCTAAATATAAAAGGCCAACTCTCCTATAACACGAAGAGTTTAATATAACATCCATTAGACTTAATTAAAATTAACTATGTTTTGACCAAAAATTATCTATATAACATCCGTTATATAATTTAATTTTTTTGTATAAAATAAAATAGATAACAGCTGAAATTAGATATTTTTTTAAATATGTGTATAATTCGTCCAATAATTTTCTATATGAATTAACTAGCATAATTACAAAATGAAGAAAGTTTGAAACACCTCTATTAAATTCCGTTAAAAACAATGAGAGTTACAACAAATGTATATTACTCGTAATGCTTTAATGCTTTCCAAGCTAAAATATAATGAAATAGCCATTTATCAAATCATCTTATCCTTTCATACTGAATTTAGCAATACTGAACGACTGCGGGGCAATCAGAAGAATCAGAATTTCCTTGTATTTTTCTCGTAAATTGCTATGTATACACAAAAGAATGCTTTTTTTATACGTGACATTTTTTTTGTGAAAATATTTAATTATCGCTTTAGTGCTATTTTGGTCCTCATCAGCATAGCTCAATTCAAGTCATGAGAACGGAGTTTTACTATTTTAGTTTTACTATAGGTATCTGTATTATAGTGACATGCCTTAGATAATAGAGACCATCTTAATTAAAAATGATTTGTTATATAAATTAAATAAAGCACCAGGCCCAGATGGCATTCTTCCTGCACTGCTGCAACAGGGGCTAGAAAGAATAGCCCCCTACCTGCAGGCAGTTTAAAAGCTAGCTTTACTCTATATTCTAATGGAATGGAAAGGGGCATAAGTGATATTTATCCATAAACGGGCTGAAGGTCACCCGACGAGGCCAAATCCTACCGATCAATTAGCCTTACCTTACCTCATTTCTCCTAAAAGTCACGTAGAAAATTATAAACAACGATGTAAGGAACAGTGCCCTTAAGTCAAATCCGCTCCATAGGCAGCAGTTTACCTATCAACTTGGCCAATCCACCATGAATGTACTTATTAGCCTTACAACAGGCATAGAAGCTTCACTATAGCACAAGGAGATTGCGATAGATATTTTCGTGGATATTGAACACAATATTCAAATACGTGCCGGCCTCGTTGGCGGAGGAGTCCTCGGTTTGAATCCGAGCTCGGGTTTGGATGTTGTGATTATCCATACATTTATCTTAACTATAATAATTTAACTGATGTGACTGAATTAGGCACCTGCCTAAGTCAAAAAAAGGAGGGGATCGATATTTTCACAATAACATTGATGATATAGCAATTAACATAAGGGGTAAATATGACATTATATTCTCCCTAGCCCAAGGCGCCCTCAATACCATAGAAAAATGGTGTCTAAGGGAAGGCAACAATGTGAATCCTAAAAAAAAAACTGTGGTGGTACTTTTTACTAATCCTAGGATTAATATCAAAGCTCCCAAAAACAGTCTGCAAAACTATAGAGCGGCGTTTCCCAACGGGGGGCCCACGCCCTACAGGGGGCCAATTCTATTGTTAAGGGGGGCAATTCGAAAATGGACTCGACACGAGCTTAACCCTTTTGCTCTGAAATATTTAAATGCAATGCTACATTTCTATATTGCTTATACTTAAACTCGTATCGTATTCTTGAGGCTAGTTATCAAATTTCTCTATTCTTCGCTAACTCTGAAAAAAAAAAAAATTATATGAGAGAATTTAATAATAACGTCAATATCAGCATTTCTTAAAACGGTTCTTAAAAAAGATGACAAAGATGTAAAAGCTAAGTAACAATACTGTTAGCAGAAGAATAGACGAAATTAGCGAAGAAATGGATCAATCAACTTCGAGAGACAGTAAGGTAATATTAATAACTTACGTAAGATATATTGATAAAGGGCATTTTGCTGAAGAACAGTTGTTCTGTAAAAGATTAGAAAGCACAACTACTTCCAAATGTATATACAGGGTGTTCCGTTAATGTGGGGAAATGTGACGATTTAACCCAACATATCTATATCCGAAAGTTTACGGTTAAGCCGGAATTTGTCTTCAAATTTCCAAAAAGAAATAATTCTTTTGCTTATAACAGTTGAAAGCTTCATTCGATTTGAATGAAATTTATTATTAATAACTACCCTAATATAATACATTATTTCAGTTATTATAGACACTATTGATTTACAGGAAGTATAAAAAACAGTAGTACCACCATTTAAAAACTAAAATATTTTTTTATTGGTGCATCCAATAAAAACTAAAAAAAATACTACTTGCAAGACAATTAAATTTAAAAACATTTTTTGTCTCTTAATAATATTTGAGGGCTGAAAGACCACCGGTCGATAGCCATGACACGGAAGAAGACAACAACAGAATTTATTTTATTTTATTTTATTTTATTGTATTCATTACATGTATTATTTCCTTCTGTGAATAAAGATGTTTAGTAGTAGTAATATTTGATATCTTTAACGGTTTTCTCATAAAAAAAATAAAATATATTTTTTTATCTAGTAAAAACAAAATATATTTTTTCATCGAATCGAAAATATATGTTTTTCGTGGCCGTCTTTGTTTTAAAATATAAATTATCTATAATAATAATATTCATGTGTTTTTACATAATTTATTGTTAACTTTATTAAAGTTCATAAATATTCATATTTGGAGCAAACAGTTTTTTGCTTGAATTAAGATTTTACGAAAGTAAATTGTTTGAAAAGATATTGTTTTGATTTATTTTAGCAATTGATATTATTTAATTTTTATTCAATTAAGTAAGTTAATTTACTTACCAATGAGTGCATAATGAGCATTCTATATTCATATTTTATATTTAATTTTAAATATTATTAAGAAACAAAAAAGTTTTTAAATGAAATGATCTTTCAAGTTGTATTTTTTAGTTTTTATTGGATGCACCAATAAAAATATTTTAGTTTTTAAGTGGTGGTAATATTGATTTTTATACTTCCTGTCAATCACTAATGTCCATAATAACTGAAATGATGTATTATATTACGATAGTTATTAATAATAAGTTTCATTCAAATCAAATAAAGCGTTCAATTGTTATAAACAAAAGAAATAAAAAAAATTGTAACTTTGAAGACAAATTCCGGCTTATCCGTAATCTTTTGAATATAGATATGATGTGTAAAATCATCATATTTTGGGCCCAGGAATCTGTGGTCCAGCCATTTCTTCACATTAATGGGACACCAAAACTACTACGATGTCAATAATATTCTAATGAAAAATATAACATTTTGTGCTACAGGTAGTACTCCTAATATGATGGACAAGAAAAATGGCTGCTCAAAATTGATGAAAGATGAGAATCCAGATATGATTCTTGCGCATTGTGTTATTCAAAGAGAAAACTTTGTAGTCAGTAATAAAGTGTATCATTGCTATTGAAGCTAATGCCAATTGCGAGCGTCTCTTCAAGCTATTTTGCGAAGAAAAAATTGCAGACCATGTGAGCCTTTAATTTCACACTGAAGTAAGACGGCTCTCTAAAGGGAACTGCTTGAAAAGATTAATGGAACTATTTGATACTCTTAGTGATTTTTAAGCGACAAACCTAAAATGAAGTAATTTTTAATAAACGATTGTAAAGCATTTGTGAATTATTTAGCAAAACCTTTGAAAAATATAATAAATAAGCAACTTAGCGGAACAAATAAAACTCTTGTCGATGCAAAAGCGAAGATATTTGGTTTCATTACCCTTATTGAGTTATGTCAGAAATATATTAATAAAAGCAGTTTCATTAGCTCCAAAAATGTGAAGTCAATGATACCACTATACTTGTTATTGTCGGTCATCTGAAAATTCTATCAACTGATTTAAAACAAACATTTTTTAATTTGAAACAAATTGATTTTCCAACATGGATCATGCAGCCAATGTTAGTGGATTTGCCTGATATATCAAAAGTGCACTATCAAGAACTCGCAGAAATGCAAAATGAAAAGTTAAAACTTTATTTAATATAAAATGAGCGATGGCTTTGTGAGGAAACTGAAGCAAATACCGAAACTCAATTAAATGTGCAAACAAACTATTGTTACCGTTTCCATCTTCATATTTAGCTGAATGTGGATTTAGTGATGTAAAAACAGAAATCATCTGGATATAACACAACGGGAAGACTTGAGACTGAAGCTAAACAAATTGGAACCTAATATAAAATCTCTGTGCAGCAAGCATCAAGCGAAATGATCTCACTAAATTAAAATAATAAATTAATAAAGAAAAATCTCTATTAAAAATATTTTGAATTTGAATTTCAGTTTTTTATTATATGTTTTGAAAATTTACTTACTGTATTTCGTTAAAGATTTCATAGTAATTTCTTCCTAAAACCTTTTATTTAAGTTTCCTAAGTAAACAATTCAACTTTTAATATTCAAAATTATGTATATGTTACATAGGGGGCATAAGAATTTTAGAAAGGCTTTGGTGGGGCATGGCACAAAAAAGGTTAGGAAACTCGGCTATAGAGGCACTATGGATATGCCGCAGTATTTTTTGGGAACTGAAACTCAAAATGGTGATGATGATTCAGTTTCTCACAAACAAGGTCTATCAGTTTTACAGGCTGAAACACCTTGAAAGATATGCCCTGTTTTTTTTATGAGAAAGGGCTACAAAACGGCACACATCTTTCTGATCTCAGAAAGCCAGGCTGCCCTTAACATCTGTAACCTTCAATTCCAAAACTACTTCGAACTGTTAACAAGCTCTAAAAAAATTAGACAAGAACAACAAGCTCACTCTAGTGTAGGTACCAGGCCATGTAAGTATATTAGGCAACGAACCTGTCCATGTACTTACCAGGGAAGGAACTGCGATTACCATGATCGGACCAAAGCCTACATCAAAAGCACATAGGAAGGGCGTGGACCAAAAGTGGAAAAATAGCTATAAAACGGGGTACTGGATAAACACACTAGGTCAAAGGTAATGAAAAATGTTTATTAATCCCTTGCAAAGCAGAGTTAAACAGCTCTTGCGCCTCACTAAAAGCGAGATGGGACCTTTCATGGGTCTCCTTGCAGCATATTGCTCAGTGAATAATAATATTAATAACCAAAGTTTATTTCAAAGAAATGTTAACAAAAACAAACAAACAATATTATTGTGACAAATAATAATAGGCCGTAAAGTACTAACAAACAAATATAATGTCGAAAATTAATAAAAAATTAATATAAGCGCATGTTATCAAAGTAGGCATTAAGATAGTATAGTTCTGCGGTCAACAAAAAGCGAATAATCAGTTTTATATTTACTGAACGAATAAAGATATTAAAATATTTTTCTTGGTAGTTAATTATAACATTTAATGCAATTTTAAAATGTATTTCGTTCGGTGGTTATTAATTTATGAGTTAAATACGTTATCTCTTTCGATTTTGTCTCATATGTACGAGTCTTACCTATAGGCGCAAATTTGTATCTATTTTTGAAAACAAATTTTAAACATTCATAAATAAATATACTATAAATTGTGAGTATACCATTCTCCTAAACATTTCTTTACAAGATTCTTTATATTTTAAGCCAAAAACTTGACGTATAAATCGTTTCTGTAGTATAAAAATATTTTGTATGTGGCTACTATTTTCCCAAAAAAATCATTCCGAATCTTAAAATGGATTAAAAAGAGAGAAGATACATTATTTTTAATTACTCTTAATTAAGATATCGTATTTTTAGAAGGAGTATTCATTAAGTAATAGAGCTTCGCTGTGTTTGAGGACAAGTGTTTTACGTGCAAGCGCCAATCTAACGAATCATCAATAATCACACCCAGCATTAAACATCAGTAATTACCACCATTCTTCACCTGAAGAAGCCACAGTGTGGCGAAACAATTGTTGCGGAAAATAAAAGTATACTCTTTGAAAGTTTGTGTTTTAGTTAGAACACCTAACAGTGAATTTAAAATGAACTTTCAACAATTAGAAGGCAATACAATCAAATCAGTAATTACTTTGATTTTGATATTGAACACAAGATCTGGATACAGTTCAGTGAAGACCAATAAATTTGTGTCAGTATAATTGGTATTGCAACATTTTGTATACAAGCTAAAGCGATGTAAGCAATTGATGTAGATTATAAATAGAATAAGCTCTAAAATGGTACCCTGAGGTATTCCTACACTACTAATACTAATGGTAAATTTAAACTGCACTCAACCTTCTTCTATAATGACTCTTTGATGTCTGTTTGACAGATACGACTCGAGTTTCCTCTTACATCATATTTCTCCATCTTCAATAAGAATATTTTATGATGATCATAAGCTTTAGATAAATCTAAAAAAATGCGTTACTGTAAGTAGGAACATTGATTTGTTTTTGTATTCAATGTGGTTCTGTGAATCTTCCCTGTAAGGTTTTTTTGTGTTAAAATTGATTATACATCTCTGCTACACTAATTGGGTCTCATTTTAGTCTCTTTTTTTGTTAGGTCTATTGCGAATTGCCTTAAAAATTACCAAATGCATTTCATCTTATTGTCAGATTTGTACGTTTTGTTTTATATTTGTGTATATTCATATGTATTTATTTGTTTGGAAAGAAAGCTAAAGACTAATAAACATAAACATGAACCATCTTTAAAATATAGGTAAGGTGTACAACACCACGTGTAGACCATGTGGATTGACAGAGAAAACGGCTGAGCACATCTTATGCGTGTGTAGAGCACTAGCCCTAACGCCAGAACGGATCCGACTATGGCCTTCTAGGAAATTAGTTGACCTTACTGGTACTAGTTAAAAACACAACGCAAGCACATAAAAAGTAATATCCAGTGCCAAAATTGGTTTGACAAAAGTCGTTCCAGTAATTTCAGTATCGAAAATCCGCCACGTTCAAAAAGCCAGTTGAAGCCGAAGACAATAAAATAAAGGTAATTGTACAAGCAGGGATATGTTAATAAACTCAATATTTGAGTTTCATATGAACTCAAAAATATTCATTTAACAAAGCACATAAACACCTGCGACAAGCTCTTGAAAAACAATGAAAATAATTATTTTCTTAAACGTATTTTCATTGGCGATGAGATAGTTTATAGTTTATGGAGAAAGCCCGGTGAACAAACTCCAAACACTTCGAAAGCAAATATTGATCAAAAGTAGATGATTTATTCCATTTAGTGGGATTACAAAGGCGTCGTGTATTTTGAGCTGCTATCACAGAATCAAACCATTAATACTACTATGTACTGTCACCAATTGGACAAATTGAATAAAGCTAACAATGAAAAGCGGCCAGAATTGGCAATTCGTAAGGGTATTGTGTTCCATCATGGCAACGCGAGACCACACACAACTTTAGTGACCCGTCATAAGTTGCTGGAGCTTGGATAGGATTTAATGGACCATCCATCATAATCACTAGTTCTTGCGCCATCCGACTACTATTGGTTTCGATTTTTGCAAAACTCTTTGTATCGTAAAACAACCAATGGGGTGAAACAGGGCATGCTTTTTTTTATTTTTTTTGAGAAAATCCAGAAGTTATTTGAGGGTGGTATCATGACGTTATCCGAAAGATGGCCAAAGATAATCGAACAAAATGGACAATACAAAGCTTTAATTTTAATTTGCATAGTTCGTAGTAATTATGGGTCTCCATCAATACATTCTAATCAGATTTTCTGTTATTTTGTTCATACTTTTTTTAAAATAAATATTTTGCATTTTGATTGTTGGTCTGAATCCATTGGTTTATTACTAAAACTTATATATATATATATATATAGTGTTAATTAAAATTAATTTCAACATTGGAATTTTAAACCATCATTCAACATTTTAGGAACGCACATTAAAACAAGCATTATAAAAATAATTTGTACATCTGTGGTACACATTTAATACCACATTTGTGGAGATAATCGCAACATTTTCCCGCGGTAATGGGAACGCGCGCGTTACAGTAACGCAACCCAATGACAAAATTGGTTTCTATTAGGGGCAAACGTGGACCACTTTCACGTTGCCGAGACCACACCGGCATGCCTGCGTTTTGATTCATTTCGAACACGTTATTCAATTATTCTGACCCGCCCTTCGCGACTTTCAAATGTTCGTGCGCGTTGACGTAACAGTTCATTGTGAACCGACCCTCCTTTGTTTTGGTGTCGTAACCTATCATCCAAATAGACGTATGATGCATTGTGCGGTATCAGTAAACTGCATATTGTTCGGCGAACGAGGTAATGTTTTAGATGGCCCATAAAATGAACGAGTAAGGTTAAGACGGTGTATTTCATGGTAAATGAAGCATAATGATGGCCTTGTATAAATAAGCGTTACGTATAGACCTCATTCGACAAAGGTGAATTATTTGTTTGTTTTTTAATAAAATAAGCGATAATGCAATCTTTTTCAGTATTGGAAAAAATGGGTCGTTTCTGTCATGTAATTCAGAATTTTATTTTAAAGTTGACCATGAAAATATTATTAGTTCCAGTAATTTGATAACAAAGTGTCACAGGCCGACATGATTTTTGGTGTTTGAATTTGATAAGAGTAATTAGCAAATACGGGTACGTTGATTTTGAATGTGAATTTGGTTTGAGCCCATCACGTCAAGATTTTTTACAAAATTTAAAAAAAACCTTTTGAGATATTTTGTACTTGAGCAAAGAAGTACCTTTATGATATTTCCTAAATTGCATTAATATTATTTTTTTTAAATACTTGATACATCGACAGAAAATATTTTAGTATAATATTATGTTTATTTTATTTTAATGACAACACTGTTTCATTTTCGCATCTGTCAAGGTTAACTTGATGGCATCGGTAGTTGTTTACGAAATAGTTAGCGTCAGTTGTTTGTAGCATCGATTGTGTTTTGTTTTCTGAGTATTTAGTGCGTCATAATGTCATCAAGAAAGTGCAAAAACAGTCCTTAAATATTTTGTTACGTGTGTGGTGATTTAACGATAGCAAAGCATTAACGAAACATAACAGAATTTTTCAAGAAAGCTTATCACGCTTACTTCGGTGTAAAGCTTGGTGATCAGCACAAACCTTGGGCTCCACACAATGTGTGCTTTCAGTGTGTTGAGCTACTGAGAAAATGGACTAAAGGTACGCGTAGCTCTTTACCCTTTGGCATTCCTACCATGGAGACTACTGTTACTTTTGCTCCTGCGATGTCAAGGGTTTCAATTAAAAAAATAAACATACTATTCGGTATCCTGATTTACCGTCTGCTAAACGACCTGTACCTCATGGACCAGGAATTCTCATGCCTCCACCTTTTCTTCACACCATCCAACAGCAATCATCAGATGAAAGTTCAAACATAAAGACCAATGAAGACAATTCAATCCTGATATAGACCAACCTCAACTGTTTACACAAGCTGAACTAAATGACTTAGTGAGAGACTTGGGCCTATCGAAGGATGCTGCACAAATCTTAGGATCACGACTGAAAAACAAAAATCTGTTGGCTCCAGGAACCACATTTTCGTGGTATAGGCATCGTGGCATAGTTCGCGGAATATTTCTCTCAAGAGGTTCACTGGTGTATTGTAATAATATTCCTGAAGTAGTCAAGAAACTGAAAGCTGACAATTACGATTCCACATCATGGAGGTTATTTATTGATTCTTCTAAGAGAAGTCTGAGGGGTGTCTTGTTGCACAATGGTAATACTTATGCCTCGGTGCCTGTTGTTCATCCCGTGCATCTCAAAGAAAGCTGTTGCTAAATACAATAAAATATAGCGAATATTGTTGGCAACTCTGTGGAGACCTCAAAATAATATCCATTATTTTGGGTCAGCAGTCTGGATTCATAAAGTATCCATGTATTTTGTGCGAATGGGATAGTGGAGCACGAAGTTTACATTACGTTAAGAAAGAATGGCCACTTAGATAAAGACTTCTACCGGGACAAACAAATGTGCTGCGTGATCCATTAGTTGATCCAAAATTAGTTCTTTTACCTCCCTTTCACATACAGTTCTTTGATGAAGCAGTTGGTCAAAGCTTTAAATAAACAAGGTGACTGCTTTAAATATCTGTGCGACAAATTCCCTGCACTTTCTGAAGCTAAACTTAAAGAAGGAATTTTTGTAGGCTCTGAAATTCGAAACTTAAAATCGAACAGATTGTTCCAGAATACAATGACCCAGGATGGATCTGAAGCATGGAGTTCTTTCATAGAAGTCATAGTTCTTTTCCTTGGAAACAACAAGTCTCCAAACTACAAAAAAATTGTAGCCAACATGGTCGAAAATTATAAAAAACTGGGATGCAATATGAGAATCAAACTTCATTTTCTGAATTCACACGTTGACTCTTTTCCCGAAAATCTTGGAGCTGTCAGCAAGGAACAGGGAGAGATGTTCCATCAAGACATAAAGGAGATGGAGAGATGTTACCAAGGAAGATGGAATATTAGAATAGAATAGATTACTGCTGGACCGTGAAGAGGCACTCGATCACAAAAATCCACAAATAGAAAACTACAAAAAGCAGTTTTGAGGGAACAAGAGAATGATTTTATTCAAAAGAAAACAGCGATTGTCTAACGTAGATTATACTGCATTGTTTTTTTTTTATGAACGATTCAATTTTGCTATGTAATTTTCTATTAAATATAGTTTCAGTAAATATTTTTGGCAGTTTTCAAACACACTTTTCCTGAAAATCTGACGTCCTGAAAAAAAAGCACAGATTCATCAGCAGACCCCATTTACTATAGAATACCTATTAAACATGAAACACTTTTTCATGAAAAAAAATGTAGGCCTGTGTATTTTATTTTAGTTAAATTGTTGGCTCCGCTTTTATCTTTATTATTATTATATTTTCCTCTGCATAGGTGTCCGAGGTATTCCAGTTGAAATTGCGATTTGTGACTATCAATAATATTAGTCTGCCGTCTTTGTTGCGGGTTCTGCTTGTCCACGGTATTTTAAGCCGCCTTCTATGATTTTACATTTTAAACGATTCAATTTAGTTAATATCTATGTGTTACAACCGTTACACACAGGTGTATCATCTTCCTAGTTGTTAGGCACAGTGAATTATTTGTTTTAGATTCCGTGATACCGCATCCCAGATATTTAAATTTCTGAACTCGGAAGAAGAATATAGGATTCCCATTTAATCTCAATACTGTTGAGACTGAGTCCGTTTGGTTAATAACCATGCATTTGTTTTTTTCAACATTAATGATTAATGTCTATTCTTCACAGGTATTGTTTATTCTGTATACTAGTTCTTGAAGTTCGTTCGCGTTCATTCATTTTGCTAGGATGCAGCCTTGCCGTACGTTTCGTTTGATATTAATTGGTTTAGAAGTGCTGTTGTTTGCATTGATATAAGCTGATTAGATCAATATAAATTTGCTTGGATGTCTTTGTCATCTAGCTGGATTTTTTGCATCGTTGTAAGTAGTTTGGAGAGTTGGGCCCAGTAAAAAGCTTTCTTGAAGTCTATAAAGCATATATGCATCGACATCGTTGGAGTAGAGTTAGCATTGAGAATGCTTCCCTAGATCTAAGGCATTTGCGGAAACCGAATTGCTCTTGATCCAGAACATACTCGCATATGATGTTGATTCTACTATGCAATATGTGTAGTAATAACTTGAGAGAATGGCTCATTTAGCTAATAAGAGTGTAATATTCGCACTTCTGCACTTCTTAGCATTCAATTTTTAGAAAAAGGAAGCAAGGTTGACTTCAGCCAATCCTATAGAAGATTTCCCGTATCGTACATCTAATTAAAGAGCACTGTTAGTTCCTTTATGCTGTCATAGTTCAATAGTTTGAACCTCTCATTAAATATTTTGTCGGGGCATCTGGCTTTGTTGTTCTTAACCTGATTGATAGCTTTTTTCTACTTCAGCTGTGAGGAACCATGGACCGCTTTTAGAGTCTGTAAGGTGGGCCTGTTGGGTGGGTCCTCAAAAGGTTTCTCCATGTATGTTTCCTATTCTGTCATTATTTCATCTGTTTGTGTTATTTGTTTGCCAGAATGAGTGTGCTGTTTCTTCTATGTGCACCTGATATTTCTCTAATTTTCTTTTGAATTCATTGTGCTTCATTTGCAGCAGTTCTATTTCATCGCATTTACTTCTCATCCACGCTTCCTAAGCTTTTTTGGTTACCAGTTTAATACTTCAAAGTTTCTTTTTGTACTTTTGTACTCTACATCGACAGATTTTTTTGGGCATTACACGAAACTCAATCTATTTAATCATTTCATTGATGCTATTTCTTATGTTGCCCATTTGTTTTTAATTGTTCGCACGTTGTGGGAATGTGTGACATTAGCCATTATTTTACTGTTTAGATTTTATTCAAAATGTAACCTGTAGTTCTAGCCTTCGAGTCTTACATATCATAAGTAATTCTGGTGTAATATTTTGCAGTATATTTCAAATCAAATCAAATCAATTTCAATTTTAGGTTTATTGTAGTTGCGAGTAAGTTGTGATGTAGCGACGCCACTCGGATATGTTTTGGTGCTATTAATTGCACTTTTGAACCGGTTGTTCATCAGAATTTAATCAATTTGGTTGCGGATTACATGACTTTGGTTGGCTTTTGGCGATAACTATGTGTATAATAAATTGTCTAGGTTGCTTGAAGCAGGTATTGATCACCTTGTATCCACCGGCTTGGTAGAACACCCCTCACATTTCTTTCGTTAAGCCCAAAATCTTCAGATACTCCTGGTATTGCTACTTGACCTACCTTTGCATTGAATTAATGCCACTTTAATTAATATTAAAACCACTTTATTAAAATAACTGTGCATTAACTTATTTTTAGAGAGAAAAGGAAAAATGAAAATTGTTATTTCAGCCTTTTCCAGATTCTTCGTACTTCTTTCGATAACTATATTTAAAAATATTTTCAATTTGCCACTCAATTGGACGAAACTAGGAAGTGAATAAGTGGCAATAACCATTACAGCACGTAGAAGACTTAAATTAAGAGACGCTCGTATTTCACAACCCATCTTTAATTACTGCGTAGGTAGTCCGTATTTATGTAAATACGCTTAAAGCAGTTAGTTTCTGTATTTATTGATGCATAGTGATATTTGACATTTTTCACACTTGATGCGGTGCGATCTTTACACGTCTCTAATTTGCAGCATGGTTCATGTATATCTGTATAGGCTAGGCAACAGCCAATACTATCAAATTATTTATCAATCAATAGTGAAGTGATTGCAAATTCTATAGCGTCTTCTTAAAATTATTTATTATTCTCATTGTAGACTATAGAAAGTAGAAAAACCTTTAATTCTTTTCCAACTGGCATCGGAATCTTCATTCTATTATTAGGTATATTCTAACCATAAATTACAAGTTGGTTGAAGTAGTAAAACATAATTTTGAGCTTTCTTTTGCGTATGGAGGCGTGAAATTATAAGATCATTTTTGATCACACCCTCGATTAAAGCAAAGTCTCTTTCTTATCCAATTGTCTCAAGTCATTGACAAATTTAATACCAATAAAGTTTGAAGCCATTTTGACTGTATTATCATATTGTCTTAATGTAGTTACTTGAGTACGTGAAGGTTAAATATCACTTCGTTAAGTGATCATATTGTCTGACTATCCCTAGTAATCAATATATTGCTATATCAAAGTTCTTGAAGCTGTTTTTGTTTTGTTTTAGCGGGTAGTTTTAAAGTCTGTTCAAAGAGTTTCTGTAGTAACGAATCTATTTCGCAGAAATTTCTGAAGTAATAGTTACCAAAAGGTAGCTTGTATCAAATACTATAAGATATTCTATTTGAAAGATTAATTACTTAGGTACTTTTCTTGTATATCTTCAGATGAAGTAGAGGAGCCTTGGTAGACAACCGATTGATATATAATAATAGAGGCGCCCATCAGCATATATACTTTCATTAGGGCTTTTCTCTCATATATTGCTTTACACCATAGTGTCCTTTGAATAGTCTTATCGATTGGTCTATAAATAAGTATTCCTCGATATCCAATTTTTGCATCGCTTTTCAATTGCATAATAAGCCGACTTTCAAAAAGTTTGTATGTTAAGCGTTGATAATTTCGGCTTAATAAGTGGACTAAACTTCAGTTTAGTGATATGTAAACTATTCTGTAGCTATTTCCCTTAAAAGATAAATTTTATTTTTTATTTAGTGGGATAGATAGATGTTATCTGGGTGGCACCAGCACCTATCCTACTGCGACCTTTTCAGATCTATTGTGGATCCCTGTTTATCTCAGATGACCAGCTCTAGCTTTGCCTCTCTCCGCGCTTGGGTTTGTAGTGCCCTGTTTTTGATATCATTGTTAGACCCTCGCAGTGACATAGGGTGTGGAACTAGTCCTCTTCTTCCTCTAGGTAGAATCTGCATGGTGCTTCTTCCACCAGGCCCATTTTGCTCATATGTTAGTTGAGCTTGCAGTGCACTGTTATCAGGATTACTATTGTTTTGACCATTTTTCTGTCTTGGTTCAGAAGTTCGGTCGTGAATTTTGGCGAATGTTTCTTAAGGAACTGTTTCGCCTGTCTCTGTCCTGGTGAGTTCATCCACCAGGTATGGGCCTGTGCCTCCACCCATTTTTTTATGGATCGTTTGACTGCGGTTTTGGAGATTCCGCCGGAGGGTTTCGGGCCAATTACTGCTTTTGACGAGCCTTGTTTGGCCAGTTCGTCTGCTTTGTCATTCCCTGAATGTCATCCGTGTCCTAAGACCCATGTGATTGTTACTTTTTTATGACAGCCAAGTTCATTAAGAGCACGTATACAGTCCTACACTAGCTTAGATTCGACTTGTGTGGAGCTTAGTGCTCTTAGCAGCGCCTGACTGTCAGAGAATATAGCAATTGACCTACTTTTGGTGTCTTGTCTTGCTATTTCTCTTGTGCAGTGGTGAAGAGCTATCGCCTCTGCTTGGAACACCGTGGTGTCCTTGGTGAGACTGACAGAAATCTTTGTCTCGGGTTTTGCACCGTATATACCTGCTCCTACCCCTTTGTCGATCTCTGAGCCGTCCGTAAACCAGTATGATTCTTCTTTGGTAGGTTGGCCTTCGACCTAGTCTTCTCTTTGCGGGATTAGTACCTTGTATTTCTGTTCGAAATTGTATTTTTTCACCATGGCATCACTTGGCATCGCTGTGATCGCGTTAGCTTTCAGCTCATTTTCTAGCCGTTGGTGTGTTTTTTCGTGTGATCGGATTATGGGCACCTGTTCTTGCATCAGTCTATATGATACGGACCTGGCTTCTCCTTAAATGAAGATGTATAATGGTGGTATGTTCAAGATGGCTTCTAGGGCTGCTGTTGGGGTGGTGCTTAGGGCTCCTGTTACACTGAGACATGCTAGTCTTTGTGTACTGCTCAGGAGTCCTATTGCCGTCTTTTGCTTTGACCTAGTCCACCACACCACTGCTCCATAGGCTATCATGGGTCTTATCACCCTGGTGTAAAGCCATAGAGTTTAGGATTTAGTCCTAAATTTTTCCCGCACATTCTGCGACACCTGCACAATGATATTGTTGCTTGTTTGGTGGCTTTTGTGATCTCCACGTCATTTTGGCGTCAAAGGTTACTCCCAGGTATTTTGCCTCCCCTACGAAGGGGATTTCCGTACCCCCGAGCTTCAGTGGCTTTAGGCCTTGCAATGCTCGTCTTTTTGTGAATATGACAATTTCTGTTTTTTGTGGATTGATTGTCAGTCGCTCCTGTTTGCACCAATGTCTACTATGTTTAGGGCTCTTTGTGCTCGCTCCGAGACAACTCCCGCGAACCGGCCCCTGGTGACAGTGGCTAAGTCATCCGCGTACCCTAGGCAGTGGATATCCTCTTTGTAGTTTTCCTAGAATATCATCTACTAGTGTTGCCCATAGCAGTGGAGATAGCACTCCTCCTTGTGGGCAGCCTCCCCCTGCCTTAGCTTTAATGGTATGCCCCCCCAAATTTAATGGGTGTCTGTTATATACTTAATCTAAGAAAACGTTATTAGTATTAATAATGTTTCCATTTTTACGAATTACATACGTGTATAGCAATAAGCTTTTTATAATAAGCCTATTGTTCTCAGTTTCATTTGGAGATAAATAATCCGTTCTAGGGGAAAGGAATGATTTTCTGAGCCATGAAATATGTTCGACATTCGACTTTTTGTGATTCTGAGTCGTAGTATCATCTGGCGGGTTTCTCTTCGAGATCCGAATCTTTGCTTTTCCTAGAGTAACTACCCTAACTATGTTTTATATTTTTTATAAAATTGCAAAAAAACGTAGAGAATAAAAAAATATTAATTTAAAAAGAAAACCTCTTTGCATATGATGCAGGAAAATTGCAATGAAAGTAATATGTTGACATCATTTTTAGATAAGTTTGCATCCATATGACACCTTCC
Source organism: Ontholestes murinus (assembly GCA_963969525.1). NCBI lineage: Eukaryota > Metazoa > Arthropoda > Insecta > Coleoptera > Staphylinidae > Ontholestes > Ontholestes murinus. Next base: position 23,446,049 of record OZ018395.1, read on the forward strand.
CAAGAAATTCGGGGGCGGTTATTTTCCGATTTTTCTTTGATTCGCGAATGGTTGGTCCACTACGTGAATGTTATTACTTTGAGGAAATTAATGAAACTATTTTTAGCTAGAGGTGATATGTGCGATATTCATTAAGTAATCATTCTGTTTTGTAATAGTCAACTATAAGAAATGTTATTTAACTAATATTTAGTCGTACGTGAACAAACACTGTAAAAAATTATTCAATCAATTTTAAGTATACACATTCGAGAAGGTTAGATATCCAGCATAATAGATATTTTTGAAATAAAAATTATTTAATTGGAATTATTGTGTTTAGTAATAATTAATAATAATTTTAATTGTAGTAATAATAATAACTGCGGTAGAAAATTGCCAATCATCGGCTGCGGTGTCCGAGTGGTTAAGGAGATGGACTTGAAATCCATTGGGCTTTGCCCGCACAGGTTCGAATCCTGTCCGCAGCGACTGTTTTAATCGCAATTTACTAGAATATGACTAGAATCTAGATTTAATAATAACCAGCAAAACTAATCGAATTCCTTTTAAATATTAGTTAGTAGCTAACTTAATACTAAGTTAAATTATTCATTTTAACCATGCAAAGAAATAATCATAAAGCAAATAATGCACAGAAACTATTAATATATTTCTTGTCTAAAACGTTGCACAAGACAATGGTAGAGAAATGTCAATTTAGGGAAATCTTGTACAACGCTTTGTACAATAGATGTCACCTTACATCAAATGAGTAGTCCAATTCTATAGGTTACATTCATGGTTTATTAGATTAAATTAAATTGCCCAGACAAAGTTTTTGCTGTTGCTATATATAACTATCTTTTAGACAGCTGATTAATTCCATCTCGGAAAAATGTTACGTCTTTGGACACAATAAAGTCATCAAGGCATTTGTGGATATCATCCACTGATTGGAAATGCATATCGGACAAGGTGTGTTTCATCGACCGGAATACGTGGCAATCGGATAGTGCAATGTCTGGTGAATATGCCGGGTGCTGCAAGATATCCTAAATGTGACTTATTTTGCTGACTTTTGTATTAAAAGCAATGTGTGGCCTTGTGTTGTCATGCAACAATTTCACTGGACGTGTTCCTTTGCCAGTATACGGCTGTTTTCGTTCCAATTCTTGACTCAATCAGTAACTATTACAACTCATAATAAAGCATGCCCTTTATATAATACCAAATGCGGAGAAGAACCTTATTCCTGAAGCGATTGGGTTTTGAGACCGATTGTGATGATTCGGATTTACCAACGATTTCCCACAAGAAAAACTTGTTTACGCAGTTTATGAGAAATACTGCCACTCGTTGATTATTGTTGATTTTAGTGAGTTTATCGGAACCCATTTTCCTTCTTTCTGGATCATTTTCCTTCTCATGTAGGTGTTTGGGTTACTCTTAGTAGCACCTTTTTGCACTTTTACACACACATTGTACAACATCTTCGCTAAGAAAGGAACATATCGACTCGCACACTCTTACACCATTTTACCTTATTGGAATTCGAATGTACTGAACTGAACACCATTCTAGTCGTCACTAATCAATGCATTACCCAACCATCGCACCCAACAATTTCTACGATTCCTGCGAACCGTAGTTGATTACTGCTAACAAGAACGGCTGTTGCAGATTGAAAAGAACCGCTAAAGATTATCTCAAAGGCAGTGCACATCGAATTAGTTTTGAATGCAGCTAGAAATCAGTGGACAATGGATTCCTAGCTGTATTTATTCGTTTTGTATCAAGGAGAGCCACAATTGAAATCATTAGCGATAATGCTATCAATTTCGTCGGCACCAGAAATCATTTATAAGACCTCGGCCTGCTTCTTCATGACTCCGATACTCAAGAAACCATTATAAATGGAATAACTCCACAAGGGATAATACCTTTATGCTACCACTAGCGCGTCATTTGGAAGCCTCTGGGAAGCTGCATAGTAGCGGAAAAAGCTCTCTTGATTGCTAAAGAGTTAATCACTATGCTAACAGAGATTGAATCAGCCACAACTCTAGATTATTACGCCCAATCAGTGATGACCCACTTCCTCATCGGAGATGTTTTAACTGCGCCAGTTGAGCATATCTTAGAGAATACACCGGATAACTAGTTGTCAAGATGGGAGCTTATCAACAAGATGCGACACTATATATGGAGAGGTTGGTCGCGGGAGTCTTCTTCTTCTTCTTCTTTTTCTAAGGCGTTTGCCTTTTACTCTCTCTGTTAGGATCGCAGCAGGGATGATGAGCTCCAGCTTCCAGCTTTCATACCATCATATGTGTGTGCGTTCATGAGGTAGGTTAGATCTTGGAAGACCGTCCCTTGCGATCTTCGGCAATCTGCTGTCATCCATCTACTCAACATGATCCCTCCATTGGTGATGTCTGTTTCTGGACCATCTTACAATATCTGGGACGTCGCAAAGCTCTAGATTCTTTTATGGTCCCTCAAAATGTATCCCGCCATGGATCTTAATGTTCTTATCTCAGCTGTTCAAATGATTCTCTTTGTTGTGGAGTTTTCGGCTTTTGTTTCCACAGCATATGTCATAACGGGTCATACACAGATCTTATATATGCGGACTTTACTTTGTATCGTGATGTGTTTGTTCCGCCATACTACATCTCGCAAGTATCCGGATATTAAGGCTACTTTGGTTGTCTGAGTCTTAACTTCTTCTTGGAGGTCTCTGCTGCTCGTGATGTTGACGCCGAGATATTTGAACCGCATTAGTTGTTCTACTGGTTCATTGTATATTGCCAGTTTACATCTCGGTTCCCTCGATATGGTAAGTGCTTTGGATTTGACCACCAAAATCACCATATTGTACCTGGCAGCTGTGTTTTCAAATCGAAAGAGCATTATCTGATTAATTAGGCATACCAACTGTCATGTTTATTCACTATATGTCCACATCCATCATTTCCAGAATTTCTTGACTGTTTAATATAATTTAGATTATTCATCTGTACACGTAGGATCTGCATTTATCGATGGAAGGGCAGAGAGTTATGCTGCACGTAGGATTCCTTCCCTGCTAGACTTAATTACGCTAAACCATCTACTATTCTGTTACCTCTGCTGTTGTTATGTCCTTTCACCCAGCATAGGGTCACCTTGTTGTCACAAGCCACTTCTTCGAAGTCTTCGCAACACTCCAGCATTAATACTGAGGTAATTTTGCAGCTGACAATGAACAAAAGTGCTGCTCTGCTCTCTGTTATGATGTATATGTTTTTCCCTTGATCTTATTGTCAGAGATTGTTGTGTGCTGATTGTCTTACCTAGTGCAGTACTATTTGGTAGGGAAAGGTTTTTGCAGAAAATTCCTACATCAGCCTCTGCTTTCGTTGACGACCCATTAGGATATATGTGAATGTCTTTGTGCTTGCTTACTACACCCGAGTCTTCATATCTCAGGTCTATTTGAAGCTTTTAAGTGAATAAGATATTTCCGAGGAATATTGTCCACCGGCATCATAATCTTGGGATTTCTTTTCCTGAAATCCTCCAAGATGTTGTACACCTAATATACATATTTAGTGGTAATAAGAGGTATACAACTCTATAGCAAAGTTTTGTTTCCTGTTCTTCAACTCCGTTAATTTGATGAGATTTAAAGGTAAATATCATAAGGTATTTTTGAAACTTACCTTTCGAAGGAAAAATTTAAAGGGGATTTTAATTCATTTCATACTAACGTTTATTGTTCATTTGAGTTGACTATCATATTTTCAAAATAAGGTTTATTATGAAATGTTATGAATTTTAAATTACGCTAATAAATTAAAAAATGTGTATGTTGTGTGATTAAATCAAGAAACCATATTATTAAGAGATTTCACATCATAATTAATCTTATATAGATAATATATTGCAATTAAAATCGACAGAACTATCGAAATCATTGAAATATAGTGGACTAATTAAGATGGTTTTCAAATTGGCCAATTTAATCTTGACTGATTGGGGATATTTGCTTCCTGTTAAAAGATATTAATTATATGAATGTTATAATACATTTTGCAAGCTTATTGCACATTAATGATTAAGTTTCTAGTTCATAATTTATATATAATTACCAAGTTAATTTTACCTAAATGGATCAGTATATCAGTTACAACATTTTATTACAATAATATAGTATTCAATAAAACTTCAATTGGTTTTATCATATGAGTTTGAGCGCTTAAAAGATAAATCTGTGATACACTTTATTCCAAGTCAGCATAGACTTCTATAAAAATTACATTACCTAGAATTTGTTGAACGCTTTTATTGAAATTTTCACGAAACGACTATTTTCATGAAACATAGTGATGATTGAAATTTGAATTAAATCTAACCAGTAATTTGCTGTTTGTTTCATCCTTTACACTTTACACAACAATAAATTTGAAGAAATAAACCATTTAGTGTGTAATTAACTGTCAATTTTGTAAACTGTTTCTTCGCGATTTTCTTCTGAACTTAAGAACAATGCCTAGAGTATGTCAACATCAACTTTTTTTTTCAATTAACTGATTTTGAATGTGGTGGTATTATTGGCATGAGAGAGGCTGGACTTTTGCTAAGAGAAATTGCTTGTTGTGTAAACCGAAATGTTACAGCGGTATATTGAGATGTTGGTCAAAATGGTCCGATGATGGGGTTCAACAAGGTCGCCCTAAATCTGGACTACAGATCGCAAAGAACGTCGCTTAAGATTTTTGGCCACCAGTGACAGATTTTCAACAACTCTGTAAATCGCAAATGATTTAATGAGAGGTGTAGAACCAGAATGCGATTGTAATCTGTTTATCGCCGGATAAGCACTATGTTTATATTGTTTACTTTTTGTTGCTTCCCACCACTTCACCGTCTACGCAGGCTAGAATGGGACAACGAAAGAGCGAATTGGGCACAGGAATGGTATTAAATCTAACGCGATTGGATAATTTCAAAATGTAATCATAGGTTTGAGGTTTTACAATTATTATAATTTACGTAGTCTTTGAAAATATGATCTGTCAGTTGCCATACACACCAAAGTAAGTTTTTAATTGTTCATTTGAGCGCGTCACTATGAATAACAATAAACATCAAAAAACGTAAATTGTTTTGTGCATTGTGTTCGTATTAAAGTTTGATTATTACATCGAAAGAAGATGAACAGGTTTGGAAATTTAACATTGGCTGATATTGTCGAAGCCATAAAATCGTCAATATTCAGAAACCCCAGGCGGTCTCAAAATTCCACATTTCTACATTTGAAATGGTTTTGCAAAAACCGACATTTTGATTTAGAACAAGCCACAACAATCCCCAAATTAAACGAAATTTTTGTGTATGAAGAAGCTGTGTGGAACCGACACCGATAAGGAATGTGTAATAAAAACAATTGCAAAATTCCTAATGGAAAAATATTTTCGAGGTTTTATTATTAAAATCAACCCGTTTTCTGAAATTGAACTTAAGAAAGCAAGGGCTGCCAGAGACAGCAAGAGGAAGGAGCTTCAGTTAATAGTAAAAAAAATGAAAAGTGAGTTCAGTTGCGTTCACAGATATGAAATATCTTAAAATGATTATTTTTTGTGACAAAGATACACCTGGACTCCAGCGAAATATTTTTTAATAGCTACATAAAAGCTTGCATGGAGGAGTGGCGAAGCACACAACTGTTTGATTCACTATTGTATACAAGGACTAGACAATAATGAAGTTAAAACTGGACGTATTGAATACATTACAATATTTAGTAAGAAGCCAGGAAGTGATTGATACCAAATTTCGACGATCCAGTATTTCTTCTGTGAGGTGAACTTTTAAATAATGATATTTGCTGGTATTTTAATTTTATGTTTAATTGTAGGCTTATGGAGAATATGTTAAAAAAAGGATTCAACATCACGACTGATAGACTTTTCTTGGCCGAAAATTCCATTTGGGATAAACCTACTGGTTTTTGGTTTAAATATTCCCAGTAGATGTTAATGATATTAGAAAATGGACCAAACGAAACACAAAGAGGACTCGAAGTGAAGCGCCTGAGGTTTATAAATCATTCAACGCGATCAGATGCCGCCACAAAACTTACTGTAGCAGGGGCATCTGATCAAGAACTAATAAAGATTACGGGACATAGTATACAAATGGGTTCTGAACATCATGCAAATACAATAAGTAAGTTCAGACAAAGACATTTTAAGGAAAACGTCAACCGTTATAGTGTTACAAGTGGGGCAACTTGTGTCCACTCAAGTGATCAGTAGTCAGAGTCAGTAGTTACGCAAGGAAATCAAGTTATTTATAATAACTGCAATATTTATAATTACAATTAAAATATTAATATATAGGAGTAATTTATATCTGACATTCTAGTAGTAAATACAGTTCACGGCTGCAGTGTCAAACGTTCGATTTTGTTTAGTATTGGGCGAGTTAGAAATTTGGCACATGACATTTGAATTTCGAAATTTTTGACTGGAGGATCACCATGTATTGTCACTGTAAGAAAAGGAATTTCCGTTTCTTGTCAGTAGAATTAGTTTTGATTGGTTTAGAAACTCAGACTAGAGCTATTTGATATTCGAAATATGTAATGGTAAAAACACAAGATCCTCCACACAAATAATAAGACCAATAACTCAGGAGGGAACTATCAACTTCTATATTCTGGTTAGCGATGTAGATTGGCATATATTTACGGATGAGGATGTAAACCTAGAATCTGCATGGCATCTTCTAATTAAAATTTAACAACGTGTAGCTAAATAGCGTACCCAGAGAAAATAATACGTAAACTAGGTAACAAACAAATAAAGTGGTTTACTCCGGACCTTAAGACGCTCAGAAGTCAGCTAAAGTTTCTCGAGGAACAATTAAGAAAGCGCTACTCTTATAATTTAAAGAGCTCATACAATTAAAATAATGTACAAAGAATCTATCGAAAGGGAATGAAAGCTCGCCCACGATCGCTTTATAAAATTATCAACAAATCAAAACCGAGCAATGTGGTAAGTGATCAACTCAAAAAAACATGGAATTTTTAATACCAGTTCAATCTCTGCAGAAGACTTCAATTTATATTTTCCAATGTAGGTACCAATATAATCAATAGCCTGCCGGATAGCACGCAAACTCCAATAGAGGTACTGATTAATTCTCTTCCGCAAGAAATAACACAAAACATCTTCTACTTATATTTCGAAGAAGTCTCCCCTGCGCGAGTGAAAGATATTATTCAGAAATTGGCTCAGACACATATCAAAGATGTATATAATTTGAGTATACAAATGACTAAGAGTATAATAGACCTAAGTATTCTACCGCTGACGAAACTAATAAACAAATGTTTATAGTATGATCATAGCCCCAGGTTTTGAAATTAGCAAGGTGTGTACCAATTTAAAAAAGGGCGTTAATAACTACCGCCCTATGACTATATTTCCTATTTTGTTCAAAATACTAGAAATTGTGTTGCTGGAATAAGTGAATACACATCTGGAGATAAACAACATCTTAAATGATAACCAATATGGTTTCAGGGCAGAAAGATCGACAGCAGTTGCAGTTAATGCTTTTGTTAAATATGTACTACATGCATTTAAAGAGGGGGAAATGGCAGCATAATCGAATTAAGCCATGGTGTACCCTAAGGGTCGATCCTGGGCACCGTATTATTCCTGTTATACGCAAACGACCTTGCATATCTTGCTAATTATTCAAAACTAGTGCAATACGCAAATGATACGAGCCTTGCCTCAAAAGGAGAAAAAAAAACAATGAGCTCAAAGTTAAAATTAGACCGCAATCTAAAAGAATTGGAAGATTGGTTTCTTGCCAATAAACTTAAACTAAACGCGTGAAAAAACATAGAACTTACTCTAAGTTTAAAACGGCAATCTAGAATTGAAGTTTCTTTCGCAAAGTTTCTTGGACTCCAAACTAACATGGGAACATTATGGTAGAAAATATTTACCTCATTCGGAATATAGTACGATCAGTTTCCACAAATATGGTAAAATCGGTGTACTTTACATATACAGGGTGTTAATACTAAGTCGTTACACCCAAAAATGGCAGTTAGAACTCGTTAAAACGTTATTAAAGTTCTTTTGTTTTTTAAAAAACCAAAAAGTTTTACAAGCAGCTTTCGGCTCTCTAAAACATTTGTATTTACAATTATTTTTTATTGTTTCAAATAACAAAATGGCGACCGATTAAAAATTTCAAAACAAAATATTTTGATAACCACTCCATCGATTTTTGAAAGTAAAACATTTATAAAATCCTTAATGTTTGGCCAGAAGAAGAAACAACTTCAGACCACCTCCAGTTCGCTTGTCCAAATCTATGAATGGTACTGAGTATCGTTATGTGAAATATTTTAACGTGTTGCCTGAAATAATTCAAACTTTACCTTTTTGAATTTTTAAAACTCGTTTGAGATAATTTTTTATTCACAAGGCTGTTTACACCATAGAGGAGTTACTTTTATGTGACTTCAGTGAGCTAATCCAAACAAGTATTTTAACGTCTTAGTTAAGGCATAGTCCAATTAAATGTAACAATTTTATTTTTTTTATGTATGTGTATGTGTGTATACCATGATTGTCTAAATACAAACTAGCTTATTGTTATCATTAAATAATATTATATACCAATATAGCACGTAAATAAGATGTAAAATCAATGTTAATTTTCCACTTGACGTATGTAAGACTCTTTGTTAGTAACATCAATAAAGATTATTATTATTATTATTATTAAAAAAAATTGGAACCGTAATCTCTTAACTGGTCATTTTAGTGTAATAGCCAATTTCCAATTTTTTTCTTTGAACAACATTAAACTCTTAAACTAATATTTATTATATCACCAGATATATTTTGATAATATTAAAGTAATTGTTTATTCATTATGAACTAACCTTTCTTTGAAACACAATTTACTAGTAAAAACATTGAAGTAGAAAATTAATTAATTATTTTAAAATAATTTAATTTACCTTGGTATTAGCCATAGAAGTTGTTGTTTTAATAAGTGATTTATTTTGTAGTCTTAATGAAACTCATTTTTATACATTTATGAAATATTTCGTATTTTATTATTATTTCGTATTACAATTTATTGATAATGTGTGCAATTCAATCTCTTCAATTTTTGAAAAAGCTTTCATATTATGAATATGAAATATTTGTGATGGTCAATAAGTGGTCACATCTTTAAATCAGTTTTGTAGATTATAATACTCTAAAATACACTTAAACTGTATTATATGACTATATCAATAATAATAATAAATTATAATAATAAATCTGTATTTATAGTAGGACATAATTACATGTACACTGAATAAAACACTTACTATGTTTTAACCACTATAATTTATAGTGGTTAAAAACATAGTAAGTGTTTTATTCAGTGTTCATTATGAATTACCACATAGTAACGGTCGCAACCATCATTATAATTACATGTATTAAAATTGTCATAGAAAAGAATATAATGAGGATTATAGTAAGAAAATACAACAATGAGTGAAATGGTTAACCTAAGAACATATTTAATTACTAAAATGACTAAACTAAGAACATGTTTAGGATTATATTACAAAATACAACTCAGAATAAAATTATTAAACTACACTATTAGATCTTTGATTATTATCCATAAGTGAATATCATGAAAAACTCTTTTGAATAGATTTATTTTGTCTTGGAATTCATGAGATTTATGAATTACCTTTTGTGATAGATATTTTGAGTTTAACTCTTTTCCTGTGTAAATATAATAGTAGTCATTTAAGCTATCGGCACGCGAACTACTCTAGAATATGTGTATATTGTTTACAAAATTTTTGATAATTTATCATAAATTTCGTTTTTTGGGGCAATTGCGATGTTCTTTGTTGCAAGGGGACTGCCGAAAGGGCGAAAGGAGTAGTCCCTATCGGTACTCCTCTTAACATGAGTGTATTAAAACTAGCCTGTTCAACTAACGTTATAAATGCACATTGTGTTATGATAATTTTTATGCTTTTATTCCATTAGAATACTATTTCGAAACAAAATATCACGCATATCATTTCTATTTATATGTTTATACGCAATGCAAAAAATTGTCAACTAAAAATATAACAATAACAACTCGCTAAATAACGGAATACATTACAATTTTTCTAGGTCAAGAATATATTTCTAAAAACTATAGGTATAATTTTCATTTTACTTCACTTGGATGAGTACTGTAATACAAAGCCAATACAAATCTAAAAACATGTGGAATTTAGTTATTAACAAAATTATGGGTTTATTTTATATTTCACTTTAATTTTGTTTAATGCAAATTACTAATTAAAGCTTATGTTAGTATATGTTGTATTACTGGACAACTTTGACTTAACATACTTCTTTCATTATGATATTGATATTATATTGTGATAATATCAACGTAGGTAAAATTAATTAATTAGACAACTGAACCAAACCTGTAAAAATAGTGTACAGCAAGTTTTTTTTAATATTAGCAATTTATAAGCCTCTTTTATTTTGTGGCAATAGTCTACAATTAATTACATCTAACTTATTTTAAGCTAAAGATTTAATTATAAAATTTAAAAAAAGTACATATTTACAAAATGATTAAAATTTATGCAAGGCAAATTATTTTAGCCAAAAGCCAGGGAAATAATTGAGTTAAAAAGTAATTCATTTCTTGTAGTGATAATACAAACTACAAATTAAAATTTGAAAATATTATCAAGAATTTATTTAAATATATAATTCTAATTAGTTGATGTAAGGTACATTAATACACATATTATGAAATCGAAAACATGTTAAAAACTAATTTAGATATGGTAAAAAAATTACACTTTTAAATGGACTTGCAAATTTGTGGATGTGTTATCGACTTACCTGCGGATTATAGCTGGAACAACAACACACCGTACGACACGGAAATCCAAACTGTGGCAACACTAGACGACCACTAGTCGCGGTCGCAAAAATTATCTTCGCTTTTCATGCAGCCCTGAATCACCAGCACACACACATACACACAATCAACACTATCCGATAACGACGATTTATTGGGATTTTATTATTTCCCAGCAGCGGCCACTTACGAAATCGTTTCCCGGTGCTCTGCGCCCGCGAATGTAAACAGTGCAACGGTCAAACGGGAGGAATTCCTTTAGCGGTTCTCTTGAGTTCCATGTTCAAAAATGCGGTCTCGAGAGTGAGGAGACGGGCGAAGGAACGCGCGCTGGGCCACAGACACAGACAGATTAGCCGTTTGGGGCCCTCTCTCGCAAACTCTCACCTGTTGATCGTCATCGGGGGCCACGCGTGCCCAACAACCAGCGGGAATTCCAAAGGTGGGTTCAGGGACAGATGTGAAGATTTTCGATTTACCGCCGTGCCGAGATGACCGTCTGTGAATACAAAATAGTGGACATGATGGGTTTCTAGTCGCTGGTTTTTCTAGGAAAATTCCTTAATAAAAAAACCACCTTACCTGAATTACTATTCTATTCACAATTACGATTTCTTTTATCAAAATTAAACAGTGTCAGGTAACATGCTCACATGCATGCATATCCTCAACTGTCACATTCTGGAATGCTTAAAATTACATAATTTAACTGTCTCTTTATATACACAGAAATAATTTTCAATAATTTTGGTGATTATAAGTTGAATTTTAGTATAGTTAATGTGATTTTATTTAATAATAATAATAATAATAATAATAATAATAATAATAATAATAATAATAATAATAATAATAATAATAATAATAATAATAATAATAATAATAATAATAATAATAATAATAATAATAATAATAATTTATTAGTGTTCATCACAGTAGTGTTACACAAGTCATACATATAGAGATATTAATTGGGTAAATAAGATTACATAAAAATAGAATTACATTTGGTGTATATATTAAACTGAAAAAAATATTTATAAATAAAAAGAAGTAATAGTCAAAATCTGAATAAATATAAACATGCTATCTACATAACAGACTTACAAGATACTAAAATATACCATATATAAAGCACATATACAATAGTATATCTTAAGTACGATAAATAAAAACATGTGTTTAATTTAGTAACAATAAGGAATACAGCTAAATAAATAAAAATTAAAAATTAAATATACAAGAGATCTCTAGCAGAATCAAACCCAGTGCAATTAAAGCATTTCATACTTACTGCCGTGAGTACATAGTTCAAACTAAAGGTTCTGGATAGCAAAGGCAAACCAATACAAAAATATTTAAAGCAGAGTATAAAAAAATAATTTTAAAAATATAATTCACAAGACAAAACATTTATGATTTATAAATTAACAAAAAACAAATTAAAATGCAAATTTATAAAATCAAAATTAATACAAAAGAGGGGGCTGAAAGACCGCTGGTCGATAGCCATTTAACGGACTAACCCACTAACATCATCTATCATATATGTATTATATTTATTGTTATTGTAAGTTTGTCTGTTAATAAAGATGTTGTATATATATACAAAAGAGGTTAAAATGTTATGTTACGATAAAATTTATAAAGTAAAACATGATAAAACTTATAATATAAAAGATAAAAGGTAAAAGAATAATAAAATAAAAATAAATTAATAAAAGTCAATGATTTAAAATGACGGACAAATTAAAAGAAACATCACTATAAGTTAAACGTCGTACCTATGTCAAATATAGAATAAAAACAGTTAAATGATTGTCAATGGTGTAAAATAAATAAATAAATAATAGATAAATAGATATAAATAAGTAATGATAAAATATTTGAATTTTAAAATATGTTTTGTATTATTGTAATTATCCTCGAATTATAGAAAGTTATTAAAATTAAAGGTAATATACTCATCCCAACTGTAAAATGCATTTTCAATTAACAGTCGTTTAATAGTTTTTTTAAATGCTTTGCATTGTAAGTCCTTGATGACTCTAGGTAACACATTGAAAACTTTATTGCGTAGAATCTTACTCCAGATTGTGAGTTGACCAGTCTTATTTCATTAGGATAGATATTAACATTTTGTCTAGTGTAGTGAGTGATAACGCTTGGGTGGGTATTGTATGAGTCAATGTGTTTTATAATATACAACAAGCATTCATATATATATATATAGACTAGGTAGAGTTAAGAATTTATTGTCGATAAAAGCTTGTCGAAAATCTTCGGAGTATCCGTAACCGTACATTATTCTGATTACTTTGCGTTGTAAACCAAATATTCTGTGTCTAATTACAGAATGGCCCCAGACAATTAGCGCATATGTCATATGGGATTGAAAGAGGGAGAAATATGCAACGCGTAAGACATTATTCGAAACTTGGTTTATGAGGGAGCGTAGAATGAATATATTTGTGCTTAATTTGCTTGCGAGAGCATCACCATGTGTATTCCAAGACAAGTTAGTCGCGATATGAACTCCTAGGAATTTTACAGTTTGAAAATCAATTTCTTGTTTTTTTTAGGGAGAAGGTCATAGTAGTAGTCTTAGACTCGTTCAGTTTTAAGCGATTACTGGCAAACCATTCTGATACGTTTGATTGTATTTCCGAGTGCAAGGTAGTTACAGCATCCAAATGCTTTGACTCAGTTGTTATTGTAGTATCGTCCGCAAATAATACAATATCTGTGTTAGGCACTGTAGAAGGTATATCATTAATATAAATTAAAAATAGCACCGGCCCCAGGATAGATCCTTGGGGCACACCACAAATAATTGGTAGTGTAGCAGATATAGTATTCTGTGACAATACACATTGATTTCTACTTGAAAGGTAAGATATAATTAATCTACAGCTATCTGGATGTATGTTGTAAAAATATAGTTTTCTTAAGAGAATATCATGCGAAGCACAATCAAACGCCTTTGATAGGTCCAAAAAAGATGATACCCTGACGTTTTTCGCCTCAAAACAATCAACAGTCTTTTCGACAAAATTACATATAGCTTCAGATGTTGATCGTCCTTTTCTGAAACCAAATTGTTCAGGACAAAATAAGTTAAAATTTTCAAAATATTCGGTTAACTGTATCTGTAAAATTTTTTCGAAGATCTTGGCAAACAAAGGTAGCAGAGCTATCGCGCGATAATTATCTGGATTTGAATAATCTCCCTTTTTGTGAAGAGGTATCACTAACGCCTGTTTTAGAGAATCAGGGAAAATTTTATTTTTGATGCACATGTTTATCAGTTTCGTCAAAGGGCAAATAATCGAAGTTACTATTGATTTTAAGACATCAATCCTAATCCCGTAAATGTCCCTACTTTTGCTAGGTTTCAAACTATTAATAACATTGATCACTACACTAGATGTAACTTCTACGATTTCAAAATACATATTACAATTTATGGGTTTACGGCACATTAAGCTGGTTGGGTCAACTTTAGATTTGGGTACGGAATTTATTATTTCAGTTGGCATGCTTGTGAAAAATTTGTTGAATTCTTTTGCAGTGATATTGCATTTGCTTTTGATTGCATTCGGTGCCCTGTTAGAATTTATAATTTCCCATATGGCTTTTGGCTTGAAATTATAACGTTGAAGGTAAGAATTATTTGCTTCCATTTTGCATGTTGCAATTGCACTTTTGTATTTTAGACGATACTTGTTTCTTATTAGTTTAAGTTCTGGATCTTGAGTTTGATTGTAAGCTTCTGAAATGAAAGTAAGCGTATTTCTCATGTTATGCAAATTGGCGCTATACCATTTAAGTTTTACATTTCCGTTTTTATTGGTGATTTTATTTTCCGGAAAAGCTGTGTTAAAATGGGCTGTGAAAATTTTTATAAACTGATCGAAGCATTTATTTACGCATCGTAACTCATTTAAAAAATCCCATGACTCTTCATCCAATAATTGGAATAAAACAAATTTACCATAATTGGTGATGGGTCGTGTGATTTTAATTTCTGTTTTATTTGTGTTAGAATTATCAGATATAATATTAAATAATATACCTCTATGATCAGATAATCCAGTTTCCAATGGCTGCACGGAAGATTCGTTTATACAATTAGTGCACACATTGTCGATTCAATTATTAAGTCGAGTCGGAAAACTGACTAGAAATTTCAAGCCATAGCTTGCTGCAAAGTCCATGAGTTGTGATTTATTACAATCAGCGCTATTAAATTTAACGTTAAAATCAGCAGCCAAATAAATTGTTTTATTTACTACATTTATGCTATCCAAAACCTTTGTCAATGTACGTAATTTGATAAAATTACCATCTGGTGAACGATAGGCAGTAAGTACAATGCTATTTTCTATAGAAATCCCAATAATTTCGCAATCCTTTTCTGTAATTAAGTTGGTAAAATTTAGTGGAGTATATTCTACATTATTTTTAATCATCATTAATACTCTACCATGACGAAATAATTTCCTAGAGAATTGAGCCGCTACATGGAAATTCTTTAAACTAATTAACGAGCACTCCTGTTGAACTAACCAGTGTTCCGATACACAAAATACGGATATATTATAAAGATCATCGTTTAATATAACATCAATTTCATTTATTTTAGACGTAATGGACTGAATATTTATATATAAACAAACTAGTTCTTTGTTCATATTGCCGCTGATTAAATTACGTTTTTTGGAGATTGAGTTCTAAGGCAAGTAAATGTTTTTTAATTCAACATAATTTTAGTTAACATTGAAAATTTATCCCGTTGGTTTATATACAAATTATTCAGTGACAATGTATTATTTTCGTGATACGAACAATCCAGTTCACTTGCACATTGAGCTAATTGAGTGTTTATTGCAGCAATAAATTTATTTAAAACTATTCTTTTCATCCAGAAGGGATTTGCAACGATGTGTAAATTCGTTCGTAACGTTACTTGTTGTAACAATTGTTTAACTAGGAATAATTAATATGTAATCCTTTAATAGCATCAATGGTACCGGCCCTTATATAAACATGGTCGTTACGTGTGAACTGTTTTGTTAAATTATCTAATTTATTAATTACTTTACGTAATGTCGCATTTGGTTTATAAATTGACGTGACTTCTGGGTTCTTAAAGTGCTTGCACAACACCTTTCTTGCAAGATATCCTACATGTTTTCCATGGTTGTCGCTTAGAATAAGGATTTTTGCATTTTCTTTAAGAGTAACTGGTTTAATTAAATTACAATTAGTAAGTTTATTTAATTCATCCGATAAGTTATCAATCTTTCCTCTCAGTTCGTTATTAGTTTCAGCTAGTCGATTAATGTGCTTTGCTTGCTCACTAATTTCACATTTATATAAAACACATTTTGTGCACTCCTTTGACGGGGAATCCAACGAACTTGGAGACGAAGCTACGAAACTCCTGGAGCTTGATAACATGTCCTTATAATTATTGATTTCATCGTGTAGATAAATGTTTTTTCTATTGGCTGCTCCCAATTCACAATTTAATCTATTTACATCACCTTGGAGTTCCGTTATAATTTTTGTTAGGGCTTCTTCAGCTTCGATTGCATCACTCTCAATTATTTTAACACGATTCATAAGTTTCTGAATATGCTTTGTTTTATTGTTTATTTCAATATTGAGTTCATCTATAATTTATTGTTTCGTTGACACTATACTTGAATTTAGAGATGTGTTATTTAAACTCTTTGTACAGCAAATAATTTTGTGTCCATCTAAATATTGAATTTTCTTATTTTTATTTTTACATGCCATATGCTAAATGTTATGGCAGTTAACGCAGACGAAGTTTTTAAAGGGAACCCCTTTACAGCATTTAAACATTGGAGTTGATTGAGACATTCTTATTAGAACAGCTGATTTATGATATATAAAAAAAAAATGTTTAAAAAAAGAATAGTAAATTTCGAAACTGAAGCGGAGGTATCGAACTCCGGACCCTACAACCATTACAAGACAGTAAACAATTAGCTCGCAGTTCTGTTCCAATTGGGAAATAAGGCACTGTGTGTGCGCGACCACTATTTACTTTTTACTTTTGAGGTTATATTTGTTCGATATTTACTTTAGTAATAATTATTACTTCGTCAAGCATATGACTCACTGTAATATAGTCAAATATTGTTCCATATATATCACTTGCACTACAGACCACAGTTTACACAAATTAACATTACGATACACAGTTAATTGTTAATTTATTTCACCAGGCACAATAACGATATGTATTTAAGCGACGTTATTTTCAAACCAAATTAAACCCACAAGATTATTTGATTTTTTTTCTATTAATTATGTTACGTTTTAATATTATGAAAAATATGATGAGTAGATATATGTTATAATTTTGATAGATTATCTTCTTTATGTAATTTAAGTAACCTGACCCGTGATTTTGGGTTTTATTTGTTTTTTTTTGATATTTGTGAATGATTTTATTTCTAGATGAAATTTATTAATAGAAACTGTATTTAGTTTTTTAAAATTGTAAGTGAATAAAAGTTGTTGGTGTAAATAAACTATTTTCACTAAATTGATTATTATGTCACCTTTGTCGGCTTTGTGTTAATGATATTATTGTTAATAATTTTATTTTGGATGTTTTTTATCATTTTAATTTATCTAAAATACAATTTATAAGAAGGTAAATTGTATTTTATTATGTTAGTTATGTCTTTTTTGATCAAATTGATTACTTAATAAGTGATATTGCATTTTCAGTTTTTAATTTATTATAATTTAGTTCTGGGTCTAAAACCAACAGTAGGTTTCTATTTCTTTATGGGATTGTATTTTAGATCCTTATCTAAGAGACTTACAAGATTTACAATTTTGGGATAGAATTTGATATTACTCTACATACCGTCTAATATTGTGTCTACTAATACGTAAAGTTCTGATTTGATATTCTATTCTTTGATATTTTAACTTGTGTAACTAATTTTTCTTACTTCTTCTCTGCATTGGTATCAATGTGGTCAAATAAGATTGGATGTAAGTAGTCAAGCCTTTGGTGTAGAATTTCCTGAAGGAGTGCAGAGTATCTTTTGTGTTGTACCATTTCTCCCTTTCTAATATTAGTCAATTGTGATTCGATTGTCTTACAACTTCTTTTGTTTATTAATTATGATGATTGATATGTATATTCATGAATTTAAGATTTTTAAGATTCTGCTAACTATTTAGAAAAATAATTCTTTGTTAGTTCTTATTATAAAATCATAAAATTTATCTGCTGACTTAACTAAAAAAACTACCAACTAACAGTTAAAATAATTACTCCTCGTACTAAAGCACTGCCAGGCATTAAATTACATAACTGTTTGCTGTCGTTACATGTCTGAAATTACAATTACACAATGGAACGCAGACGCAGGTTTCGCTGTATCAGAGCTCATCAGTGCAGCTATGTCATAACTAAGGTGCATCTTTTTTAGTGAAAGGCCGCCAAGAGAATTAATCAATTCCAAAAAGAATTAAAACATTGCCGATGTTCGATTTTCAAGGCGTGTTCAGATAACGAAATCACCGCAGTTGTTGTTTTAATTATTAGTTGGAAGTTTTTGCATAATGGTTATTCACGCTATACGGCACTTAAAATTGTAGCCAAAATACGTGACTTTCAAAAAGTTTCACTTTGGGGATATATGGGGGTCTATTAGGGCTACTTTTTAAAATTACTTTCATAATATACAGGGTGTCCCAAAAACCCTAAAAGTATCAAAGTTGTGTTTTTTTAATGAAACACCCTGTATTTTATTGCATTTTTGGATCCTTCGATCAAAATAAGTGTGTGTTTTAATAAGGTTTTTATTACTTAAACCTTACGGTTTTTGAAATAATTTGAATTTTGTAAAAATTTAACCAAATTTTCATGTTTCAAATACTTAAAAAGTAATTAAGTTATGCATACCAAATTTACACTGAAATATAACAATAGATCATATTTTATTTTCCAAGTATAATAAATTTGACATCTTATACCAGGTGTAAAAAAATTGGAATTAAACAAATGAGAACTTTAAATGGCTATAACTTCATTTATTTAAATGCTATATTTATTAATTTATCAGCAAATGCACGTTTTAATTACCTATCGAATGGTATTTATATCTTAAATGTTAAATCTTCTCGTTTTTACAGAAAACGCCAAAATATTGTTTATTGCACCGTTTTAGTAC
The DNA here is from genome assembly GCA_963969525.1 of Ontholestes murinus. Classification (NCBI taxonomy): domain Eukaryota; kingdom Metazoa; phylum Arthropoda; class Insecta; order Coleoptera; family Staphylinidae; genus Ontholestes; species Ontholestes murinus. The sequence continues at coordinate 23,465,233 of OZ018395.1, forward strand.
TTTTTAAGTAAAAATTTTAATGTATCTAGTTTTCTATGGCATTTGAAAACGTCAGATAATTAATTTAGTCTGTCATTTTAGTTTAAAAGGCCTGTCTTTTGTTATAGTTGTCTTATTTTGCATTTTTGTGTTAGATCGTTAATATTCGTTATTGTTTGAACATCGCTGTTTTTTTTGGTAAAAAATGAAGATTTACTCAAAAGAAGGGGATATTGGCATTATTTTTATGCTTGGAGAATGTCATCAAAATTGTTTATTGGCTTGTCGAGTTTATACTTAAAGGTTTCCCGAAAGAAATCACCCTAAGCTAGCCATTTTTGAGAGACTATTAATCCAGTTTAAAGAAATTGGAAGTGTCAGTTATAAAAACCCCAGTATAAGAAAATCTGTGTAAATTTTCATTTTTTACTATTAAATACAACAACGGTGTTCAAACAATAACGATTACTAACGATCTAACACAAAAACGCAAAATAACACAACCATAACAAAAGACAGTCTTTTTAAACTAAAGTGGCAGACTAAATTAATTATCTTACGTTTTTAAATACGATGGAAAACTAGATACATTAAAATTTATACTTAAAAAGTACTAAAACGGTACAATAAACAATATTTTGGCGTTTTCTGTAAAAACGAGAAGACTTAAGACTTAAGATATAAATACCATAAGATAGGTAATTAAAAAGTGCATTTGCTGACAAATTAAAAAATATGGCGTTCCATTTAAATAATTGAAGTTATTGCCATTTAAAGTTCTCATTTGTTTAATTCCATTTTTTTTACACATGGCATAAGATGTCAAGTTTATTATACTTGGAAAATAAAATATGATCTATTGTTACATTTCAGTGTAAATTTGGTATGCATAACTTAATTACTTTTTAAGTATTTGAAACATGAAAATTAGGTTAATTTTTTACAAAATTCAAATTATTTCAAAAACCTTAAGGTTTATGTAATAAAAACCTTATTAAAACACACACTTATTTTTATCGAAGGTTCCAAAAATGCAATAAAATACAGGGTGTTTCATTAAAAAAAAACTTTGATACTTTTAGGGTTTTTGGGACACCCTGTATATTATGAAAGTAATTTTAAAAAGTAGCCCTAATAGAAGTTGAATTTTTTGAAAGTCACGTATTTTGGCAACAATATTCCGTGCCGTATAGCGTGAATAACCCTGTATAATGTAAAACAGCAAGGCAGAAACGCTCAAAGAAATGAAATTAATTTTTCTCATGATTACTTTAATTTTCATCAATACTACTTACTAACAACCCAAAGAAATATGGTTTGCATCAGAGCATTACATATTCTATTTCTACAATCGTATACAAGTTAAGAAAATGTAGGGTCTTGAACCTTAATGATCTCTTGCTTACGAGTATTTAGCTTCACTTCTTTTCTTGCTTTCAATAAGGATAAAATCAGCAAGATCTTTAAACGCATTGTCTGTTAAATGCTGATGATAATAAAATATATCATATTATTGGCAACATAAATTATAAATTAGTAACATAAAATTAACCATAGCTAATTAAATGTGAACAATATATTTTATTCAATTTGTATTAATTAATTTAAAGGAAATCTTTATCAGCTTTTAAAGCACAGTATCCAAGGGAAGATACAGAAACATATTTTGTTTATTTCCGTTCACATATTGAATTTTTGAAAAAAAGCATTAGAAGTAATAAGTCTCTTTTCAGGCGAATTTGGGGACATGTATTCATAAGGCTATATATCTATAGGAACTCAATCTTGAAAACTAATTGAGGTCTTTAAAAATAAACATTAATTAAGCTTCCATTGAATTGAAAAGCATAATTATGTTCACCAGGGGTATTATTTATCATAAATAAAAGAAATTGATAATTGCGTAAAAAAAAATTATTTATTTTCAACAATTGAACAGTATTTACTTGAAAACCAAACGTTTCCAGAAATAACCACCAATTGTGGTTTGAAGTGTTGCGATTGCCGCAAATTATAGATTTGTGGTCATCGTTATCATTTTTTATTAAAATGCCAAACTATTAGAGATAATATTATTTTCTCATATGTACACATATGTACACGCTGGTGGCGGCGCATTACGTTACGGCCCGAACTTATGCGCAGCAACGTTGGTACGGAACTGTAGTTGGATGGGTGACCGGTACCATTTACCATTGGGATAGAATTAATGGTGCTTTAGAGTGACAAGGGCGATCCTTTAAAGTTACAAGCTCATTTACACACACACAAATACACAAATCACACGGCGGAAGGACCACGTGATTGATAGCCATACACTACTACTACTACTGACAAAATTGGATATCTAAAAACTACTTACTTTATTAGATCATACTTAGAAGACATTGTATAATAATTGCTGTCTCCTGGATTTTGATATGATTTTACTAATAATTAGAAAAAACACGAAAATATTTCGTAAAATCTACAACAAATGAGTCTTATTAAGACTACAAAACAAACCACTTTTGAAACAACTACTTCTCTAGCTAGTACTTCGATAGACATTGAATAATACAAAAGTAATTTGCGTGTTACAAAATAGCAAGGCTATCAAAGCAACACTAGTTTGGACGTATTTCTTTCTGTAAAATGAACTAAAAATGATTAAATGTACGTTAAATAATTTGTGACTGACTATATTATAACAAATTTGGAACAAGAAATTAATTTAGGTTGGTGTACTTAAAAATTACCAAGTAGTTGGCCGTCAGCTGCTAACCTAAGCTTGTCTCTAAATAGTGAAGCGTCTTGTTTTAATTATACAGTATTCTTAATAGGTACAATGGTATTCTAGATCTGGTTTTATTTAAATATGACGTCGACATAGCTATTTATTTACCATTAGTATGAAAGAACAACTTTCACCCAGCCATTGAAATTACCTTCACTTGTGATCTGAAACTTGCTCAAAATTCCTAATTTTCAAAAATGTATCACAGAGTAATGGCTTCAAGCATCAACTATATGCTCAAATTTCATTTCCTTTAAATGATTGCGGAGGATATAATTTACGTAAGGCAGATTTTATTTCCTTATACCATGAACTTTTTAATACTTTTTAATATGAGTATACTAAGTATTTTCGAGTTGGTAACCATGTTAATGAGATAGTTACTAATTTCTATATCATATTTTAAACAGCGTTTAATGCATAGCACACTATGTAAGTCAAATTTTCGGTCATGGTTTACACCAGAAATCAAAGCAAATATAAGGATCAAAGCCTCATTTAGAAATAAGTGGTTGAAAACGCACAATCCTACTTTTTTTCAGAATTTTAAAAGCTTCGCAACCCGATTAAGGGTCAAATTTCTAACGCTTATTTTGATTTTGTACATAGCACTGAAAGTGATCTTAAACAGAATCCTTCTCATCTTTGGAAATTTATATCCTGTAAACGTAAGTTAACAAGAATACCAGGCAGACTATATAACGACACCCAAGAATTAACTAAACCTGGTGATATAGTAAATGACCTTGCTGATGCGTTTCTCAACAAATATGGTGATAACCAAACAACTACGTGTCTTGCTGACTCAACGGTATAATCCCAATTCTCGACTGACAAGGTTTAAGAGTTGCAGCTCATACCCATTATGGCTCGTCCTCCAAATAACTTCACGGCAGGCGACGATAAAATCCCAAGCTTTCTTATTCGCAACTGCAGATAAGTTTAGCTAAACCTCCATGTGCAATTTTTAATTGCAACAAGTCAGTTTCCCAACTGATGAGAGAAAACCATTCTGTATGCTATTTTTAAAAAAGGTGGCCCACCGCATTTATCGTCCAATTTCAATATTATCGAACATTGCCAAGATCTTTGAAATCATGATCTATCAATATTGTTTCATGCCTGGCCGTTCATCAATGACTAACCTCGTCACTATATCACAATTTCTAGCTGAAACCCTTGACACATATAGCCAAATTAAAGTTATTCACACCGACTTCTTCGAGTCAACTGATCAAATGCTGTTAATTAATAAACTTAGTTTCTTAAGCGTTGCACAAACACTCACTAAACTCATCCAATCTTATTTAAGCAATCGAGCATGTTATGTTTCATATAATGGCAATAAATCTTACGTAATTACTCCTCCTTCTGGTGTTCCCCAGGGTTCCTGCATTGGACCTCTCGTATTCAATATTTTTATTAACAACCTGCATGATCTATTAACATGTGCTGTATAAGCATATGTTGAAGATCTAAAATCGATCCTACAAAATAACTGAATCTAATTACTACATACCTGACTGCCAATTATTTTGTGTTGATATTTTTAAGGATCTTGGTGTCGTTTATGATAAAAAAATTATATTTGTGTATGATATATACTCTGTCTGTACGGCCGCATCTAAATCTTTAGGTTTTATATACAGAGTCAGTCGGGATTTTCATAGCACAGAAACAATTAAATACTTATATTATACCTTTGTACTGAGTAAAATGGAATGCTGTTTCTTAATCTAGTATCCAATTTATGCATCTCGGTCCCTCCTACTGGATTCCTATCAGAATAGCTTAGGATGATCTCATCAATCGGCACAGTATGACCTCATTGGCTGTTAGAAAAGACAACCGCAGCGTAACTTCTTCGTGGAATGATTGGCTTTTTCCAGATTCTATCTAGGATACCATTTAATGTTTCAGTGCTATACAAGATTTCCTTCCACATGCAAGCTGCCAACGATCTTAAGGCTTCACCGGTCACAGTGTTATTTTGTTGTGCAGAAAGAGGCTTCAAGGACATATTCCTTTAATTTCGTTTATAAATTGTAGTTAAGTTTAATATATTGTTGTTTTTGTTTCATTTTATTTGGCACTTTTCAAATATGTACTTATATCTAATATTTATCTATTTATGTTATAGTAAAATTGCTTTGTAATTAGGAATATCCTGACAATAAAGTACATTATTATTATTATTATTATTATTACAAGACATCAATTAATATGAAAATTAACGGTTGATTTATGTTGTGTTTGCGACATATGCCAAACATGTCCTTTTCTATTTAGTCACTGATCTCGAATTATCACGGTCAGTTACACGATTAGCTTTCAATTATTATAAATAGAAGAAATAATATTTATTTTGGCTTTGAAGACTAATTTTAGCTTAACGGTAAATTTTTGGATATACATATATCGTGTTAAATCATCCTATTTTGATTTCAGGAACCTATGATTTAGCCAATTAGTATTTTTCTTGTCGATGTATTTTTTCATAAAAATCACTTTTAAATATTTTCATGCAGAGTAGTAAAACAGGCAAACCCATTGGCAGTTTATTTTAAAAGTGTTATAAATCAATAATGCTCTTGGTACATTTTACTTGTAGTGTCTTTCAACTAATAGAATTTGATTGTGAAGGTAATTATCTCTGGAAGACTGGTTTAGAAGGAAATACATTTTACATGAATTTTTAAATGATTTTTCTTTGATGTATGTTTCCTTTTCTATAATTCTTTACACACATATAAACATTTAAATTAACTTAAGGCTAAAAATACATGACATATAACACCGGGTGTTTCTAAATGAATATCGGGGTTATATAACGCTTTGTAATATTTTTTACGTAAAACTTAAAATTAAAACATAAAATGAAAGTGCAGCTCAAATAGTTATACGCACAAGCATAGTATTGAGGGTACCTTTCGTCACATAGCACGTATCACGTTTCTAGGCTACTTCTTCCCAAATTTTGTTTAGTGTTTGTGTTGTAATTATTGCAACAGTTGCCTCAATCCTAAGTCTTAGGTTTCCATTTACGTAAAACTTTTTAACAGTCGTCATCGGAATTGCTAATTCACGACTAGCCTTCCGAACTGATTTCGCCGGGCTACGCGTGATAGACTCGCTCAACACTCTTTTCAGAAACGTTTGGTCATCCCGTACTCTTCCCATTGCAAAGGCATGTTATTATCACTTGGGAGAGCACAACTGAACTTAATCCGAAACGAACATTGCACAGTAAATACAGATTCGGGTTTTCCAAACTGCAGAACACAAAAAGCTTTCTGTTCACTAGTCGCCATTTTTATGAATGCGTGTACCAACAAACAAAACTGTTCTTTCATTTCATTTATTAATTTTGATTTTAAATTTTACGCAGCAAGTTCTACAAAGCGTTAAAACCTCGATATTAATTTAGAAACATGCGGTATATATAAAGAGGTAATACAAACCTCGCGACCAAAATTTGTGAGCCTAGATTAATTCTTTCTGGCTATTTAATATAATATATTAATCTCCTTCTTTACTGTCCTCCTAATATCCAAATTATCTCTCTAAAAGGTTAAGTTTGTTGCCCTTTGTGAAGAATTTTAACATTGACAGCTCTCCCAAATTGCCATCGTAACCTTAAAATTAAAATTATTATTCTTTGATGGAATTAAAAGTTATTAAGTATCTGTTAGAAATTTTTAATGCTAATTTTATTGTGCATTATATTAGAAAGTAAATTTAAAAATTTAATAAATTTATGTCCTTATTGTCAATTTTTAAAATAAAATTAAGAGAAATAGGCTTGATTTTAAATATTTTATAAGAAAATTTCAACAGTATTAATTAGTAAAGAAATATATATCAATTCAAATGTGCAACTAATTCAAATAACTTTGATTGCATTTGGTTGTATTATCTAAAATAATTGCCAAATGTTTTTGATTGACTGCTATTATCTAGAATTAATGTTAAATTTTCTTTTTATAAAATCTCAAATAACCCTTGGGTAACCTTAAAGAATCGTTAGATATTATTAAAACATAGTTCAAAAGACCCTAAGGAAACTTCGGAGACAATTCAAGGATGCTGATTTTATATAAACTTGGATGATTTAGATAACTTTATTACAATTTTTAGAAAACTTTCTCTACTGTGTAAGTAGTGAAAAAAAGTGTTTTAATCAAGTTATTATCATTTTGATGTAACTCAAGTAATTCAAAGATTTTGATAATCGTTGGATCATTAGATGAACTTGAATAAAAGTTGTAAGACTTTAAAAAACATCAGTGGCTGTTTAGCGATGATGTTTTTAAATAACTTTGAATTACTTTGATGACCATAATTGATTGTCGGATCGTTAGATGACCTTGATGACTGATAGTTGATTTTAAATAACCTTAGATGATTTGGATGATCTTGATTGATCGTCGGTTAACTTAAATTAATTTGGGTGGCTGTTGGATAATTTTAAATTACACTGAATGGCCAGTTTTCGTAGGTTGACCTTAAATAATCTTTGATATAAATAACTTTGAAGGACCATTAAATACTTCTAACTATTTGTTTATTGACCTTGAATGTTATTGAAAAGTAATGAATATTATTACTTATACCAAGAAAAATAATAAAGTAAAAATGATATAAAATTGACAGAAAATGCTATGAAATGTATTGACTTTTTGTCAGTTGACCTTAAATGATTTTAAATGACTTTAAATAACCTTGAATGCCTTTCATTATTTATTTTATGGCTTTGATTGTTATTAACAATTAATTTAATATTATTTATTATTTATCAAACTTATGCTAAGAAAAATAAAACAAAGTAAAAATGATATGGAATCGACAGAAGTTATAAAAAAAAACGCAATTAATTTAAACGGCGAAGAATGAAATTTTAAAAATGTTTTTTTATTCAACCAGTTGGATAATTTTTTTAGTATTTTATTGCATTATTTGGACACTAATTTAGAATAAATATGTTAGTTTATAACATTTACTTTGACAATTTTTTCAATTCCTTCAGAGGTTTCATTTTTTAACATCGTTTCCTAATTATTTGTTTCTATTATTTGAAAATTTATAAATTCTAGAGAACTATTTCCATATCAATAAATTCATATAAAAAAGTGTACTACAAATGTAACAAACTAATAATAATAATAATAATAATAATAACCTTTATTTACTTTAAACCATTTCTATACAAGATACATAAAAACTAAGTAAATACATATATAAATACATATACATACAAATTATATTTTCGTGGTCGAACTTTGTGTTTTTAAAAACTGTTTATTTCCGAAATTCTATAGTACATTTAGCGATTTAGATTAGACTTGTTATAATTAATTGTTACATTTAAATAACGAATGACGATAATGCCGACTGGCGTGGTAACGGCTTGAATAATAATCTAACTAATAATGCGTGAATTGAATTAATGCTACTCCTATTTATATAATTATAAAACTAACAGCTAAGCGTAAGAACATCTGGCGGAAATTAGATAAGCATAAAATAAGCAACTAAACATAATATAAGAATATACATAATTGAATAATGAAATTAATTTATTATAAACAATAGATTGTCTTTTGTGGACGACAGGTAACTCCTCCCTCCTTAGATTCGACTCGCAGGGGAAGAATCGATAGCGTTTCCGGGGATGAAGTATTTTCGTCTAAGATATTTGGACACTAAGGTCACTGCACTCGCGAAAATTAGGAAGTATAGAAAGAGCGTCCATGCACTGGGTTTTAGGGGAATCACTTGTTCCGGCACTATATAGTTTTGGGCAAACACAGGGATTTCGTCCAATTTTAGTCTTTTCAGCTGAACAGAGAAGTTTTTCACATTAAAATTGTCTAAGAGTGGCTTCACTGCTCTGATGAGGACGGGGCTTCCGAAAGTTTCCTCGATTTTCGGTATTATGTAGTTCCGAAAGGTCAGGTCACATTTGTCGGGCTGGATCAGGAAAATCCCTTGCAGGTTCCGTGATTCTTCTCGGTCAGGACAGGTGATCTTAATTCCTTCACTTGTGGTAAATACAGCAAGGAATTGATTGGTATCGGGCACTTTCTCCAGGTGGTTATTTTGAATTTCTAATTTTGTGAATTTACAATTTTTGCTCGATCCATTCTTTAGTAGTTCGGTTTCGCAGTCTGCTTTATAGTTGATAAGCAGATTATCACTGCATTGATATCGTTGATTAACGCCCAAACACATATCATTTAGAGGCAAAACTTTAGAGTCTACTTTCGACTTGAGTAACGTTTTAACATTCGGAATGATAGTAAAATATTCAGACTCATGTTTTAACGGAATGGGATACATTGTGTAGAGTTCAAAAGATTGTTCGTAATTGATAGGCAAGGACAAGAAGTAATGAATTTTCGTTTCTTCGATTTTACAATTAATTGTTATTATTGATTCATAGTCTAATATATTTTCCGATTTTAGTTCAAAAGGTAACATTTCGTTGTAATGAATAGAGATTTTACGCAATTCTTCAAATAAATCTTGAGGCCTTATTATATCCGGGTTTAGAACCTTTAATTTACAGAAGGTTAACGAATTTAAAATTCTTTGTAATACATTTCCAATTATGCCGAAAAGTAAGGCGAGTTGATTGTATAGGTCTTTCACAAACAGAACGTGTTGGTGGTCAATAGTTTCTTTATAAATTGAATGTAATTGTAATATTCTGGATCGTAATAAATTTTGGTTGTGAGCAATATTTTGTAGTGTTGTATTAAAATTTTGAATAATTTTGGTACTAACGCTGTATCCAAATTTGAGTTGATTTTGTAAGTTATTTTGATTATTTGCCAAATGTCTCAAGATTTCATCAATTCTTTTACTATCACGGGCATCCATGTTTCCGCTAATGGTTTTAATTATTGTGCCTAAGCCGTCGATTAGACCTCTTTTTATACGTTTTGGTTTAACACTCAGTTGTATCGTTTCAATTTTAGCGATTATGTCATTCCGGGAGTAATTCAATATTTTTTCATAATTTTGAAATTCTCTTTTAAATTCAGATACGTTACTCATGGTTCTTTTCAGAAACTCATATTGAAAATTTAATCTATCTACTTCTTCATAAATATTATTCAAATCATAATGATGTACAAATGTGTGTTTCGTTTTTTCTAATTTGGCTAATCCTAATTTAATGGGTTAAGGTTATTGCCCTATTTTCCGTAATCTATTAAAATTATTTCCTATAGTGGACAATATATACGATCATCTTGAACATTCTAATAATTACAATTTGTAATTATTTACTAAATCTTATTTACAAGTAAATTGTTATAATACTTAAACCTAATTTGAAATGTTTGCTATTGTTTAATTTGATCTAAAATTATATTTCTAAAAAATATTTATTTCTAACATTGGTCATAAAAGTCAAAATAAATTTACAGCAATTAATTATCATTATATTTATATTATTATTATTATTGACTGTAATATCACACTAATTATCTAATGTTACTATTTTAATAAAACTGTTTTCTAGAAGTAATTATTATTGATTTCTTTTAAATTTAATAACATTCTAAAATTACTAATTACATAAACTATTGTTAATTATTTATGGAAATTGTAATTCAAAATATTTTTATTTACATGACTATTACTAATTAAACTAGAGCTATTTATATAAACATTAAAAATAAACATATCAGAGAATAAGTAAAGAATATTTTTTCTTAAATTATTCTTAATATTTTTCATATTTATAATGAATTAAGTAAACTAGTTAGTGAAAATTATTGTTAATATAATCTATTTTATTATGTTATGCACTTGTATGTACAATTATTATTAATATTATTTTATTTCTAATTTTTTAACCCAATGGCTCATATCCCCTGAGTACATTGGTACGAGTTAGTTAATTTAATTATTTTGTTTATAATCTTGGAACCTAATAACTCATATTCCCTGAGTTTATTGGTAGAAGTGAATTAAATTATTTCTATTCTATAAAATCTGTTAATCACTGTTTATTATAATAAATCAATTATTTATTGTACTTTCTTGCTCTTCATATTATACAATGTTAATTACCATATCCGCTGGTAATAACAATCAAAACTTATAAGCTAATAACTTTACAACTAATAACTACCTTCTGAAACAACTACTCCTCTGGCTAGTACCACGACAGGCATTGCATAATACAGATAGGCAATTTAAAATTAATAATGCGAAGGAATAACTATTTAGTAAGGTAATATGGTTAACACAAAATATTACAGTTTTAATGTATTAATTATTGATGAGATTAATATTATCATTATCTTATTTTAAAAATACTGTTATTATACACTAAACTAAAATAAAATTTGTCATTTAGAATTATATTTTAGAGAAAATGAATTTTAGGAATTTATTTGTTAATGGCAATATTGTTTAATATTATATGGAATCTAAAAATCATTTTTTAATTATATGATTATTTAATTAATTTCAATTTTTAAATGAACATTTATTTATTTAATTATGTTTTTATTTATTTACTGATTTATTTATTTATTTATTTATTTATTTATTTATTTATTTATTCGTTTATTTATTTATTTATTTAAGTTCATCAGTTTAGAGTACGAAAACTTTATGCACTAAATCTACAGAAGAACTGTGTGGAATTATTTTAATTTTCAATATTTCATTGCATATAAGATTTTTTATTAAAAGTTTATAATACTAAATAAAGATTTTAAATTATTAACATTTTCATCGTTTATTTAAAATTAAGGACTTATTAATCATGTTTAGTTTAGAGACATTTCGGTCAAGATTTAGTTTAATGACATCTCGGTCGAATTTTGTAGTTTAAGGACATTCCGGTCCCGATTTTTATCTGGACCAATTTTTATTTGTTTTTTCCTAAATTTAAATTTGAATTTGTATTTATTTTTTCTATTATCATGCCAATGTATTGGCTGATTTAAAAATGTGTTTGATTTATTTAGACCTAACATGTTTCGATTACATTGATCGTAAATATTATAACTATTATTAAAAATGTTTTTATTGACTTTAGTATATCTTCTTTTATTATTGTTTAATATATTATAATTATGTCTATCGACCGTTTTAATACTTTTTCTTTTATTGGGTTTGTTATTATTATTATTATTATTACTAATTGCACCTATCTTATTTTGTTTAATTAAGTTAATATTACCTTTTTTCATATTATTATTCTTATTTATCACTATTAATTTATCACTATTAGGTGTATACTCATTATTATTGTTATCTACACAAATTTGAAATACTTTCTTATTTTTGGCGGGCACTAATTTTCGCTTAGTGACACGCGTAACGGGTTTACTTTTAATATCACTATTATAATTATAATTATTATTATCTTTATTATAAATATTATCACATGCTAAATCTTTTGAGTTGCTTAATATTGTTTGGTTTCCGAGGCTATTTATTCTAAAAAATTATCCGTACGTTTTTCATTATTTTCATTATTAATAATATTATTGTCTACTGCGCGAGAATGTCCGGGCTCATCAAGGTTGTAGAGCCTTGGTGTGTTGGTGTAGGTCGTGGAGACCGACATTGGCGTTGGCTCTGGTAGCCTTTGTGAAATTTGCTGAGGCGGTTGATTGAAATTGGAATTAAATTGATTATGATTTCTTTGCACATTAGGATTAAAATTATTATCGTATCGCGGACGTTTATTTGGAGAAAAATTGTTATTACTAAATGGCTTATTAAATCTTTGAGGTTTACCGAATACTTGTCTATTAGTCGGAAACTGTTGTTGCGTTTGTGATCGAAATTGTAGATTAATTGGCTGACTTGGAAAATGCTGTTGATTACGAGTTTGATTATTTTGTTTATTATTAAAATTTGGGAAATTTGATCGTTGGAAATTTTGTCTGTTAAAATTATTATTACGATTAAAATTATTATTATTATTGAAATTGAAAACATTAACAGGTTCAAGAGAATTTTGGAAATTGTTTTCCTCTATGAGATAATTAATAGCTTCTTCGAGTGTTGCCGGGTCGCGTAATCTTATAACGCTCTGAATATTACCGCGAATGCCACGGAGAAAAGTTTTTAACGCCAACTCATCGTAACTATTTATATGCACGCGTTTTGTCGCGTCTGGCATGTCTATAGCGGACAAGGAATTAATTTTTAAAACTAGCCTACTTCGTAAAACTTGAATTCGTTCGCCGAAATCGAGATACTTTTCATTTTTTAGTGGTTTCAAATTGATTAAATCTTGTACTAGACAATCATAACTACGAAGGTCACCGAACCTTTGTCTAAGGTGGTTCCTAATTTCTGGCCACGTATTTAGTTCTGTGCGCGAACCTATTGCAATCAACGCGCGATCCTTTAGTTTACTTACAATTGCGTTTATTAAATAAGTATTTATCAGTTCATTATTTAAAGGCCTAAACTGGGCTAATACGGCTTCACACCGTGAAATGAAAATTTCTACTAATTCATTACTTCCATCGAAGGAAGGGATTGTGTCAACGTTTAGTTTAAGTAAATGGTAATTTACGTTTTCCATTTCGTTCAAATTTAAGTTATCGACTTTATTAATTAATTCGTCTATAAGAAAATTTACGGGAGAATGTACGCGGGTTGGAGAAAGTATTATGGGAGAAAAACTTGAGTCTGAATCCGAATCACTGTAGTACATAAAATATCGCGAAACAAAAGCCTCTAAAAAAGATGTGTCTTACCACGGGATGATCACTCTGTCCATCTGCCTGATATGCCCTCAGGGATGCTGTGGAACTGGTGATGCCGTCTCTCGATGCTGCTGCCCTTGGAGCTGTGTTCTTCGATGTCTGGAAGACCCCTTGGTGCGGAAGCGACGGAGATGATGTAGGTTTCTTTCCAATTAATCGTTGAAACGAAAGGAGCTTGATATTCGCTCAGGCCCTCTTTGGAAAAATCCGAACGACTGCGCCAATTATATTTTCGTGGTCGAACTTTGTGTTTTTAAAAACTGTTTATTTCCGAAATTCTATAGTACATTTAGCGATTTAGATTAGACTTGTTATAATTAATTGTTACATTTAAATAACGAATGACGATAATGCCGACTGGCGTGGTAACGGCTTGAATAATAATCTAACTAATAATGCGTGAATTGAATTAATGCTACTCCTATTTATATAATTATAAAACTAACAGCTAAGCGTAAGAACATCTGGCGGAAATTAGATAAGCATAAAATAAGCAACTAAACATAATATAAGAATATACATAATTGAATAATGAAATTAATTTATTATAAACAATAGATTGTCTTTTGTGGACGACAGGTAACTTACATATATAAATACATACATACATACAAACCTAAATATAATTCAATTAATTACTTAATTACTAGTTGTAATAATAAAATAGTAACTTCTACAATTTATTTGTTAAATCCCTTTTAAATTTGGCAAAAGACGAGTCAAATAATTCGAACCACATCAGCTTACACATATCATTTGCTTTACCTGCCATTCTACTAATCGGATTATTTTGTGAAAAAATCGTATGTGTTTTTAGCTTAAATACTTGTTATTCTATCGTTAATAGGTATTGTAAATGATATTTGTTCCAACAGTTCACTACAATCTATTTGGCCATTAATTAACTTATGTAGACAGCATAAATCAGCAATACACCTCCTGTCAAATAATGCCATTACGCAAAGTTCAGATCATATACAATTATATTGGCCACGTATATGATATTGACCTAATTTATACTCAACTGATCGTAGAAACTTATTTTGTACTGATTCAATCATTTGAGTATCACATTGAAGATGTTGACGCATACTCCAAATTAGATGTAACTAGACTACAAAATAATGTTTTTAAGCTGTCAACATTCCAGTCTTTGGCTAAGTGCCACACAAATCCCCATATTTTAGTTGCGTTAGATGTTATGGTAACCATATGATCCCTAATTGTAAAATGCGTATCAAAAGTCACCCCAAGATCCTTAATACTATTGACTTGATTCAGTTCGACTTCATCTAGATAATAATTAAAATTAATTTTGTTTTTATTGCGACAGAACGAAATGACACTACATTTAGACGGATTCACAAATAATTTATTCTGCGCGCACCACGCTATTAAATTGTTTATATCTTATTTAATAGCAATACAATCATCTGAAGAGTTAATAATTCTGAATATTTTTAGGTCATCAGCATACATTAAAATTTTACAATTCTTAATAATGTTCACTACATCATTGACAAAAAGGATAAAAAGAATTGGTCCACTATGCGAGCCTTGTGGCCCATCCGAAAAACTTCAATTTTTCCAGATTGTTTATTTAAGATTTTCACATATTGTGATCTGCCTATCAAAAAAGAAGATAACCAGGATAATGCTCTTCCTATAAACCCTACTTGTTTCAATTTGCAAATCAATACCGAATGATTAACTCTATCAAATGCCTTAGAGAAGTCCGTGTAAACATCATCCATCTGTTTTCTTTTTTCCGAGACACTTGATATGTGTTGGCAATATAACAATAAATTTGTTATTGTAGAGCTTCCCCTAATAAAGCCATGTTGTGAATTAGATAACAAGTTTTTACAAGCCCAAAACATACAATTTGCAATATGTTTGTCTAACTAACAAGGACAGATTGTATAATAACACCCTTATAATGTTGAATGTTGCTACGGCCTCCTGATTTAAAAATTGGTACAATATAGCTGGTCTTCCATGCATCCGGAAATACACCTAACGAAACAGAGCAGCTAAAAAGCGCATGAATCGGATTACATAATGAATATATACAATTTTTATAAAATATAGATGGAATTGTGTCTGGTCCAGGCGACGAATTCTTGTCGAGAATTGTAGTATTAAATCAAAACCTCTTCCACCGAAATTTTGAAATCGCTATAACTATTCGATTCCCCGTGTTCTTGTGATGTATATTTTTAACCTGATGAATCATCTTGAACATAAGTTGATGCGAAGAAGTCGGCAAATAAACTTCCAACACCATCTGCTTCACTAGCCTGTTTCTCATCATAATACATAACAATGGGAATGCCATCTTCTTTTCTTATTTGTTTTGCATATCGCCAAAAGTTTCGTGGATTCGCTTTCAAATTCTGTTGAACTTTTCTAATATGCTCATCATATAGTGACTGATATAAATTCTTACATATATCACGTAAGTCATTAAATGTTCTGTAGTTATCTAGAGAGTTAGTCGTCTTTGTAATATTAATGATCTTGATTGACAAATGTATTCGGATAATTTTGAAAATCATAAATTTTGGTTTAATGAACGAAAATGATCTTGAACGGTAATTGAATGACCTTGATGATTTGAATAATGTCCCAAACTCCTGCTATGTGGGTAGAGTGGCGACTTTCTTAGCCTTTTCTAAATTGTGTTGTTTGCTTGGAAAAAAACGAAGAAAATAGTTGACTGCAACAAAAAAATCAATAGCCTCGAGTCTATGTTCGAAAATTAAGGGCTTATGAACTAGAACTTGGATCGCGGTCTAAGACCACTAAGAACATCAAATGATTATTACATCACCTTGGATAACGTTACAAGGACCTTGATTGATTGTTTGATTAATGTAATTGATCTTGAGCTGCAATTGGATGTACTAAAGCATCCTGATATAATCTTGATTGTTTTTCATTTTAATTTAATTTAAATAATGTTTTTATTACTTCAAATGTAATTAATTTTAGATGGTTATACCGAAACCAGCTAAAATTGTCTTCGTTTATCAAAGGAAAATAGAACATCCTCAGCAGATAGTGAAGCAATAAGTTGTCATCGGATACGAGAATGACTTTCAGTAGGAATATTTATAAGAATTAATAAAATATAATATAGAACAATTGTGGATTTTTATGATTGCAAAATATGTCAATGAAATTTTATGTAAAGTTACATAGAATAATAATTACATGGCATATATTACATGACAATTCGAAATGTACTAGTTTTAGTATTTTTTCTTTCGTTATTGTTCACAAGAATAACTTTGTGGATATCAAAGTCATTCATTTCATTGTAATTACGTGTATTGGAAGCCTATTGAAGTTAGGAACTTTATCAAATGATAACCGTTATAAAGGTTGATACTATAGTCGCTGAATAAATCCTGTGATATTAACAAAGACGTACTGCAAAGTTATGGCTTCAAGCATAAAACAAACCAGTTGGAGTTAGAATGTTATAACACTGCGGTAATAGTATTACAAGTAGTAACGAAATACCAGTTTTTAATTTCTGCTAAATTTAGTATGTTAGTACCTGAGGATTTCGGGTAGACTGTTTGATAATTCGGACACAAATTCTTGTAGACTTAGAAGTTTCTGAGCTTGCCTAAACTATAATAACATGGTATTGTGGTATTATGTCTAACAACTTGTAATACCATGTTATCAATTTCAATTTTATTGTTGGCCATTCTTTCTGCAAAATTAATTTTATTAGCTCTTGAATAAGTTTGAAGCTGTTGTTTGACTTTCGTACTAATGTTTATTAGAAAAGGAAACGATCACGCCATTTCCCCGCATCAATGGGACACCCGGTATGTCAAGTTATGGGATTATAAACTTTTTTCAATTTGAAATATATTTTTAAAAAGGTAATTAGATAAACAAATGTATATATAATATGCAAATAAAGATAACAATAAAATATGCAATATAAAAATTAAAATCGTCATAAAAATTTATTTATTTAAAAAATATATTGAATGTTTCACGAAATTATAGCGATAGTAAAATGCTGATGTTAAATCTGAAAATGAAAAATTTTCCATGCAGCGATTTCAATTTTTATTGTTCGCAAGAGGAGTAATTTAATAATTTCTCAGATCGAGCATTCGACCTTTACAGTCTCCACTGGAGCCTGGGCACCGCACGATTATATCATTTTCTCTCATTGCCGTCAAAGTATTACGCAACAATGCGCAGATTGGACCATTTTCATACCAGAATTGTGTAACCGATCAAGGTGACTCGGGTGGCCCCTATACGGGTGTGTTTTAATATTTAGCACCAGGAAATTTCGTGGAATGTCATTAACATGGAGAATTGTTATTGTATTGATATTTTTACTTATTTTATATATTATTATATATAATAAATAAATATATAAATGAATAAAGTGGGCCACTACATAAGACGCGATGTATTAATTCGAAAAACATGTTAAATTTATTAATTGCTAATGGATAGAGTCATAATTAATATATTTAAAGTTATTATACCTAACACAAAACTAAAGATCCTTATCAACGTTAAGTTTTATTTTTAAAGTAAAAAACTCTGTATATTTATCATTTTGAAGTCCTGGTAAAATAGTAAAATATTTATATTGAGGAGATTTGTTGAATTGAATGGTGCAGTTGAAATTATATATTTCCTACGCTGATGAGATCTAAAAAACGAAACCCGTCCATGTCTGTTGTTGGCAAGGAAATATTAGTTCAATGTTTTCACAATATTATTCTTATTATAATTTTTGATATGCTTCATAGAACCAAGTGTTTTCCTTTCAATTTTCTTTCGCAGCATACTATGATATCCTCTAATTCTTCCATTAATTTTCATCCTACTGAACCTTCTCTAACCTGTTCTCATATCCTTAATGGCATTTACTCCATAATCTAAATTCTCACATACTTGTTATCCTCCGCTTTCTTATTTTTCTTTTCTTATCTTTACTTTCAGTGGTAAATGATCCGATCTCATTACTTCTATTCTTCTCACTATTTTCAATCACTATCGATCCCTTTGACCCAATGTATGTTTTCTAACTTTCCCAATCCCCTCCTAAGCATCCATTTATTACCAATCATGTCTTCTCAGTAATAAATGGTCCAATCCCACTCCTTCTTCCACTTCCATTCTTTTCATTTTTTTTAATCACTATCCATTCTTGTGGCCCAAATGTATGTTTTCTAACTTTCTCAATCCTCTTCCCAGAATTCATTTAATATCTTCCACGTCTCTTCCATAACCCACTCCTTTCTTTCTTACCATCGTCGTTCGTCCACTAATACTGAGATATTCTTTCAATTATTGTAGCGTCATCGCTAATCAATCTCATCGATTTCCCCAATCTTTCATTAAAATTATCCCCAACCACCCACCTCCCTCCTTCGCCGAATATAGAATCTAAAAAAAATCTAGAAATATTTACATATGAATGAAAGTTTGTAAAGATCTGTAAACTAGTAGTTACAGATCTTTACAAACTTTCATTCATCTACAACAATGAGAGACTGACGCTATTAGACCTATAAAACTAGCAGGAAGTCATCTAATCTGTAGGCATTAGGTAAAATAACCACATTAATAAACACTATACATTATATAATATTATTTTTATATATACATTTAGTACATTTGTCAATAAATTTGTATCTCTCTATCCAAAACTATAAAAATATTATGTTTTATGCATGTGAATGCAAATTAATTTGAATTAGTCTTCAAGTCTACGAAGACCAGACATTTCTGCAGAAACATTTATATTAATTATAAATGTATACAGAATAATAAGTTAATTTATGTTATAATTGATTGCAACAAGAAATATACGTACATTAATGGGTACAAACAGGATTTCTTACCTTCATTACCTTAGAATGATCAATACCTATAACTAAAATTAAACGTCATATTAATTCTTGTGTTATATTATTACTAATGAATATTCAGTAAAGGACATCGTACATCGTAAAGGATTGCCATAATTATGGCATATAAAAAATCTATATAATGCGAGATTTAATTGAAGCATTATTTTATCCAATTTTTATACACAGATTATTTTACTGAAAATTCATAAGAGCCAACTATTTTGAACATGTGACTTTTAGACTAAGTTTTTGGTAACATAAGTTGAAGTGTGTATGTCCATTAATCTGAATGACGAGTCATGTGTATTGCGATATTGCGATTTTATTTAAATTCATAGAATATACTTATAAACACTATCATGCAACAATTAAATACATTCTCGGAGGTAGTTTACATTAAATACGCATTTTTATTATGTGTAAAGGTTATTCAAGGACTGGGAAATAGGACTTTGAATATGTTTCCCAGTATTACGATAAACTGGTTGTGTACAAAACTTTTGAATGATTGAGGACGTAAACTAGAATTTATTAATATACAGGGTGACTGACGAAAAACCTTTGGTGCTGTATCTCGCTTATTTTTGATCCGATTTGAATAAATCAAACATCAAATTAAATGATTTTTAAAAGACTTTAATATGAATTGACCTCATATTTTTTCTTGCATCCAATTTTTTTTCAAATTGCACTGAATATATATTTTGTACTGATCCGCAAGGAGTTTTTTTTCTGAATCTAAATTTGTAAACGATTTTATCCATTCATCAAACCAAAATCGAGAAATTGAGGATTAAAAAAAAAATTAAAAATCAAGTACCCATAGTAAACAATATACAGAGCCTATTCCAAATGTCAAAATTGACAGTGTCAGTCATTAGTACAATACTGCAATGATTTTTAATAATTTCATAATAAAAATGTTGCAAGATATCAAAAACTGAAAAACGATTTCTGTAGAAGCACAAAATTCTAGTACAGTGTTTGAAATATTGCAACATTTTAATTATGAAATAATTAAAAATCGTTACAGTATTGTATCAATTTCTATCACTGTCACTTTTGACATTTTAAATAGGGTCTGTATATTGTTTACAATGGATACTTGACTTTTATTTATTTTTTTAATCGTCAATTTCTCGACTTAAGTTTGATGTATGGATAAATTTGTCTACAATTTTATATTCAGAAAAAAATCTCCTTGCGAATTAATAAAAATATATATACAATGCAATTAAAAAAAAATGTTGATCGTCTTTTGTCAAAAACTGTGTGCGAGAAAAAATAACAGTTCAGATCCTATTAAAGTCTTTTAAAAATGGTTTAATTTGATGTTTTATTTATTAATATCGGATAAAAAATAAGTGAGATACAGCACCAAAGGTTTTTCGTCAGTCACCCTGTATAACGTCCTAACAAAATAAATTTACAACTTTTTTTAATTTTTATTATAATTAATCAAGTTAATCAAATATTGAAAAGGATTTTATTTTTTCTTGAAAATAAATGGAATAACAAAAACAAACAAATTTGTTCCTTTGTCATTTAAAATACTAAATAAAAAATAAGAAGATATAAGGTAAATAAAACACTTGGTTTAAAATTTCGCAAATTTAATTAAATCAAGTGTTTTATTTACCTTATAAAATAATTGAATTCAATATTAAAAGAAGAAGAGTCTATAATTGAATTTGGTTAACTTTCTCTACTGTAGAAATATATTTATCAAGTTACGTAAAGATTATTAGTATAGTAAATTATATTGAAAACATTAACACTTTTTTATGTCAGTTAACAATTTATAAGAAACACTGTGCTCGAAATGTACATTTAGTTAATAAAAATAAATTTGTGAAGAAAGTTTTAATGTTTTCAATACAATTTATTGTTTCTCTACTTCTGGAATCAAATATATTCACTTTTATTTCGTGTTTTCACAACCACTTTTGAATATTTGAAAACATATTTAAATATTTTCAAAATAACATCTGGCGTTCATTTTATTGAAACCAAACTGGCCTCAGAAACTCAATAAATAAGGAAATATTATGTATTCGTCTAATTATTATAGTTAGTGACAAGGAAATGGCAATACACAGAAGGGGTAAAAAAAATTTGTCCAAACTTGGTTCAAATGTTTAAGGGATACTGGTAATGATTTGATCTTTTTCTTACAATTTTATTATTATTTGGCAAAATTATGGTCGGTTCTTTGCTTTTTTCGTTTTTCATCGATTGTTTTGAAAGAGTTACAACGTAAGAATTATCGTGATTTCTTCAGAGGTTATATCGTTAGTTTGTGTAAAGGTGTTTTTTTCGATTAGAAAATTACTAGTCGCTTTAACAAAGATCAATCCTACAAGAGACCCATATTCTGGTACCAGATTAATTACCAATCTGTGATTAGCTAACGGAAGTCATGTTGCAACTCTTCCGATGGTTTCTCACAGAATCAGAATATTCGGCATTCACTAATGGCTCAACAGCGACAGCAACGTTTGAAGTGGTGTAGGTTGCGTTTGCACTGGAACCTATGTCATAGAATTATGTTTAGAGATGTATCTTGATTCTATTTAGGGATGTATGATAACCGTATAAGGGTTTGACGAAGACGTGGGGAACGTTGCAATATGGGATATTATGTTAAGAGGCCTGTGCGTCAAACTGTAGGAATAATAGTATGGGGTGCTATAACTTAGGGAAGTAGTTCTCGTTTTGTATTTATCTAAGGCAATATTAGTGTAATGCATAATTCCACATCAGTCAGAAGGCGCACATTCCCAGCAAGACAATGTCATCATATTTCTAGAGCTTCTATTGACTGATTTGCAGAGGATAATGTCAATATCTTGCCATGGCAATTTCGATCTCCTGACCTTTCGCCCGTTGAGCATGTATGGAACACGAAGAAAATACTAAAGAACTTACAACATCCTTCGTAGATTCTTCAGAACGAATTAAAGGTTATCCGTGATACAATACCTTAAAAAATTATAGACCACCTGCTAGAATCGATGCCACAAAGAGCAGGGGAGTGTGCAACGAATAAGGGCGGACCAAGCTATTATTAATAAAAAAGTTTGTTTATTTTTGTTCTTTTTCTTTTAAACTTAAATCAATTGCTATATTTTTATAGTAGTAGAGTATGTGTCATTTGTGTATTTTGTGTATGTAAATGAGCTTGTTACTTTAAGGGATCGCCCCGTTACTCTACAGCATCAATTGTATCCCAATGGTGAATGGTACCGGTCACCCAACTAACTGCTGACCCAAAAAACTAATCGAATACACCAACACCGGCGTGGAAATATATTTTTATATTTAAACGTTTGTGTTAAGTTTTGTAAAAAAAAATCCTATCCCTTCTTGGTCGACGAGACTCAAATAGTTCAAAACCGGCTTGAAGCTGTTGTTGATAGGAAACATAGAAATATTTTAAGATAACCGTATGGCCCATACTGTACCAGGATGTTTGGGTTGTCACATGCTGTAATAATTTCTTAGCCTAGAGTTAAAACTTAAAACTGTAACAAATTATTTATAACATACCAAACATAGAGATATTACTAAAGCCTTAGTTATTACCTTTGCATTGGCCATATTCAGATGGCTAAGACTAAGTAATAAGGCGGGATGGACAAGGCACGGGCTTTTTTTGAAAAAGGGTGGTTCAGATGTATATCCATCCAACATGGCATCAATATCAAGACAATTCAAATTATTATTTTAAATAAAATACACTATGTACCGGTAACTGAATCCGAAATTTAAAAAACCTTGAAAACCACACCAAGAACCATGGCGAAAGTTATAGATAAGCCTAAAAATTGCTAAGCTAAATACTAATTTAAAAAAATCATCCTTACAGACTGTAAGAGCAATCCTTCACCTGTAATAAATAGTAAGGTTGTATAAGAGTATAAAATAATGTGTTATGGCAAATGAAAATAATAGAAAGCTCAAGCTTAAAAATGTGGTTAAATGTAACTTTTCCAGCATATAAAGCTAGGTGAGAAAACCCCAACACCGAATATTATTACTATAAAATAAAAATCCGGAAATACAGGGTCCTGCAACAGTGCGTCAAGCTTTCCTAGCGCCTTTCTCGTAAGAGATAGAAAAAAATGTTTCATATAAAAATTTATTGAATTAAAAATCTCTATGCCGTAAAATTATTTTCAAATATACAGGGTGTCCCAATTTTGCGTTATAACAAAAGCAAACATATTTTTAAATGGAACACCCTGTATATTTTTTCATTTTATAATTTGGATAGTATTTTATAACTTAAACCTTTTTTTGGTTTTTAATTTCGATATGGCATTTCCGAGTTATTGACGTTTTTCTGAAAAAAATGTAAAAAGCGGAGGTTCACAAAAAAATTATTCTGATGTTGTATTTAAAATTTAAGAAATTTTCTTTTTCCTATGGTTGGTTATAAGTACTGTTTATGTACCAGTGTTAAAAATTTTCATTTTTGAGGAACCCTGCCTTTGTATCAGACACGCCATTTTCTAAAATTTCAAATTGTCGTAACTCTTTTTTTTTAATGGAATCATATATTTTTTTAAATTTCATATTATTCTGCATCTAATTTCCTACAAAAAATGTTAAGCATACCCTATACCTAAAAGTGATATTTTTCAAGATATAAAAAAATTTATATTTCAAAAGGTCCTTGAATACGAATTTGTTTTTGAATAGATAGCCATGACTGAAAAAATGCATCTGTCAATTAAACAATTAGTTTGACATGTAAATGGGAGGTGTGAATTACAAAAAACAAAAGAAGAAAGCCTATCATCAACGAGGAACCAAAAAGACATTGGTGAAGGAACTGGCATAAGCGAGAGGTCAGTACAAAGCATTCTGAAGAAAAATCTTACGAGAAAGGCGCTGGGAAAGCTTGACGCACTGTTGCAGGACCCTGTATAATTTAAAGTTTTTTTGAATATTTATCAAGATTTAGTAAGATATTGGGTATTCCAACCTGATAATTAATGTTTACCTCTTAGGAATCAGGAATCGTAACAGATATCACGACACCTTGATGTAACATATCTACAAGGTATTTTTTAAAGTACCGTTTCAAAATATTTAAAGAAACTAGGACACTTTTTGTAACAATTTTATTCTCGCATGAAAGCCTGTACGTTAACCTACTTTTTCATATAATTGCCACCATTATTGAGAAATATGAACAATAAGCTTTTGTATCCTGTTGTCATAAAAGTCTGTCGCCTGATTTAGACAGTCATTAATTCATTCAGTGATTTTAAGGCTAGCGTCGTCATTACAGTACCTACTTCTGAGATGCTTCTTTAAATTCAGAAACAGGTGGTAGATCTGGGCTGCATGGCGGTTGATCAAGTTGATCCCAGACAAATGATGAGATGAGACCTTGAGTTCTATTGACTGTGGCATTGTCATAAAGAAAAATGATTCATCTATGCCGTGCCTATTATTTTGGATTGCTCGACGCAGTTTTTTAATGTCGCACATTGTGTTTCAGAATGTATTGTTTAATCACGAGGCAAATAGTCGACAAGTAACACACCTTTTCTGTCCCAAAATACGATACACATTATTTTTCCGGTTTAAATTGTCGTTTTGAATTTTACTTTCTTGAGTGATGTTGAATGCCGTTATTTCATGCATTGCTGCTTTGATTCCGGCGTAACGTAGGCCATCCGCATTTAGTAGCCTTGCTCTAAAAAATCATCACTCTCAGCAGCATAACATCCTTGGAATGTCAAAGCGATGCCTAAACATTTGTCTTAGTGCTCCTCTCTCAACATTTTTGGTACCGATCTTGAATACAATTTCCGATAATTTAAGCTTTTGGTCACAATTTTATACAGAACACTTCTTGAGACATTTTAAGATAACTAAGAGATTGCGTAGCGCCTGTTCTGTTTCACTTTTTCGTAAATTTTTTGTATAAAATCGTCAGTAATGACAGGTCACCTAGTCCGTTCCTTGTCATGAAAAATATTGCGGCCATCTTTAAAAGCTCTAACCCACTTCCTTACCATTCCATCACTCAAAATGTTTTACTATTCATCATTGGGATACAACTAATGGCGTTTTAGAGTGAGGGTGGCGATCCTTTAAAGTAACAATCTATTAACACATACACACAAATAAAACGGCGCAAAGACCACGTGGTCGATAGCCAAACATTACTACTACTACAGTCATCGGGTTTCTCAATTGGTGGAGACATTTTAAATACGCATAAAATAGTTTAAACACGCACGATTGTTTCCGAAATGGCGCCTGTGGCTTATCAAAAGATCGCAGCTTTGCAGCAGCGGAATTTTGAAAGGGTACTTACTTCAAAATTTCCCTCGTATATTACTGCCCTTCTCTATTGGATCAATAGAGCCTATCCCTCAGCATAAACATTTATCAAAATTGTAAGGTAACTGGAGGACTAGTTCTTAAAAACATGAGGTGTATATTGAGCTAATACCAAGGATTTTATATTTTTGATCATTGTATTTATGATGACTCTTATGCAGTTTAACGCTCCTGGTGTAGAATAATTTTTCTGTTATAGCTTTCTTCATTTTTATCATCGGCAGGTACAACTAAAATTTTATGTAAGAATTTCTACTATAAATCGGACAAAGTAATCCTATTTTTTAGATCTCACTTAGAATTAACATTCTCAAAATAATAATAATAATAATCCATTTATTTATAATATTTTAAACATCTTATTTACAATACAGTGGAAGTAAGATAAATGTAAAATAAATGTAAATTCCATACAATCGTGTTATTATACAAGTTTCTTGTTCTCGAAGCTTTACGCTTGTAGAGAATAAGACACTTTAACAATTTCGTTGACATAACATCTGTTCTAATTTTTATTATAATAAAGTTAAAATTAAAGATGAAATATAAATAACAATAAAATAAAAAATTATTTGATTTCAGTTAACTTTCTCTTCCCAAAATATTGGCAATGGTATGAAAATTAACTCTATTTAGTGACTTTTTTAGTTTATATTTAAATTCACAAAAGTTGTTAATTGCATTGATATTAATTATCGTGATTAGAAAATTATAAACATTTACAATAAAATACAGAGAACTTGTTTTCCCGATGGCTTTATTGGTTCTTTTGTTATAAGAAATGTTTTTTACAGCAACACGTGTCAAATAATTATGACTATGGGTATATATTATATTACAGTTTGATTTATTTTTAAATAAATATTTTGAAATCGCTATAACATAAAGTTTATCCAGATTGGAAACATCGGCGTCATTATATATTTGTGTACTAGGGTACCTAAAGGGCTTGTTACAAATTATTTTCAAAATAAGTTTTTGTGCTACGATAACATGTTGACGGTGCGTTTTTAAGCAGCCGCCCCATACCTATATACCATATGATAATATAGTTTGAATATATGCATAATAAACTGTTTTAAGCGAATTTAAATTTACAATGTATTTTAATTTATTAAATACATATACGAATTTTCTAATTCTATTTGTTACATAGTTTGTATGTTTGTCCCATTTTAGGTGTTCGTCAATTATGACACCTAAATATTTGACTGTACTTACTCGCTCTATCTTTGTGCAATTGCAATTTGATGGACATTGCGATTTATGAATAGTAATATGATCAGTGTTGGGTAGGTTGTTTTTATAAGATGTGAATGTTATAAATTTTGTTTTATCAAGGTTAAGGGTTAATAAATTATGATCAAATTTTAAAAATGATCGTCATCTTAGGCTAGCCAATTACTCCCATCGTGCTTATCTTATTTTTATTTCAGCATTTACAGCGTTATAAAATTTAATTTAAACCTATTGAATTTTCAGTAAGTAAGTTCTTATTTTTGTCATAACATAAGGATGGTTTACAACGTTACTATGTTATAATTCATAAAATATAAATTAAGTTTCGACTTATTAATCTCATTATCAGGTTAAGCAATGGACGATTACGAGGGTCAAGATCAAGGCTCAAGGAAAGTCTAGGCGCTGCCTAAACGTTTGGTTTTGTGCTTCTTCGTCAACATTTTTGCTACCCATCTTGAACACATTTTCTGAAAATGTAAGCTTTCGTTCACAATTTTATACAGAATACTTGTCGAAACTTGACAAAATTCCTTATATACGGAGAGATCGTAAAGCGCTTGTTATTTTTTCATCTTTATGTCAAATTTTTGCATTAAATCATCAGAACGTGGTCCAAATAATGTAAATGATGAGGAACAGCGTCATGAACATTATCACTTATAATTTTAACATTACAGATCTGACGATGAGACAATAGTGTCTGCGGCTTCCCAACAGATAAAGGATAACAATTTCGAAGTGGTACCAATTTTGAAAAATGCCTCGTATATTACAGCCTTCTTCTATTAGATCAATCCTGTTTGAAATGTTATAGCCAAGATTCATTTCGTCAGCAGAAACCTTTATAAAAAATGAATGCATTTAAAATGCCTGGTTTAGAACAATTTTTAGTCAAATAAAGGGGGACCTGTTGTAGTACTAGTTTCCAACTCTCTCTTTTCCGAATTTAACGTATTTGTTTTTATGACATTGACTCTCATACATTTAATACGCCTGCTGTAGAATAATTTTCGGCTGGACAAATGGTATTACTACTACCTCTCATAAGTACGACTTTAATTTTATTCAAGAATCTCTACTATTAATCAGGCAAAGTAATTTTATTTTATAAATCTCATTTAATTTTTATTTCAGCAGATAAATCATAAAATTTAATTTAGTCTCAGCATAGCATAGCAGGCATGTTATAGTTAGTAGATAATAAGTAATAAAGCTGTGTTTTAAATATGTAATTAACAGTAAGCTAGTTATTATTTTTATCGTATCAGAAGGATGATGACTTACTATTTTATTAACCCGAATCAATTTATATATTTATACACTTTACAAATACATATAAATTTACTGCTAAAGTTTCGACTAATTAAAGTCATTAAAAGAAATTAGCAAATACTGGTATTTAGGTATAGAAACGAAAAGGTAAGTAAGGGATTACAAGGGTTGCTTATATATTTTGGAAATGGACAATCAAAGTCCCTAATGTATAGTCCGATTTTTTGTCTGTAGAGTTACTCCAAATTTTTACTGTCCATGCGCCAAATGTGTTATTTACAGTGACATCAAATGGAAAATGTTGCTGCTCTGTTGTCCGTTATGATCTATATGTTTATCTCTTGATTTTCTTGTCAGAGATTGCCTTTGCTGCCTATAGTATACCCACGAGTTCCACCGTTGTTGGTCTGCTCATTATCTTACCTATTCTCCAAGGACAGGTTTTTGCAGAAAATTCCTACCTGGCTAAGAAATGGAATTAAATCGTAAACGTTTTTGTGCAATTATTTTTTTACAAATTTTGACGTGAATTATTTCAACAACAGTGCACCAATGAAATTAATTTGGCGATGATCAGAGAGTTCCACTGCACGTAGGTCTCAGTTGGCACTTTGTACGTTCTCCCATCTGGGTCTCCATTCCTTGCTACGGTTAAGCCAATACAAGCATTGGCAAATGCCAGGACTGCAGCAGAAGGGACTCTCAGGATGTCCCATTGTGATTCACGCAGGTTGGATAAGTTTAGAAGTACATGCTCAGCGGTTTCCTCTTCCTCTTCACACCCTCTGCAGGTAGGGCTAGATTTTAGTCCCAGTCTGTTTAGGTGCGATCTTAAATTGCAGTGTCCTGCTAGGAGTCTTCTATATCTTAACAGGTGACAAATCATGGCAAAATATTAGTCAATTAGACGGATCTTTCAAGATGAGCCAAATCCAACAAAAGATGTTCGCACCATAAGCAAATGGTCGCCTGTTTTTTTTTCCCTAAAAATAATGGACAAGTATCAACTGTACTGAATGCTACATATCTATTTTTTTTACAATAGTGGAAACTAATTGCAGAAGACGCATCATTCTCCTCTATGACATACATCGGTTCAAATAAGAGACTTTTTGAGAATTGAATTGATGGGTCAGTCTTGATTTGACAACCAATGACTTCTTCTTATTCCCGCATATCAAAACTAAATTTTTCGATGCCTGATACTCAATCGGAGTGGAAAAACTATTTAGAAAACCGATGCAGGGTGATTCAATTCTTCTATTTATGTTCTCTATTCCCGAAGTATTAAAGGCAACCCTCTAATAAATGACTATTGGAGTTGTCTGAAAAATGGAGAAGAGATTAAAACAGTTTGTTTATTAAGATGTTAAAGGAGGGGATTATTATTGTTTCTGTGAATTTTACCGCTTTAAGAATATTTAGTTTTGATAGTTTGGAGCGATTGTGATATAATTTTTATATCTCCAAAATAATCTGTTAAATTCTTAATTGAAGTTTGCAAGCAATTAATGATTCTGTGTATAAATGCACGAAAATATTCAAAAAAATTAAACTTCTCTATTATATTTAACTACACTTTTAATTTCTTTAATTATTTGCCAATGAACCCAATACACATAGGCTTTTATTATATTTACAGGAAGTTTAAATACTACTTAAGTACTTCCGTATAACCCTACTTCAATGCAACATCCTTGATGGGTAAAATTAAGTCTAACAGTTTTTAATGATTGTTACCGCCACAATGTAATGAGAACACAGTTAATGATAAAATAATACGTCTGCAAGTTGATGAATTATTACCTCATGTCAATGCCATATTGTAATTAACACTAATATAAAAAGCACGATGCTCTCTTATTGAGATAGTAATTATAGTGTTTACAAGGTTTTCGCGCTTAGTGTTTTACCGCGGTTCAATTGTATAATTGCGGGGTAAATGTCTTCAAAGCTAAGCGACGTTAACATTTTTAATTATAACACACAAGACTGGATATAAAAATTTCAATTGTTAAAATAAAAACAGACTGTTTATAAATTGGATAAATGCATATTTAACCTATACATATTCCCATACATACAGTATGGGTTAGACGTTGTAATAAAGCCAATGAAAACAAACAATACTTATATTAATATCAAAATTTTTGTTTCAAATTTACGAAAATTATTTATATATATATGAATAACTAGCAGGTATTATTTATTATTTTCTTAAAATGACTTCATATTTCAAAGAACAATGACACACTTAAAACATCTAAATGCATGATTCGATCCCAACAATTTGATCATCACACTGCAAATAATGGTCATCTTAGTTCATCAAAAATCAATTAGTATCAAAAAAACGGATGAATCACGTTTGAGTAATATTGAGTTGAGATTGCTAATTGGCCGGCACTTGTATCATAACGGATCTTTCAACATCATCCATTATCATATTACATCTCGGAAATTGTATTCTCATTCACACTGACGGTTCTGAATTTCAAGGTTGAACAACAAATAAATTTATTAAAATGATGCCGGTTTATTGCAATGAATAAAAATAAAAACTAGACGAGCGCTTTTATATTAAATTGTGTTTTGAATTTTCAAATAAGCTAGCTATTAAATTTACGTTTTAAATTGTTGATTAGATTTTCAATCTGCTAAATAAAGGAGACAATATGACGGATTAAAAAAGTAATTAGAAAACATGTAATTCATTCATTAATTTAAACTAAAATTAAGTGTTTGATAAGTAACAATACTATTTTATTTATATATGATTTAATAATTTCTCACTCAACCCTAATGAGACATCATTATATTAATCGATGCAAACCCATGATTTGGTTTCTCTACCTTTATTTCGTTTTTAACTAGTTTTAATTATTAATAATTCTCTATAAAATGTATTTTTATAAGAAAATAATATTACTAATAATTTTATAAGGTTTTTAGATACATACAAGGCATTGAGAAGTTTGATTAAGAGGATATACTTTAGGTAACTACAGTAATTTAAAAAGTAGTTAATTTGTATCTCAGTTTTACGACATAAGTAGTAGTTCCAAATATTTTGTTAAAAGAAAACTGTTATAATAGTAACTGTATAGTATAATTGCTTAGAGTGATCTCTTATTTTTAACCAAGCATATAAAATTGTTATACATACATGGTTTATTATGAAAGTAATGCGCATTATTTTAATGTGACGCGACTCTAAATCGCAGTCGTAAAAATCGGGTCGGATAATGTTGTTAAGGACATGCCCTTCAATGTATTCGTTCGCCAATTTCTCCGAGCAGTCTGAGTGAAAAGACGTGCTTCCGTATAAAGTGTGTTTTTCGACATTGTTACACAGCGCGATAGAGTGTTGGCTTGAACAGAGATACGCAATCATGTTTTGTCAGCGGCGTGGAAAGAATTCGAACGAAAAATTCCAGATACTTCAAGGGGCCTTAAAGGATGACTCCATTTCAAGGTCACAGTCTGGGAGATGGCATAAGATGTTCAGGAGGAGATCGTCGACGAACCCCGTTCTGGACGCCCAACAACGGCCAGAACCGACGAAAACGACAATCGTGTGCGCTAAGTGTTCCATCCGTCGATTGAGCAAATCGCTCTGACGCCCTAAACATGTTCATGCCAAAGTGTTGACGGAAGTAAAAGAAAGAACTTCGACTTTCGCGCTGACAAGAATTGTTGAATTTGATTCAAAATGAGCCGGATTTTCTTGATTTTGTCGAACCAGTGGCACAAAAAAATCATCCTTCTATCCTGAGAAAGCGCGAATAAGCAAAACAATGCTAATAGTTTTTTTTGACGTCCGAGAAATCGTCCATTTTGAGTTTATACCCCAGGGAGAAACTGTCAACTCAGCCTGAAACGTTGTTCGCGCGTGTGATTGCCGACTTGACATCAATAACACGGCCAGACTTCACCATGACAATGCCCCTGGTCTCCTAGCTTTTATCGTTATCAATATTCTGGCCAAGAGCTATATTCCGATGGTCCCTTACCGCCCCTTACAGTCCCGATTTGGCTCCGTGCGATTTTTCTGTGTATTAATGCTGGGGGAGAGTTATTTGAAGAATTTTTAGTATTTGTACTGATACGATCAATAAATATATTTTAATCTACTGTTATAATGGACCATGTTTATTTTTTTTTAATTCTATTATATGCTATTTAAATTATTTATATCTCAATTGTTGATAGCTTAAATTAGACAGTTTACAATTAATTTAAAAATTAAAATGATATATCTATAAGAGGAACTTAACTTCATATTAAGAGATTTTTATATTACCTTGGTACTTTGTGATTTTTAGCACCGTTTCTTCTGAAACCAATCTATTATAATTTTTGAGATGTATCAAGTTTTGTATGATCTCATCTCCCAAATTAATAGGTGTGTGAATGTATGTTTCATTGGTCTCTCGCACAAGTACGGAAACTCTATACTTACTAATTTATCTTCCAAAAGTGTTTTCCTTTCACTTTTAGATTCTTATTATGTTAATATAAAGTTGTCACTTGGTAACTGTAAAATTCTGACAGCGGTTTTTAAAATTTTATATAATGTCTCCCTGAATGGTTTTAAGCTTTCTCATATACACTGAAAATTTTACTACATACCTCTTTGCATATTTCCAACTGCCAGCACCATCTAAATTAGTCCAAAAGAACGGAGTTGGCAGAATTATTTATTAATAAATTATTAATGTACATTTCAGATATAAAGTGACCATTATCAATGGAGCATTGCTAATTCATTGATAATGGCCACTTTGTCTCTGATATGTACATTTGGCAATTCAAATAAAATTGCGAAGGAAGGTTATTAGTGCTTCATTCACCAAATAGTACCGAGATTTATCGGAAGATAAGGTTTAATACCTTTATTATATTAAATTTAATAACTTATGTCATGACAGTATATTTGGTTGTTATATATTTTAAATAAATGCTTGCCACATATAGTGTATAAGTTTTTGATATTTTCTCATTTTACATTTCATTGATTTACTTGATAGGTTGATGTTATTAGGCAAACTTAAGGATGAAAACTATAAAACATATTGTTATACACAATCACAATTTTAACAAACGCGATTCAACTCTGTGCAATAATTGACACGTGGCGCATGTTTTTGTATGGCCAGTAGCAGAAGTGATAGATATCACGATAATGATTTAGTATTACAATGATATGTCGGATTTTCTAAAGGTAATTATTACTGTTAAAATTTTTGAAACGCTCAAATTTAAAACTCATTTTTATTTTACTATTCTTTATATTTTCTCAATCGGTTAGGAATTTTAAATATAATCAGTGACATGAAAATCTTAATACCAAGTAGGAATTTTTTGACTAAACTTCGCATAAATGTTTATCTATTCAAAGGTAGCAATTAATTATAATTTTAAAGAAAAAGAACAAAAGTAAACATATTTTTTTATTGATGGATCGGTTCGCTCCTCCTACTCTTCATGGGATCGATTTTATCAGGGGGTCGAAAATTTCTTGAGATGTTGTATCCAAAGCAACCTGTAATTCGTGGACAAAATCCTTCGAAAATCATTTCATGGAAACTTTTGCAATATGATGATGGGTATTTTCTTGCTGGAATAGTGGGTCTTCCAACTGCTGAAGAAACGGAAGAATATGTGGTTCTATGTTATAACATCATCCGTATATCGCTAGGCATTCATATTCCCTCGGATGAATACTAAACGAGGCCTACTTTTATAGGTTATATGATCACATGCTATATTCCTTACATCTATTTGCTGGCTATGTGTTTTGCTAGTTCATGGATCGCAGAACCTATTGCGCTTACTTTAAGAAGTCTAGTACTGTAATTATATTTGGTGGCAGTTTGGAGAAATGATAGAAAAGAGAAAAGGAATTAGGAGGATTTCAAACATCATCAATTATATAAGCATATAGTTTTCTAAACCAATATATTCATAATTAAATCTCCTTGAGAATCTAGCAATTTAATTATTTATGTCTTTGATTTCATCACCAGCTTTAACTTACAAAAAAGAAAACAGTAAAATAATTAATTTTATCCGAATGGTTAATACTTTTATTTAAGTCACTACAATTGTTTCGTTATACTGTGGCTTCTTCAGGTGCAGAAATCATCGGTCAATTATCATCTATCATGTGACATCCACCATTTTACATTTTGTCAGCTGATTTAAAGATAATTAATAATTTGATAAATTTATCCGTCATCTGTTAATTGTTAATTATTATATATCTTCTGTAAATTAGCACCATCATGTCATTTATCACTGACTATCTTGTCAACCATAATGTGCCAGCTTATATTTTCCTATTTGAGATTTAAAGATAACAGGTTACTAAATAAATTTTGAAAATTATAAACTATTATATAACAGCAGTTGTTTATCAAATATCATGTGAAGTTTATCATCTTAGAATCCAACACAGATGCAAAATATGCCTAAAATAAGGCAAATATTAATGGGAAAACGAACACAGAGAATTCTGGGACTCTCATTGCCTATCAGGAGTATGGGTTAGATTGGAAGATCATCGGACCGTTTGAACTCTGCCTAGCTCCTTCCATCTAAAATGTTTGTACGCTTTGTATTATTTTTTATATATTTATGTGTATTTTGTTAAGGAAAAAGCTAAAGCATAATAAATAAATAAATAATATTGGTTTATTTAGGATTTAAAGACAACAGGTCACTAAATAGATTTATAGGTTTCCGATAAATGATAATTGTCAATTATTACATTCCACTTGTCAATTATCTTTTATTATATGACATTTACCATATGCCATCTTTCCAATTGACAATTTGATAAATTATAGTTGTGTATCTAAATTAAATTATTATAGGTCACTAAACACTGTTAATCTGTCAATTATTAAATACTTAATTAAAAACACAGTTATATTCCTTTCTTCACTTTTTATATAATAAAAAGTGAAGAAAGGAATATAACTAATAAAAAGTGAAGAAAGGAATATAACTGTGTTTTTAATTAAGTGATATTTAACCTTCACATACTCAAGTAACTACATTATTAAATACTTAATATCATGTGTTAATTCTGTCAATTATCATTTATAATGTGACGTTTATCCTGCAAATGTCTGTTTAGTATTTAAAGATTACAGGTTGTTAAATAAATATATCTGTAATCTATTAATTCTCAATTGACAGATGTTCGGCCAGAGTGGATAATTAAAAAATGACAGTTTCACTTGAAATGTAACAGCTTATAAAAGAACTCACAGAAATATTTAAAATGTTTGAACGTGAGTTTACAGATGGATGTTAATAAATTAGAGATATAAGTTGGGAAATGATAGTTGACAAATGACATATCATTTGACAGAAAAAAGTTAGCTGATGACGGTTTAGAAACTATAAAAGATTTGTATATTAAAGTTGTAAATAACTAAGATTTTTAAAAATGTGTGTTTATTTTGACTACAATTGTTTCGCACACACACACATTTTTGAAAATCTTAGTTATTTATAACCTTAATATACAAATAAATATGGATTTTCAACACCTCAACGCCGTATCTATCAACCAACTATAAAAGAACTATAAAGAATTATTAATGACAGACTAAATTAACATGACAATTATCAAAAATAGTTGACACGCGACTGTTGATAATTGATAGGTGACAGATACATTTATTTATTGGGTTGTTACCTTAACATATGACAGTCAAGTCTTGACTATAGAGATATTATTAATGACATGCTAAATTAACATGACAATTATCAAAAACAGTTGACACATGACAGTTGATAGTTGACAGGTGTTAGATACATTTACTTATTAGGTTGTTACTTTTTTTATCTTAAAGAGACATTTACTTAAATTTTAATGTTATTTTAAAAGCATTTTATTTTGTATCTTTTTTTAGTAAGACTTTTAAAGCAAATAAACTAAACTATTAATATATCGCAGAAAATTATAAATCATACATGATTAAAAAAATTTACAAGTGACATATAATAATTGGGCACTGTCTTGACAGATGGCAAACCAGAATAATTTCTTAGAATTTTTGTACACAAACATTTCTATAATAAGTACACTCCGCGAAAATTTTTGGAAAGAAGTGTTTTTGTTTATTTTATTATGTATACTAGTTTAAAAGTTATAGTGTTGTATGAATTGATATATTATTAATTATTATTACTACTTATATTCATCTAAAATAATACTCTTTTTTAAACTCATTCCTAATATAATAAATATATAAGTAGTTATAAGGAAGGACTTAATATAAGATTTAAGTATTTTTGATGATGTAATTTTCTAGGAACGACCTTATAGATCACAATGAAACAATAGCGTGTTATCGCTGTACCAAGTGAAATCTGAGCGTAATTAACTTCTAATTCAATCATTCGTTCCATTAAAAATCGAGATAAAACCTTCAGTAACATATAGCAAAAAGTATGATTACGACATACCTTTAAAATAAACATTACTCACCTTTACAGTTTTCATACATATAATATACATTTATAAAATAAAATAAGAGTTTTTATTTAATTTATTTAATTATAATATGGCCAAATTTTTATAATTAAATATTTATAAGGGGATAACATATACAAAATCAAGATAAACTATTGTTTAACTCGTTTACGATGGAGGATTCTACTTTATTATACATCATTAATCATAAATTAAAGAAAGAATATAAACATTATTTTTACATATTGAGATA
Organism: Ontholestes murinus; assembly: GCA_963969525.1. NCBI lineage: Eukaryota > Metazoa > Arthropoda > Insecta > Coleoptera > Staphylinidae > Ontholestes > Ontholestes murinus. Next base: position 23,502,266 of record OZ018395.1, read on the forward strand.
TCGATTAATTTAATGGAAATAGTATTCTATTAACAGAAAAAATTGGGTCAGAGTGGAAGACCATCTCAAAGAAATGAACTCCGCCCGGGTCTCTTCAATTTAAATTTTAGTAATTTAAGAAGATAAACAAAGCAATAAAGAAATAAATAAACTATTATTTTGTTAAAGAGATAATAGAAATCAGTGTAGGAATTAAATTATACACAATCGTGCAAGATATAAAATATTATTAAAACTTTAAAAAACTTTTAAATAAATTAATTCCATAATACAGATTAAATAGGATACATTTTTAAATTTGATTTTTATGGAAAATAAAAAGTTGTTCTAGAAAAATTTTAAAAGCTTTAAAGATCACTTAGTTAATATAACGTTATAAAGAATTACTCAATGCAAACAATAGATTAGATAACATTGATAACAGTTTTTGTCTTATGTGTATAAGATGTTAAGTTGAAATATTTGTGCATTGTGGCTATTTTTGTTTTCTTTTCTGTACTGACATCCATACCAAATTCAACTATTATTTAGCTTAAATCATTTCCAATTTTACAAATGCTATCAGCATACCTGTGGATGTGGGAATTAACCGATTGTGCACGGACACATATTTTCCGCTAAAATTGATTTACCACGTAAAATTTATCAGCTCAGATTTCTACGAATCTCCGTTGCAAATAGCTAATGTAACATACTATTATTAAACACCCACACGTATTAACAAGGCTTTGTAAGTGTAAATCGTATATATGATTGTTTAATAAACCATCTTTAATTTTTTATGTATATACATAAGTGAGTAAATAGTAATATATAATTAATAAGAGATTAATTTAAAATAAATGCCAATTTCGATGATTTAATTAAAGGGAATGAATTACCCACATATATATGTTTTAATTAAATAGATTATATATAGTAGAAAGTAATGTAAACCATTCTATTAAACGTTGTTCAGTTTACTTTAAAATATTAAATCTTCCCTCACTGCGGTCTCCTTAGTCCTTTTGTGTGCCTCTGGATGTTTTACTCTCTATGTACTCCTGTGTCTTCTATGAAGTCCAAGAGTTTCTGCCAGGGGATGCTCTTTAGTTGTTCTATGGAAAGCATAGGCTTCTCGAATTTTACCGTGCGTTCTCGTTTATATGCTTTGCAAGTACATAGTAGATATTAGGGAGTTTCTTCTTCTTCCAAACACCCACGGCATAGGGGGATTTTCTCAATTCTCATTCTATGTTTGTGCTTATTCCGGTCACAGTGTCCAGTGACTAGTCCTGTGACTTTTCTTAATTTCAATCTGCTCAGTATTGAGAGGGTCAGCATGCTGTTAGGTACCGGACCATCTAGTCTCATATGCCTCATTTCGTTTTGGTTATGCCATGCTTTTTTGTGTTCCTCTGCTGGCGTGTGTCGGATTATTTGTTTCCGGTTTTATGGGGTATACTGAAAGCTGGTTCAGGTCCTATGAATTCACCTATAGGTCTTATGACCACAGTTTATAGCCATAAAAAGTCCACTCATGGGTTTTTTACTGATGCTCTCTAGGTGGAAGTTGAAGTTCAATCCGGTATCAAGCTAAATATTTTACTTTATTTTTGATTGGGACTTCCATTTCATACATTCGTAGTGATTTTATGTAATTGGTTTTTCGTCTCCTAGTGCTCATTCACCGTTTCTCGTACTTATTTCTTTCGCCTAAAGACCTTGTCCATCAGTATGATGTACTGAGTTTCCTTGGGATCCGGTTTTTCGTTTACTACTATCCAGGTATTGGTGATCTGTACCGATATTCTTTTTAGGAAGGTGGTTGCCTCTGTTCGTGGTCCTGGACCCCATGTTAGTACTTTCCTGGGTTCCGGCAGGTCCTTCAAATCAATCATCTAAAGTTCCGTTTCGTTTTCCAGGAGATTCTTCTCCTTGGCTTTGCCTGGTTGGAAGGTAGAAGCATACTATTCTGAGGAATCCCCCTTTGTGGGTACATTCCAGAAATTTCGGTGAGGCTTATCCTTTCACAGTAGCATGCTTTGGATTATCGAGGCTTTAATGGTCTCGGCTTCCTCTGCATTTATGCTCGTCTCTGGGAATCCCTTCGATAGATTGGACTGAAATTTATCATCACACTGATCTTAATATCGCTTGTAATGTGTTTATGATAAACTATACCAATTACCGGATAAACAAGTTCTCAAAAAATTTACTTACCTCTCAAAAAATATTACTCATCTTGGTATACAAAGTAAATTATTAATACAATTAAGATAAAAACTTGGATATATCGTTTACTCAAAAATTCTAAAGATCTCTCTGTTATTAATCAGTTTCTAGATATGAGACAAACGTTAAAAAGTATGACAAAAAACAGTGTATTAATGTTATATAGAAACTATTTAGAATAATATCTGTAAGATGGATTTGCAGCATATTTTAAGACTGCTCATCGGGACACAGAAAGAACCACGTCCAATGATACACATGAACATTTCTACGTTACTGAAGATATGGTACTTAGATCGCTTCGAAGCTTAAAACCGAAGATCACGATGGGCAATGATAAAGTACCTTCATTTTTCTTCAAATACTGTGCGTTATTCCTTGCAACTCCCTTGGTGCATATTTTTAACGTAATTTTAATAAGCGGGAATATCCAGACTGTTGGAAAATTGGGTGCATCAATTCCATTTTTAAGCTAAAACAATTGCTATATTGAAGCAAGAAAAAATGGCAACGCTGAAAACTTGAATTGAAAAAATTAAAAATTAGCTGAATCCTTTTTAAATATATTCAAAAATAATGTATTTTCAATATTTCCCTAAACCAATTGCTACATTAATGCTAAAAAACGACAACGATGAAACTTGAATTGAAGGAATTAAAAATGCATTCGGTGGTTTTAAAAATTTATAAAAAATTAACCAAGTGTATAGTTAGCTTTACATTTTCCAAATTTATTTAGGAATAACATATTTGAAATATTTGCCTAGAACGATTGCCTTATTGCAGCCAGAAACAAAATGGCGACGCTGAAATCTTGTATCGAAGGAATTCAAAATGCATTCGGTGATTTTGAAAATTTATAAAAACGAGGGATTAGCTAGAATGCAATTTTTAAAATCTATTTAGAAATATTATATTTATAATATTCCTGTAAAATAATTTCCGCATTGAAGCCAGAACCAAAATCACGACGCTGAAAACTTGAAATAATTCAAAAGGTATTAGAAATTTACTAAGCGTGGAATTTTTTTTTTTTATGTATTCAGAATTAATATACCTATTTATAATATTTCCCTAAAATAATTGCCATATTGAAGCCAGAAACAAAATGGCGGTTTAAAAAAAAATTAACCAAGTTTAAAAAAAATTCATATTTTTTTCACAAACAAATCATCACTCTTTTTCACCAATGATCATGATGATAAAGGATTACCATAAAGTTCAATATAATATTGATCTATTTTCTAATAGAAATGAATTTGTAAACGTTTAAAAAATTGTTTGGTTTAGTTAAGGTTAATATTAATTTAATGTTAGTCTATAATTTTACTTCAATATAATTCCAATATTGTACACATATATTCTGCTGTTTTTTTCTTTTTATTCCTCTTTAATATGATTATATTATCTGTAATAAAGGATTATATTATTATTATTATAAAACGATAAGTCACAGTCAGCTCCAGACGCCTAGACTATCAGCAGTACTTTCGAAAAACAAATTAAAATATTTCTGAAGATTAACCACAAACATCTTATCAATTTACTCAATATCAAATCAATAGAACATGAACAGATTTTTGAGCAGATCCATCAAAAATGTAATAATCAACAAATACAACAACTTCGAACAAATTCACAAATATTCGGAAAATGCCAAAACGTTTGGAAATCTAACTCAAATAACCCATGATCAAAGACCAATGGCAATGATTGTATCCATGAGATGATTTTATTCACAATTTCGTAATAATTATTTTCAAAATAATAGTCCAAAACAATGAACGAACGAACGATCTTGTTCGTAAACTTCGAAGAGAATAAAGTGAAGAATTATACTAGACTATCGTATGTTATTAAAAACCAACCAACGATAAGTACCCAGCTAATATGTTTGACTTTAGTTAGAAATACTGTTTTTTTTCTGTATTTCTATCTTCTGGATTATATAATAGTTGTCTCTTTAATGCTCTTCTTTGCCTTTTAAGTATGTTGAATACCATGTTCTGGCTCTATCCATTGTTGTAGGCAATTTGGATGATCGTACCTAATTCGTCTTTGTATTCTTTTTCTGGCATTGGAATGGTTAAGAGGCGGTGGATATATGAATTTAGTGCTGACTTCTTAATTTGTTGTGACTGGGAAGAATCGGATGGTATTAGTAAGTCAGCACTAAATTCATATATCCACCGCTTCTTAACATAGGTATAATAGGCAACGCACATGTCGATGTACCTGTCAGGGAAGAAGCCATGACTACGACAATCTGATAAAATCCTACATGGGTATATAGGAAGAGCGTGGTCCAAGAGTGGTAAAAATGTATAAAACTAATCCACTGGATAAATTCATCAGGCCAAAGACAATCCAAAATCTTTATTGACTTTAAGTCAGTTAAACAGCTCTTGCGCTTTACTAAGAGCAAAATAAGACGGGTCTTATTACAGGGCATTATCCAATGAGGTACAATCTTCACAAAATATGTAATGTGGACAACACCACTTGTAGAGGCGCAAATGACCTAAGTTGTCGACGCACCCTATAAAACCCAACCACTTCTAGCCTATATGGATTGGCGGGTGAAATTGCCGAGCACATCCTATAAGTGTGTGTAGTATTGGCTACGACCAGATAAGCCGTAAACGAAGAAATTGTGATAACGCCAGAATGGATCAGAACATGACCTCCTAGAAAGTTAATTGTCCCTAGAAAGAAAATTTAATTCTTGGAAAATACTAGTAGTTGGATCTAGTACCCGAGTGAGGCTTAACACCTTTAGGGTAAAACCCTCTGTATCTAGCTTTACCTGGTCGTGCGGGGCTCTGACCAGGCCGACCGAATATTTCCCTAGCTTCCAGTGGGCACAGCATGAATCCACTGACCAGGAGGCTCCCAATGCTACTGGGCCAGGGATCTCCCACAAGGCCAGCGAAGAGGCCACCCAAGCCAAAGGACAAGAACCTCGACAAAGCCAAGGGTCCCGGAAGGCATTGCGAATAAGTGTCCTAGAGGATGTAGACCTCATGTCGGACGAAGAAATTTAAAAGGCAGTGGTATCAGGCGTCACAAAAAAAATAGTGGTAAAACTGGTGAAGGAAGGCCAACGTTACATTGAGGCCAATAGAGCCGTATTCAAACCAATTTCACCGCCAGCTAGGCAAGGGCCACAAGTCCGCTTCGAAAAGTGCACACACAGACCGGGATATTAAATAATAACCTGCGACGAAAAAGCGTACAATGGCTAAGGGAGACATTCTCAATTTTGACACCATGGGAGGGAGCATCTTTCGGGGTGTTGAAGGGTGAAGAGATTCCCAAGCCATGGGTGTGCACGACATACGTCTCGGATGAAGGGACGGATAGACTGGAGGCCGGCAGGATCCTTTAACGATTGAGAATTGGGAACTGAAGCCTAAAGATACACCTGTGGACAGTATCGAGGAAAAACCCGGAGGCCAAAGGTGTGATAAGGACATTCTCCATAGATAAAGAGTCCAAAGAGGAGCTATCCAAATTGGACCAATACCCATTCTTCGGATACGGGAGGCTTCGGCTGTGTATCAAGGAGAATAATAAAGAAATGGAGGGGAGTAAACCAAGGCAGAATCTAGAGGTCAAAGATACCAGCGGAGACCCAAGGCACTAGCGAGGCTGGGGAAAACGAAGAACAGGGACCAGACTCTTCAAAAGAAGGTCAATCCTCTGCCAGCTGGATAAGTCCTCTCTTAAGGGTGGTCCCCTATGGAGAAGGACAAGATCATGGAGGAAGAGTCTGAAGATCTCCCTCCTCTTCAATAGCAGAAGTGGAATAAAAATCCTGCAGGTGAACCTTCAACACTCAACAGCCGCATCGGCAACGCTGTATAGGAGGTTCAACAAAGAAGGCGTAAATATAGCCCTCCTGTAAGAAAGTAACAGTGCCACAACACTCTCAGGTAATATAGAGGAGGTACATAAGAAGTGAATGGGCTAGAGCTGGCACTGGAACAAATCAATGACAAATCAGGACGGCATATCTGGAAAACTGCCCAGAAAAATAGCCAAGCAGAGGGGCTGCGGAACAGTCTGTTGGAACAAGAACCTCGAACGACTGAAGATCGAGATTCGAAGGCTATTCAACTGGGCCAAATACAACCAGGACTAGGACATCTATAGAGAAAAACTCACACAATATAACAAATAAATCCGAAAAGCCAAAAGGGACTCGTCGAGGAAGTTCTGCAAGGAAATAAACAACACTCCGGCATTTTCAAGAATGCACAAAGTCCTGGCCAAGAACGAACGTGCTACCAAAGATATAGGCTTCCTCAAGGAACCGTAGGGAACCTACACAGAAACATTAGAGAAATGTCTCAAGGAACTATTAAAAGTCCACTTTCAAGCCTCAACAATTTTGGCAGAACCCAGACAATCCCAGTCAAATATTTAAAAGGCCTGACCAAAATGACTGTAAAATAGCCATGGAGTTCACAAGACCCAGTAAAATTAAATGAACCATCAGCAGTTTCCAACCGTACAAGTCCGCGGAACCGGATTGGATTTATCCCATTCTGTTACAAAAGAGCATAGAGAAACTGGTGCCATACCTGACAAAAATCTTCAAAGCCTGACTGACATGGGGTATATACAAAGCGTAAGGATACTCTACCTACCCAAGGAAGGCAGAATAGCTGATCTAATGGCAAAGTCATACAGACCTATCAGCCTATCTTCGTTCCTACTAAAAACAATGGAAATATTGATACATAAGGGATATGATACTGGGTAAAGATCCCCTTAACAACAGGCAATATGCAAACCAACCGGGAAAGTCAATGGACTCGGCGCTGGATGACTTAAACAGGCTCATCATAACGTTAATGGAAGACAAAGATATAGCCATGTTACACATTCCTAGATATTGAAGGGACAACGTCACAATCATGATGCTTGGACAGACGCCCATAATCCTATCACACGGAAAAACACACCAACAACTGAAGACGAGCTGAAGGTAAGCGCGATAACAGCGATGCCAAATGATGTCATGGTGAAAAAATACAATTTTGAAAGAAAATAAGAAGACTGGGCCGACGGCCAACCTTTCAAAGCAGAATCAAATTGGTTCATGGATGGCTCAAAGACCGACAAATGAGTACGAGCAGCTATATAAAGTACAAAAGACAAATATTTCCGTCAGTCTAACCATGGGTCCAAGCTAAGGCTCTTTACCACTGAACAAGAAAAATACAAAGACAAGACACCAAAAGTTGATCAATAGGTATATTCTCTGACAACCAGGCGTTACTAAGAGCTCTTGAGGATGAAGTATAAAAATTGACTACTACTCAAAGCCCATTAACATTAGCAACATTTAAGAAGACTGAAATCTGACAGAATTTAAATTGTTACAGGATTATCATAATCGTAATAATCATGTTAGCAACAGTAAATTTAAATCATGAGCTTAGCCAGTAATTCGGGAATATTTCTACATAAATTAGGCACTACAGAAGTAATATTAACGACTTATTTTGAGTAGAAAATTACTACTGTCGAACAATTTTACTTATGATTCAACTAACAGTTGTACATCCTATATTCAATACCTACCCAATCTTGGACTACCATGTTTCTCAAAAATACTTACCTCATCATGAACGAAGATTTCTGTCAATACAATAGTAGATTATAGCCCAATTATTATTATCCTATTGACGATCTCATTGAAAAATTGCATTGATACGTGGAATGTTTCCAAAGAAACAATAGACTGTTAAGAGTAAAACGTTTCGAAGATAAATAATAATTTTGTTGTGATGTAAGACTTTTGCTAAAACTTACAGCACCTTATATATAATAAAGTAATTAATTTATAATAAAGTAATTAATTTACTTATATACAGATTACATACATAATAGGACAAGAGGTTTTTAATAATAATAGTAATTTACATTGTCTTTGAAATTTTACGTTTTTTTTATTTGGCTATTCAAAGATTTGTTCGTTCTTGGGATAGGAAAATAATGAAAACAGTTCTGACATAAATATATATTTACTCGCATTTTCCATCACGTGTCGAATGAAACTCCCTTTGCACTTGACCCAGCATCCGCCGTGACAATCCACTAATGAAGAATAACCAAAAGACTCAGGCATATCATTTACACATATAAAATCTGTCTACCTTAAAAATAATTTATAATACTGATTGAGGATATGCATTATCTTATTGATTGTTCTCATTTATACCCTGTGGATAGCGGAAAGAAAAAAAACAATTGAAGAACGTATGATTTAAAACAAATAAAACGAACAAGCTCGTTAAGCCACATTAAAACATCGAAGCTCAAGTCACGTGTACTTCATCAAAAGTAGTAACTTTATGGTACTCTTTATTCCCTTCAGAGCGAATAAATCGTTATTTTATGGTAGGTACATTATTTCTTATTCCTATGAAGTAATTATTTAAAGATACGTATATTTTTATTTATAATTTGTTAAAATTAGTACTATCAAAAACGAAATTACCAAATAAAATAAAATTAAATGGTAAGGTATTGCTATAGAAATTTATTCAGTACAAACTTTTATTCTGGAAAGAATTGTTTAACATCGAGTACTAAACATGCTATGTAATAGCAGTTAATATAAAAATATTTCAATAGTACCCAAATGATATATTCATAATAATAGCAAAATTGCGTTTTTAGTTAGTGATTTTTAAAGTTAATTAAATCCTTTTTTACATAGATTTGTGTCTTTTTCAGTAATACGAAGAAAATAATGATTTTTCTAATTAAGGAATTTTTATAACCTGGTTACACGTGACTTGAGCAATTACAAAGGGTAAACATTTTCGGGAGTGTACATCCTAATATATATTTGCAAATGTTAACAGTAGTTAAATTTTCTTTCTTTAAAATATCTGTACTTATATTAAATGCAATGCAACAGGTGACCTGAAACATTTACGTAATGTGGACAATGAGGAGTACCTACGGTCCCATGGAACTATCATTTAATATCACATCGAGACATCACAATTAAGAAATAAATGGTTCATTTACAAAAATATAGTTTTAAAAAAAGAGACCGCTCATAGGACGATCTCGCGGGATGGGCCGTTGAAGCGATTCGGTAAATGGTCCTCCGGATCGACGTCCGTCGGCCAGGATAGGAGCGCCTGTTCTTCCATAAAACTGGTGGCGTGGTTTGTCTCCTTGCTTCCTAAAATATTACACGAGTGGACCCTGTCCAGGTTCACGTAAAGGCCGCTAGAAGTTTCCGAAGTTTCCGAAGAATCACTGTTCCTATCCAGCAGTTTTGTTTTCGACGTCGGACCATCGCTGTCGTAATCGGGTTCTTTGTATTTCATCTGCCTCCACTTTTTTTCTAAAAGGTTTGTTACGGAAGAAGAATGCCTTTTCGTCAGATCTTTTATTGGCGTTTGAGGATTGGAATGCGATTTATCGCTATCTTCAGAAAGAGCGCGCGTGATTAATATTTTTGGAGACCGATTACCAGCAATTTCTGGCCTCCTATCATCTAATCCGAAAAACTTTTGCAAAAGTAGATTAGCGGCACTTAAATTCCTAGCTGGTGGTTTACTTAGAATATCCTCCTCAACCTTTACATCTTCCATTCCGGTTTTGGGTACTTGTAATGTGTTACAACTGTTAGTTTGTGGTATTTTCCCTAATTCATTACATGGTGAGTAATTCAAAACGTCGCTAGAATTAGGCCTCCAACTAATTTCAGATGCTATCCTTTTCATAGGTGGCCTGGATGGGCTATTATTGGTCCTATGGATATCTAATAGGGCTTCGCTCAATCTCCTCGGTATCGTTGTTCTTGTAAAAAACCCGAGCGGCGTTAAACTTTGTCTTCTTGAGCCACACGTGCTCGGCGTCCTGGCTTGGATCTCGTGGTTTACTTCATTTTTGGTCAGCTTCTTCCTCCAATAATTCTGGAATGTTTTGCGAAGCACCTTGTTCTTTAATCCGTATAAGAATCCGTTGACTAGAGGAGAGATTGTCAGCATGCTCAATACTACATGATACAGTAATGGATCTAAGGGGAGAGGGCGTGTTTTCAAAAGAAAATTCATTGATGATTCCCACAGGATAACTCCATAATACGGAAGATACAAGAGCAGCGCTGAGCCGAGGAGTTGTAATACTGATGATACCGGAGAACGTGATCTAAATTTTGGACCACCAGCACTTGGTGCTGTTACCGTTGGTACAAAGAATGGATTTCGTTGGTGCGTTATTGTAACTTGTGCGGATAATGTAACCTCGTAGATTGCTGATGCTATCCGATGACGATGGTATCGGGCAATCATTAATACCTGTAATTTAATTTGTAATTACTATTAGAATTTTATACAGTATTATATTAAAATATCTGAATTATTGTTTCCTGATTCATTTGATATAGTGGAGCCGTCGATAGTTGCCTGTGACTCGTGCATTTTCGTACAAAGTACCGTATAGCAACGAATATTTATTTCGTTTTGTCATCATCCTAAAATGACTAGGATAAAATATAATGAAAGATGGAATGGGTTTCGATTCCTCCAATATAGAGCGATGAGTCACAGTCAGTTCTCGGCGGCTCGACGATACTCTTAATATAATTTTTATCACTTCTTTGCAAATTATGAAGACTTTTTAATATTTAAATCCTCACAGACTCTAAATAACCGAATCATAAGTAATCTATGGAAATAACTTCATAGAAACTCTTGATATTCTCTAAAACTATATTTAGGATGAACAATTTTTGCTCTGATCTTGCTTTTCGGCAAATAGCTTTGTTGGAAGATATATTGTAGCAACAATGTATAATATTAGTTAAGTAGGAAAATTTTATTATTGTATTGAATAATTTAACTACTTTAAATGCATTAAGATGTTGAAGCTAATAATAGGTATAAGTAAACATTTATATGACATAAACAAATTTTTTGTCTACAGATTCTTACCTTTGCATTGCAACAAATGATTAACGTAACGGGAAGTAATAAAGTAAACGCTGTGTAGGCCGCGGAATACCAAAGAGTGTCTTTTTCCGAATCAAAGTCTGGTATACATGCTCCTAGGCCTAGGTTGAATTTGAAGGGCGCCACGGAGAAAAACGGCGGTATTGACAGCGCTAGCGATAGCAGCCAGCCGATTCCTAAGCAGACTAATACCTGGAAAAATTTAGTTATTTATGGTTGTATTGTATGTTTACAAATATACCTTTTTGGGATTAACCAGGTGGCCATAATGTAAAGGTGCTGCGATTGCGTAGTACCGATCAGCATTCAGTCCGCATATGGTCCAGAGTACTAAAGGGTGGAGTAGTGTAAAGAGGAAACCGTGGATATCACAAGGTGCTCCGGTTGATAACCATGTTGATTTCGTTAGGCCCGGCGCCGAAAATACCAGGAATATTACGCCTAGGATGAAATCGAGGGCTCCAAGATGTAACAGTAAAAGATTATTGGCGGATGAAGCCTGAAAATTAATGCTTGTGTGATTATTAATATTATAACTAATATAAAACATCTTTAAATTTATATCTGTGTCATAAACTGTGATTATTATAAGTATAACATTTTAATTTTAAATTGTTACACGATGAATTAATTTCTCACTTAACCCGTGGTGAAACATTGGTTTTGTTTAATTAACCTTCTAATTTAAATTGTAAATTATAGAAAACGATATTTTAACATACCTGTCTGGAGAAGAGTACCACTACTAGTATATACGCATTGACGGTCACACCGAGGAGTGAGAGGAGTACAAGAGGAACCACCAGCCAAATAAGGCTTGAAGTCATTTCTCGTAGTGGATCCACCGACTACGTCACATCTCGAGACGGTGGCCACACTGTCACTTTCATGTAGAATACCATTCTCTCATATGATTCTATAAGAAAAAAATTTACATGATAAAAAAAGTAGTCTGTAGTTAAGGCATTATAAGGTATATGATTCTAAGAGTCTAATCTAAAAATGTTTAAAAATAAGGTATTAGGACCCCAAATCCAAATTCTTTTTAAGGTTCTTATATTGAAAGAATTTCAAGAATGGTAACCTATACTTACACTGAATTGAAATATTCACTACAAATAATGATTATAAAAAGGTTACATAACATGTGAACACAGTTTTACTGTCATTATCAACTTGATAATGACAGTAAAACTGTTGAAACTAAAATCGTGTTGTCTTAATTAGCTTCATATGTTATACAATATTTTGAAAATATTGTCGATATTGTATATCCCGATTCTCCTTTAGCAACTACTACCAATAACAAACCCAGAAGAAGAAGAAGGAGAGCACGTTTCACCGAATTCGCCCAATTTTTCAAAATTTCTTTATGTAATAGAAACGAACCAGAACTTTATTTAAAACGTTTAAAATATTTATTTCGCATGCATCAAATTAGTAACTCTGTAGTTCAATCGTTTCTTCCTCATTACCCTTGCATATAGCGTCAGAAGTGAAAAATCTTCCACCATTCATATTGTTGTCAATTATATGTGATACGACGCGTCCAGGACAACTGTAAATTAAAGAACTTCTTCCCAATGAGGAATTTGGTTGAGCCCGCCTAGTCAATTCCTAAGACATGTCATTTCTCCTGGAAAACAAATCCTTAGATGGTCAATACTTGCTGTGCTATTCTCTTGATGCAACAAAACGTTTACATTTGGGGAAGTAATGCACTTGTTGTGTTCCAAATATATTTAATTAGATAACTGTCATGCGTTTCGATCCTTACGGGTCATTATTTAAAATTAGTTAGTTAGATAATCAACCATTAGATAAACTTGCATTAATCGCTGACAAAATAATGGAATTATCAAAATTAAAAGACGAAATCACTAACCCTAAAACCATAAATAAAAAAATTGATAACATTCAAAATAGAGTGCCTAATTAAACACAGGACCTGATTCGCAGAAAAAATAATTAAAAATAATGGTAATGGTAATAATTAGATGGCTTTCCAATCGCTAAATAACAACAAATTTTATTTTTGCTCGTATCACAAAAATTTCGGGTGGTACGTAGTGTAGTCTAGTTGAGGATACGAGATAAACCAGGACTGATTACGACGGTGTTTCCTGATTCGCTTTTCCTAGGTCGCTTATTTTTTTATTAACGATCACCATAATAACTATAATTTTCTAAGTCCAAATCTTAAAGCAGCGAACAGATCTTTAATCATCACCTTCGGTTCAATCAAACTGAATCCAGATATTAGATTTGACAAAAAATTTAGTTGGAGATTTCTTATCGTAGACATTAATCATAACATTTTAGGAGTCGTTTTCTTACATTTTCAATTTATAGTTAATTTGAGTTCCGAAAATTTGATTAATTCATATTTAATTAATCTCAGTCAACAATTTATCTTTTGTCAGTTTGTCTCTATCAACTACGTCAATCTTTTAAAAGAATTTCCTAGTTAGTCCTTTCACTTCAGATTCTTCAATAAAACACACGATTGCTCATCATATGGATACCAAACGTAATGCTATATTTTTTAAACCTTGCAGGCTCGCAACTAATAAATTATAAATTGCAAAGAAACAATTTAATAACCTTTTAGACCTAGGTTTTCTTAGACTCTGGTTCGCTCCGCTTGATATAGTTCCTAAAACAGATAAGACCTTACGCAAATTATTATATTCAATCGAATAGCCAAACCAGATCGCTATACTCTTCCACACCAGACTTCGCAAATAACTCTGATGGATGAAAAAAGCATATTATAAAATTCCTATCGAAACTTCCGACGGCAATAACTACGATGTTTTATTTATGACTTATGGATATGGATAAAGTCACAGCATGCCCCTTATTGGGCCCATTAAACACCTCCAGTGATGGGTAAACTAGTTCTCTAACCATTCTACCCCTTTGATAAATTTCAGGATTTTGCTGGGAAACGCTCTACAGTTGGGATCTTCAGCAACTCCTAATACGTAGAGGTTTTTAAACCCGTTAGGTTACCAGCCAGTTATTTTAGATTTAACCTGGGCAACTTTAGCTTTGGGTGTTCGTTTCAGGAATAATCACATGCTCCACTTACTTCGTGTGCTACTGAATTCATGTCTTGCCGTATGTTTGAGGATGATTGTAGAATATTCTTCCAAGGGTATTTTTAGTTCCAGATTCAGTTTAGCACAATATATGTCTGCACTTATTACTTTCCTGTTTTTGCTCAATCCGTGAATAACTAAATACGTAATTGTGGACGCTTCTACTTTGTGACATATTTTAATCATATATAAAAAATACGAGTACCTTTCTGAGTATCACAAGTTTACTTTAATAGTGACTATAGTTTTGACAGATTAAGCCTTTCATTTTCAAACTTTACTTCAAGTTTACATACAATTTTTACATTATTAGAAGGCGTTGAACAAAGGGGTATATATCAGGTCAGTTTGGTCGTTAATGAGCAGAATGTCTGGAATACGTTTAATTTAAAAAATTTCAAGGGTGTCAAGTAAATCCATTTTTAAACCTTATTCAGCGAAATGACAGTAGTTATGTATGTAGAACCTTGAAATACGCAAGGATTATGTCTATTCTTTGGAAACAAAATTTGGATCCTTTTTTAATCCATAGCTTCTTTGCTGTAGAAATACTGTTTGACCTGCATCCAGTGAAATTTGACTTCTTGGATGACTTCGTAAGAAGCAGTAAGTGCTATCATCTCCAAGAAATTTTCATAGTAGAGTTTAAACCTTTGAAACTCAGAATTTACTACCCAAGAAAAATCATTGCTAGAATTATGCCCTAACTATTCACCTAATATTAATTATGTAAATTTTAATGAAACGTTAATTGTCAAAACAGAAATTGCACTAATAAATGTTAGTGGTTGTCAATTAAACAAAGAAAACATTGGAAAACTTTTTAAACAAGCTGAAATTGATAACAAATTCGATTCAAAATTAATTAAAAACATGAAACATAAAGTAAAACAGAAGATCTAACTATAACAAAAGCAGAAAAAGGTAATTCCATTATAATATTAAATAAATGAGATTGTGTAAACAAGAAAATAATTTTATTAATAATTCCGGCATAAAATAGAGCTTTAAAAAATAATGTTAAAATTAACAATTTGTGATTGTCATAGCATCAATTCACAAAAAGATAATAATACACAATTCTCCCAATTAATCCAACCTATCCTTGAAATTATCAAAATTAAACGTAATTTAGAAATTCTTCTTATTTACGACCAAACTGACCTGATATGTATATACCCTTTTGTTCAACGCCACTTAATACTGTAAAAATTGTATGTAAATTTGAAGTATAATTTGAATGAAATGACAAGCTCAATTTGTCAAAACTAGAGTCACTATTAAAGTAAACTTGTAATATTAGAAAAGGTACTCGCATTTTCAATCATGTGTGTATTAGCTTCAGGACCCTCAGAGTTTTGTGACAAAGAGGTAGGTCGAAGTCGGAGTAGCACAGTCATGACACTTTCCTAGAAGAACGTCCCACTGAATAGCTCTTCCCGGGATTGCCCGATGCCTACTCCAATCCACCATTGAACATTAAAGGCCGCTGTCTCTTAGCCTTAGCGCTATTAAGAAGAGGACCATCTTCTGTATATGTAAATCCAGAGAAGGAAGAGGCAATAACGTCTCTATTGCTGACGTCGGTGTGGCGTATAGCTCCAGTAATTTAAATACATGCTTTAAATGTATTGTAGCTTACTTGTTGCAGTTTTGAGTTTAACTCTAGGCCGGCAACGTTCAGCTACCTGGTGATTGTAAGTGATAGTTCTAATGATCTCCCAACGACTCTCCGACACTGTTAGGACGCCATGCTCCCCTTCTGTATCTTAGTTTGAGGGATGATTACTCCAGTTCAGTTTAGGATTTAGGATAACCTCCAGATACTTTATCAGTGAAGCCAGCGTTAGTGTAGTGTTAAATATACTGGGCAGCTTCATTCTGGTTTCTTTTTGTTGACAGCATTAGCTCCGTCTTAGTTGGATTTGCCGAGAGGTTGTTGTCTGTAGACAATTTCTCTGCTATATTAGTTCAGTAAGTACACTTTTATAGCGGCCTTTGAGCAGAATTATTATAACATCCGCATATCCTATGGTTGGGACACCAGATTCAATTAGTATTCTTAGTAAGGAGATAGTATTCTTCGCTGTGGAAGAAACAAGTAACCTTTGCTTCAGATACTTCGTTTCCTATTGATGTTTGACCGTCCTTTTGCATCTATTTTATTCACTCACTAAGTGCGACTGGAATGGCGAGCATTACGAGAGCTTGTCCTATGCGGTTGAAAAGAGGCTTTGTCAAAAGCTCCTATATTCCATAAACATATCGAGTTGGAATTTCAGATGTCCGTTTCTGTTGCCATATTGCAGAGAGGTTTGCATAGTTTTACTCCCTTCTAAGGAGTTTTGCTATGTTTGGAGTTCAACACCACCCCTTATCAAACAGAAAACATCCCGAAGCGATGAGTACCTTTTAATGTATTCCTTTTATTATCTAATTAGCGGTGACACAATCTCGCACCTTTTTTATGTACATTATTTTTGTGTTCATTCTTTTGTGATAATTTTGTTTGTAACTAATGACATTAAGCATTACGGTGTTTATGAGTTATTAATGTTATTCAATGTAAAATTATCGCTATTTTTGAGCTAATAGTTATTTACGACAATTCATTTTATTAGTAGTTCTCCGGGTTACTTTTTTACTTTGTTACGCCTAAAGTTGCATTGTTTATTTCGTATTTTTGGTGTCGAATTTTGTAGTCTGTTTAGTACAAATAATAGGTTTATTGACTTGTGCGTATGAAATTAGTTGTTTATGTTTCTGAGAAATATACCACAAAATCTCTATTTTATTTCATTTTAAGTACTACATACATATTAATGTATAAAACTTATGTAATTGAACACTGCAGTTATCAAATTATGTGAACCGTAAGCCAAAGAGATCGCCTTTGTTTTCGTGTTCGAGACTAAAAACGCATATCTTAAGTTTAACAACATTTAGCTAACTGACTGGTGGTTTGATTTATTGTTATTACTTTATTTGAAGGCGTAATAAGAGTTTTATTTTGTGCACTAATATCTACGAAAGTTAATGAAAAATCACAGTTAGTAGATAGTTACATATTGCATTTTTGTGATTGGGTTTTTTCAGTTATTGTTATTTTCATTGAGAAAGTTATCATTAAATTTTAGTTTTTATGAAAGGGTTTTAGTTTTGTCGATACCTTACGCATAGTTGTTGATTTCCTACTTGATCACGGATTATTGCTACTATTCGAATAGATGGCGCTGTTAAGTTCTTTGGGTCGTATCCCTCTTTGAAAACGCTGAGTTAGTTTGGTCAAGCGGTAGTATTTTCAATAATCCCTTTAACCTTACGGGTAGATATGTCTGTGATGTACGCTACGCCACACTTTTAATGCCTCCATGCTTTTAGTATCGTTTCGAAATTTTACAATCATCATTAGATGGTGATCGAACTTTTCAACTCATCACTAATATTTTATTAGGTTAACATCTACCAGAAATTTTTGTAACACTATCTCGATAAGTAAGCATAATGCCGAAATTTTGTTTACCAACGCCTCCTCATATGGTGTAGTGCTGACTCGGTTAAGCGAGCTGGTATGCACGCACGTTGATGGGTCTTTAGAATGCTGTCTCTGATGTACCTACCGAAAAGCTTCTCAAAAGGTTTTCATCATAAACCATGTGAGGTTTATCGGTCTGAATGTTTTGGCATGGCTGTAATCTTCCTTGCCTGGTTTGGGTATACATATTACCACATTGACTTTTCTCTAGTTCTAAGGGACATATCTAAAAGCTATGCAGACCCTAAACAGAATCGCCAGGTGTTGAAGAATAGGTTACATTCCTGGTGAAAATGTTTTAATAGCTAAGGTTATTTTGTATTATTATGTTGCAAGTTAGTACTCCAATCTTCTTTTGGAGGGGTATGGATTTTCTGCTAGCATTCATCCCTGTCCTCAATGTTTTTGAAGTCGAGAAAATAAGTTTTCATGAGTATTTACGCTCTACAAGGTTTTCAGAAAAACTGTCATCCTCCTTATTAATTGCTCCAGGCTGTAGCTTTAGATCTTTGGAGATAATATACCTTGGTGGACTTTACGACTTAAAATAAATAAGCATGTATGTATGTATGCCCTTTGGGAATAGCGATGTGAGTTGTTCCATTTGCTTCTTCTATTTAGATATTATCCTAACAATTAGCTAACACACATCGCAACATTAGACTATTTTTGAATCAAAACTAATTCTACGAAATGTGAAATGTGAATTTGTTATACGTTATAATAAATTTTAGTACCGAAGGAATGCTTTAAATTTATACACATAGGCATTACAAGGCGTTTACTATTTGTCAAAGATACCGCTAGTTATTTACGCGTATTAACGTTCTACAAAATGGCTGGAGGCAAAACCCATCACTGAAATATCCACTCTCTCCAGAGCCAAAGCTCTTTGCGCGTTATTGACTTCGTTTTTTTCCCTTTAACCTACGTCCTCCAGTCCGTTTTAAGTTTTATATCATCAATCTAAATTTTACAAATAAAATTTTACCTGGTAATACAAGCCAGATGGTTTCATAAGATCGTTTTTTTTTTTTTGAAAATATTAACACATTACTGTTACGACCAATTCTCAAACACATTTCTTGGAGAACGCACTGTCGTAAACTATCTATTTTTCATACGTTTTAGAAATGGATGATTTTCAATTTTTTTCAAGAGCTTGTCACAGGCGATTATGCGCTTTGTTAAATGCATCTCTTTGAGTTCGTGTGGAATGCAAATATTAAGTTTACTAACATATCTCAGCTGTGCAAATGTCTTTCCCCGGTTGTTTGAGAAATCTTTAATATTTCCGCGACATCTCGATTCGTGTAAGGCCACTTTGCTTCGATGAATGCCTTTATTTTATTGTCTTCGGCTTCAACTGGTCTTCCTGAACGTGGCGCATTATTACATTGAAATTACTGAAGTAGAATTTGGTGAACAAAATCTGGCACTGGCGTCCTATTATTTTTCTCTGTTCTGAAGTAAAACGGTAAAATAGCACATTACGATTGATACGATTTACTTACATACTAAAAAATGATAATTGAAATGTCTCCTGCCAAATGGTATTTATATTAGATGATTTTGGTCTAAAGATAGAATAACTTGTATTCCTCTCTCTAATCAACCTATCCTTCACATTAAATATGCCTAGTAAAGAATATCGACATCTATGTAAAAATATAAATCACGGTATAACTTTTAAATGAGTCACCCTGTATATGAATGCTGAATTTCACCAAACGTTCAATAAAATAAATTAAAACAAATTAACGAGTACGAGTATTTTTGTTTTTCCAAAAATACTAGACTGTGGTACGTAACATCAGTTTCATCTCTATCTAAAATGGTCTAGACAATTTTCGATCTATTGTGTATAAATTCCTCATAATGCGATTCTCTAGGTTATCTTATTTTTTAAATTTCATTTTCTATATAGTGGTAACAAATAATTGAGGTATGTTGATCTTTGTTTTAGTTAAATGAACTTTTTGTAATCACCATTTCATTATACTCTAGTAATGTAAATCACAAACTATGGTTTAAGGTTTTTAAGTTACCAATAATCACTAACTAAAGAAGATTGCTCTTACCATAAAATATTACGCTCTAAGAAGTTAAATATTCTCTTAACAAATTGGAAAAATACAATTAAAAATCGTTTTCACACCAATACATGATGCGATTGCGATTGTGTTTGTCAACTGATCTGACTGATTTATTTAATATGTCATCGTGTCATCGATAACGGGGACTATTAACAGTGAAAAACAAGTGTTAGTGGTTTATCCATTCCATTAGGGAAATTAGTACAGCATTCCAATAATAGATGTTACCTTAATAGTATCTCTACACTAAAGGAGAATTGAATTATTATAACTCAGTAGTAATATTTCCTTCTCATTATCTCTCCCACTGTAATTCTGGAGAATAAATAAACAAAATCAACAACTTATTATTATTATTAATTAGATATATATGTTCATATTTGGCGACCACTTCTCTACTATAATTTATATTAGCGTTGTAAGGTGCAATAAGTTTATTATTTTATAAGGTAAAAAAGTGGTAATATTATACACTTTTAACAATTTTAATAATACCTTAAAATACTGAAACAATTATAATAATAAATATATTATTATAATACGACGTTTGAGAGGTAAAGTATATTTATTGAAGAGATAATGTTTTTCATTCTACAATCGTATTTTTCTTAATTAAATTGCCAGACGTTTCATCGAAAGCACGTTCTTTGTAACACCATTAAGATATTACATCCATGTATTTTGATTTTAATTACGCGGACAAAAGGGAGCGTCGGAGGTGTCAAACGTAAGACGGCGGCGTTCGGAAGGCGAAGGCATGCAAATTTAGCATTTAAATTGCCAAACTTTCAGCGTAGCAAATGACGCGATAAATTTAATGCGTCCTAAGGGGATCGGGTTAAAGTTTTAATGTCGTTTTGTTCGATATTATTGGCTCGCCATCATCGGAGTTTATTTGAGTCACCCTTAATCAGAGTAGCATTGTTATTGATGGCAGGGACGCTCGTTTTAAACTGAGATGGAATCCTGGAATTCTTGTAATCGCGTAATTGGACTCATTCAATAATACGAGATCAACGTTTTTTTAATGTAGTTCTCTTAAGACTGTTCATTAAATATACAAATGTCAAACGTTAAAATTAATCCATTTGTTTCTTCTTAAAAAAAGGTACAGAATTACTTCAGTTAAAATGAAACGTCATTATTTCAATAATATCTATCTTATAATTTCAGAAAAATATTATAAAAAAATGACAGTTTAGTATTAGTTGGATTTTACTAAATATATTAAATAATATATAGTTGTTAATGATACTACTAATAATACTAATTAAAATATTTGTTGTCTACATTCAAATTTTTCCTGCAACTAAGGAAAGAGTAATTAATGAATATATTTAATATTAATATTATTAGTAATAATGTATTTATTTTGTTCAAATTACAGGGTTATACATATTATTTATTAGCAATATTAGGTTGTTTGTTCCTTGTAATTCTCCTGTTTGTGGTTCTTCCTTCCTTCCTCGTCTCGTGATTTGTAGCTTCTTCTGATTTGGATTGCTCCATTAGTTATTAATTTATGTTTTACTTTGAATTTAAATGGAATCAATTTTAATGATTGTTGTAGATGTATATTGTGTCCTTTGTCAAGTGTTGGGTATTTTGTTTTGTTTTTAAATTTGTCTATTCGGAAGTCTGAGTTTTGTATTGTTTTCATATTACAATAATAAATATTTGATCCTTTTATATTATTCATTTGACAATGCAATTTGTGTGATATATAATATATCTTTATATCCGACCATACACTTTGCATTTATAAATATGGGTAATGATAAAGCAACTTTTTAATTGGCTCTGTTGTATAATGCTACCGTGCACGTTTCATTATTGTAATTAATTTCAGCCTAACTAATATTATTATTGTATAGTAAATTATATATCTGTATAGTAAATTTATGAATCGCGATAGACCATCTGTAAATTATTACATTAATTCAGGAATTTCCAAACAGTAGTAGTAATAGTGATCAATCATCGAACACGAGATCGTTTACTCGTGTTGTTTATGTACAGTTTTAATTAAACTATATGCAACTCAAATATCACGAAGCTCATTATAATGGATTACGCTTATTCGATTTAAAGTAGAGAAAATGTTATTACTATCCTTATATAAATACTATATTTCTTATAAAAATTTAATATTAAATTTTCCTATCATCATACGATGCCTCCACCATATTTTAAGATGGATTTTAAATAGTATGTTAATTTATTTAAATAAATCTAAGACATTTTCAGACTCTTTATTAACATAAAAAAATAACGCAGCATGAATTATTCAATTCAAACTTCTCACGATTTAACTTGGATGGTATTTTTTCGTAGTATCATAATCCCTCGATGGGAATTATTTTTCTAACTTGGCTTATCAAGGAATTATAATAGTATAAATAAATACTTTCTAGGGGTCTAATTAGCTTATAAAATGTGTTACAACATATTTTTAGGGAATCAGATGCTAATGCAATTGAATACTTTTTAAACATGTATGGTTTTTGTATTTGATTGCAGTGTAATATATTACTTTTCTTACATTGTCTATTAGAGTTTAGTAGTAGCATGTGAATAGTGAAAAACTAACATTACTGTTTTATAAAACGTTGTTTTAAGAAACAAATGTATTACTTATGCATTATTTACTATGTACTACGATCCAGGGTGGGTCAGTAAAGTGATTACAAACGCTTAGTAGAGAAGATACAAACAAGACGAGAAAATGTGTTTATTATTCTCAATACCGAAAATACGAAAAAATAAACATGAATAAATGGTCGAAATTAAATCATATTATCGGATGCACTTCTGTCATATATGTATTAAGTACTTAATTTTATTATTCATAGTGATGTATCAAATAATAAAATTCAGGAAAATTCGCAACCTTCTATTCAATCTGTTTAATTAATTACCATATAAAATTAGTCATGACCAGCCTGGACTGCACTATCGGTGAGGCTAGCGCTTTTATGGCTGCCTTGGTCCTTTGTTAAGTCCCGACTCCATTACGTGATGAGCACACCAGTCAATGGCGGCTATTTCGGCCTGGAATAGCAATCGCAAATTGTTTGCTTCGGTTGCAGCCTCCATAGATACCAGCCCCGGTTCCTTTAGTATTTTTGGCCCCGTCAGTGTACCAGATGGTTCCTTTACTCGTTCCCGGGTATGTTCCATTTGTCCATTCACTCCGCTGTGGTATGATCGTTTTAAATCTGCGGGAAACGGGTGTACGATTTTGGTGAAATCGGACCTCATTTTTAGTGTCTCTTCTTCTTGTAGTACTTTAAATGTTGGTCTTGATGGCCCCATATTTAAAGTGTGTCCATTTATGTGCATCCTATAGGCTGCCTGTCTAGTTTCCATCATTACAAATAGATGCAGTTGTGGTAGCGATAATATGTGTTCCACGGCTGTCGTGGGCGTTGTCCTCATTACCCCAGTGATCAGCAAACACGCCTGTCTTTGCACTCTTTCGAGTTTTACTGCTGCACTTTTGGTTTGGGTTTTTTCTCCCCAAACGAGCGCTGCGTATGTCACTATAGGTCTTATGACCACAGCGTATAGCCATTTGGTCATACTGGGTCTCAGTCCCCATGTGCGTCCTACCATTTTACGGGTCGCAAAAAGTCCTCTCATGGCCTTTTTTCTGATGCTCTCTAGGTGGAAGTTGAAGTTCAATCTGGTATCAAGTATGACCCCTAAATATTTTACTTCATTTTTAATTGTAACTTCCATTTCATACATACGTAGTGATTTTATGTCATTGGTTTTTCGTCGTCTAGTAAAAGGGACGATCGCCGTTTTTACCGGGTTTACAGTTAACCCTTCATTCCGGCACCATCTTTCTACGGTATTTAGTGCCTTCTGCATCAAGTTTGATACAGTGGTCCCAAACTTCCCGCTTACTAGAATGGTCAGATCATCTGCATACCCAAGTGCATATATGCCCTGGCTTTCGAGTAGCAGCAGAAGGTTGTCCATGACAAGGCATCATAGGAGCGGCGAGAGAACACCTCCCTGCGGGCACCCGCCAGCAACTAACGTTTCTGCTGTTTTTCCATATAGGGTAGTTGTCACAGTCCGACTTCTGAGCATCTTGTTTACCCATTGTCGGACTTGCGGGTTAATTCCTCTTTACTCCATTGCTGTTGCTATGGAGTTGAAGGTTGTGTTGTCAAACGCCCCTTCAATATCCAGAAAGGCCCCTAACGCAACGTCCTTGCATAGTAGGGTCCGTTCGCATCTGCTCACTAGCTGGTGGATTGCTAGCTCGCATGACTTTCCTGGTTGGTAGGCATATTGTTGACGGTGTAGTGGTGAGTCCTTTAAAACTCCTTCCCGTATGTGCCTGTCTACTAGTTTTTCTAGTAGTTTTAAAATAAATGATGACACGCTGATCGGTCTGTAAGATTTAGCCTGGGCATATGAATCACGCCCTGGCTTAGGTATGAATACCACCTTTACAATCGCCAGCCAGCTGCTTGGGATGTATGAAAGGGCAAGGCTTGCTCTGAGGATATCACATAGTGGTTTCTTCGGCGTTGCTATCCCCTTTTGTAGCATGACAGGATATATCCTGTCAGGACCTGATGATTTGAATGGTTTGAACGTGTTAATTCCCCACTCAACGTCACCTGGTCTGATTATCATTTTCGCTGTTTCCCAGTCCCGTTTTAGAGCCCTTGCGTTGGGCTCGCTTAGGTCCTTGGAAACAGGATTGTCAAGTATTGCAGAACCCGGGAAGTGGGTCTGCAGTAATACCTGCAGGGTCTCTTCTACCGAGTCTGTGTACTTTCCATTTTTGGTCTGCAGTGAGCCTATGTTCCCAACAGGATCTTTGCTGAGCGTCTTGAGTAGATGGGAGCTTGTGGGTTCACTTTCTATATCCCCACAGAATTTTCGCCAAGATTCCCTTTTGGCTTTTTAAATGGCATTGTTATTTGCCATGAGGGCCGTTTTGTACTGCGCCCATTCACCGTTTCTCTTGGCTGTATTAAACAGTCTTCTGGTGCGTGCCTTAGCCCTATCAAGATCCTTGTTCCACCAGGTGACCCTGGTTGAGGTAGGTTTGGTAGTTCTTGGGCAGTATTGATAGAGTCTGTGATACTTTGCACCATGAGCTCTAACTCATGCGTTGTTCTCGCTACTGTTGGACAGTTCCCGATTCGGCTGGCTAGTACCTCTTTGTATAGGTCCCAGTCAGTTCTCCTCGGGTCTCTGTTTTGGATTTCAGATGCTTCTTCTGATTCGATATCAAATCGTATATATCGATGATCTGAGAGTGATGTTTCCTCAGATACATGCCAGTGTTTTACCATTTCACTTGCCTTGCGAGAGGCAAGTGTTATGTTAATTACTTCGCTTCGCACCGCGTTTACGAACGTGGGCACATTTCCAATATTTACTATTTCAATGTCATTCTCTAAGATAAAATCTAATAGTTTCTCACTTCTTGGATTGATGTCCTTGCTCCCCCATGTAATGTGGTGCGCGTTGGCGTCGCATCCAAGGATCAGCGGTATTCCCTTGTGGCTCCCGCTGTGTATTAGCCGCTGAACCTCGTCTGGCGGCGGTGGTCCTGGTTGGTCGTAGGGAAGGTAACCGGATCCGAGTATAAACTCTCTCCGCATTCCCCTTTCCACTACTTCCAGCCGTGCTGCCACTAGATCTCTGCAACATAGGTTCCATGGACTGTCGTCCATTGCTCCCTCTCCGGGCACTGGAATTCATTCCATTGCTACCTCTTCGGTCTCCTCAGGTCTGCCGACGGTTTTTGCCGCCAGTGCCCTGAGAGTGATGGTTGAAAGGCCGAAGTGCAACTTCTTCCCTTCGCTCACCTTCCCCCAAGAGACTTTGTCCATCAGTATGATGTACTGAGTTCCCTTGTGGTCCGGTTTTTGGTTAACTACTCTCCAGGTATCGGTGCTTACGTTATTCTGCACCGATATTCTTTTGAGAAAGGTGGTTGCCTCTATTGGTGGTCCTGGAGCCCACGTTAGTACTCTCCTGGGTTCCGGTAGGTTCTTCAAATCAATGATCTGAAGTTCCTTTTCGTTCCCCAGGAGATTCTTCTCCTTGGCTATGCTCTCGAGCCATGTCCTGGTTGAAAGGTCGGAGCATACTATTCTCAGGAATCCCCCTTTATAGGTGCATTCTTGAAATTTCGGTGAGGCTTGTTCTTTCACCGTAGCATCAATGCTTTGGATTATCAAGGCTTTGATAGCCTCGGCTTCCTCTGCATTTATGCTCGTCTCTGGGCATCCTTTCGGTATTATAGCGAGTGCTATTCCCGTCAGTGTGTCACTGAAGGTTCTCTTTGCCGGAGGCCCTTCGCCCCCTCTCGGGGTTTTTGCCGGTCTCTTGGAGTCCCAGAGGTGTGCTGTCGCTCGACAGGTTTCGCTTCTGCATCCCTGACGAGCCGGGTTCTGACGCTGGTGAAGGGCATCGCGGGTGCGACCCCTCCCCTAACGCTTGCTTTCCCTGATGTAGGTTACGCTTAGGCGTCATTGCCCTCTGGTCGAGTTTCTCTCTCCTCTGGCGTCATCTGGCCGCCCCCGAACGCTGCTTAGGTCGTTCAGGTTCAGCCGTGGCGGCACCAGGGGAGGTAGGGTTCTCCGAAAAGCCCCCTATGGTAGTTTTTGTTTTTGTATTTTGGTCGTCCATTATTGTTCCCACGAGTACGGAGGAAATAAGTGGTCGCTGTGCGCAGTGCCCCGATACGCACAGAAGGCTCAACTACGTTGGGAGGTCGCCCGGTGTCCCAAAGGAATCGTTCGCGACACTTAACCCTGTGCCATGCAGCCCTAGGCACGATGTCTGTACGCCGTAGCTTGGGGGAGTTGGTTCGCGGCAGCTGGTTTAGGCCGGTCATGCGGGAGTGACCCACCTGCCCGACCCTATGTCAGCTACTGGCCGATTTCTCGGTCACGCTCCTATCCACCACCCGGAGACGCGCTCGGCAGCCTCTACCTGCAGCTGTCGGCCGACTCCATTGCTGGTGCCGACCGATTTTCCCTTACTTTAGTATTTATTAAAATATATATATTAAATATTGATTTAGAAGTGCAGTATTATAAAAATAAAAGTAATAATTAGAATTAATTATTTTGAGCGTTTCTGCGCCGCAGTTTTACATTATTACAATATAAAAACTATAAAACTAATCCTAGTACTAAAGCACTGCCAGGTACTGAATTTCAGACATGCAACGACAATTAACAGTTAAGTAATTCAATATCTGGTGGGGCTTTAGTACGAGGAGTAGTTGTTTTATAGTTTTTACATTGCAATAATGAAAAACTGCGGTACAGAAACGCTTAAAATAATTAATTCTAATTATTACTTTTATTTTCATTATAAAGTATGATAGTTAAAAAAAACTTTAATAATAATTTTAATAAAATACTGTAATTGATTTCCCTTATCTTTACTCCCTTATTGTGTTTGTGAATTTAATGCAGCATGATCTATAAATAGTGTAAAGTATGAAGGTTTCCAAAATAACGAATGTCTAAGTTTCTAAAATTATTGAGTTTCTTTTCTATAAGGTCATAATTAACCCTAATACTTAAATGTCTTGGATGACCTAAAATTTTATTTACTTCAAATTGTTGACAATGTATTCACCACATTAACCGATTATAATATATTACTAATTATGCTCGTATCCAAATATATGTTTAAACTTTGAAGCCCTTTCTTAATATACATAATTGTTGACCGCACCACATATATTTCCTATGATATGCAAATTGATTATACAAGAAGGCACAATATATTCGTCATCCGAGCATATGCCAAAAATAACCGCATTACTTTAAAAATATGGAAGCACTCTCACCATCCGAAAAATACGGCCATTTATCATAGATATTCCCCACATGAGTGATGGCCGCGAAACGAGATCAGACAGGTGAAGATGCTCTCGCAAAAGAATAACAAGAGTTTACTAAATCCGCACATAAATGATGTATAATTTACGAGGCGTGCTGCTTGATTACGACCTAGTTTTATTATTTATAGTTTTATGCAACAGCTATCAGATCGCGGAAGAAGGGAAACCCCAGTAGATTTCCCCAATGTGCGCTTATTTATTGTTTACGTATAGAATAAATGCTCGGATATGTTACGAAAATTGGGCGGTTTATGGGATGCGGGTGGAACGTGACAAACAAGATGTGATTTTGTGCGGTGCCAGGATAACTGGGTCATCGTCCGAATATTCTCTGTGAAAAGGATGCATGGAAATGAGGGGGGTTATATGGGCAGTTTCTAAACATTTGAATGGGCGTGGTGGCGGTGGACAGTCATTTAACTTTTAAATTATGCAACTGTGGCAAAATAGTGTTAGACTATTTGGGAAATAAAACTGAAACTGTAATCTATGAGATAGTGAGTCATAATAGTTAAAATTAATGAAATATTCTAATCATAATTTCCGTAACTTTAGATTGTTTCAGTGTATTATAAGGGGTTGTAAAATAAATTATAATTGAATATTTCACTAATTATTCATGTCAATATCGCACAAATCTTGTATTAGTAGTTGAATATATAGATATTTAATATTTTGTTTCGTAGTAAATTTTAAAATTCAGTTAAAGCGTGGAACGTTTTTAGTAAATCCACAAGCAGCAGTCTAGTGGAACCAAGGATTATTACAGGAAATTCTTT
Organism: Ontholestes murinus; assembly: GCA_963969525.1. Classification (NCBI taxonomy): domain Eukaryota; kingdom Metazoa; phylum Arthropoda; class Insecta; order Coleoptera; family Staphylinidae; genus Ontholestes; species Ontholestes murinus. The sequence goes on from OZ018395.1 coordinate 23,530,881, forward strand.
TCTTTGTACTCCTTTGAGGCAATAACGTCGCATACTTTGTACAGCACGTAAACATGATAGATATTTCGCGTGACATTCTTTCAACAGTATCAAGTAACTATTGGTATTAATTAATGTTCATGTTTTACAATAAACTTCTAGCACCTAAGTTATCTGAAGCGACTCTTACAAGGCCACACAAATAAATTAATTATCTTAATAATAATATTTCAATATTTTTATTAAGTTTATTTTCTGTTCTTTTTACATTGCGACTTTTATTTGAGTTTGAACAAGATTTACCTTATCTTTGAGACCGTTTCCAAGTTTTTGTTTGGATACCGACAATTCTAACTAAATTTGTTTTGAATACTGAAACTTTTTCTTTGACTACTGAAAATTTAATTAATGAACCACATCATTTTCATTATGCAACTTATTGAATTTTATAATCAATTATTAACATACTTAAATTTTGATAATGTGTATAGTAAATTGATGGGAGTTTATTAGAGATTAATCATCAAAACTATTTGGTGGTTTGTTAATATAATCTCATAATAGTATCAGGCGGCAATTACGAGAAAATTAGATTAGACTGCGCATCAGAGATTGTTGGAGCGGAGGGTTGTAATTCGCGGATCGCAGACCGCGTTACATTACCTAAGGGAGGAGAAAACTGGCCGCTTAAACGCTGCACTGGCTTCCGGAAGTGCTTTCTTCTATAGCCGACAAATTTAATGGTCTTAGCTTTTTATGTCCGCAACAAAATGTGGAAAATAAGGAATATTTTAATATCTTTTTACGAGTTATAATGGCACAGTACTAAACAAAAATTAATTTGAATTAATTTCTCTTCTATTGAAATTATTATTCTAATAAAATTTTCTTTATATGATCACATTCTATTTATAATTGATTTTAAAATAAATCAACGGAAAATTAATATGTTCTAGCACAAAGATGTCTGGATGTAATCAAGAGGTATACGTGTACTTCTTATGCCCACTTGCACCGCCGCTACTTAACGATTGATTAAAAGTTAATCAATGATTTACGGAAAATCGGTTTGCACCTCAACTTAAACACAGTGAAAGTCCCCAAAAAACGTCAAATATTTAACCAGCCGATTTTAGCCCGTTAACGTGCCAAGTATATAGCGACTAACTTCGGGACGTTTATAATTGTGAAGTTATTTATATACATTTGTCAGAAATTTTTTATATATAGGTTAAGTATCCAGAGGCGCCGCTGTACTCAATCGTGCGGCATAAAAATACCAAAAATAAAAATGAAAACCCTATAAAAACGTGTGCTCTCTATGTTATTACTCTGTGATCAGTTAATCAGGATTAGTTAATCGAAAAATTTATTGGTGCAAGTGGCCATTAGACTACAGCAAGGCTTTTGATAATGTGAAACATAATTAACCCCTGGATATTTTTCAGAAGATTAAAATTGATAATTTGGACATAAGGATAATATGTAATCTTAATTGGGGACAAACTGCCTAAAGTGAGGCGTGATAACAACCTCACGGATGAAGTCTCTATTCAACCAGGAGTTAGGCAAGGATGTATCCTCTCCCTAAAGCTATTCAACATCTCGGAATACATTTTCCGAGAAGCATTGGGAAGTAAGACGGCAGGAATAACAATCAATAGAAGACCTATGAACAATATCAGGTGCGCTGATGATACCGCACTATTAGCAGCGATCTAGGTAGCTTACAAGCAATCATAAATAGAGTGACAACAATTTGCAGAGAATATGGTCTTCACATAACACCACCAAGACCAAAATGATAATAATATCCAAAAATAATATTATTAGCGGCCAACTAGTGGTAAATAATAAGATAATTTGGTACCAAAATTCACACATCGAGATGACATCCTGGCAAGAATTGAGCAAGCGAGAGGGTATATTTATAAAACTAAAAAACTGCCAACAGTCCAAAACCTCTCCTTGAATCTGAGAACAAGAATGGTAAGATTTTACTTTTTTCTAGTACTCCTGTATAGCGTAGAAAAGGAAACATAGAATATATTGGTAGCCATTAAGATGTGGGTCTACACACAGATGTTAAAAGTCATCTGAATGGACCACATCACGAACAAAATGGTTCTAGAAAGATTGGACAAAGAAGTGAAAGTCCTATTCAGAATAAAAAGAGGAATTCCGTGGGCATACAGCTCGCAATTCAAAATATAAAATTGTGGGACGTAAAAGCATAGGCAGTTGCAGAATCTCATGGTTGTGCAACCTACTGAATTCAATTAAACTTTCATCCACTGAATTATTCCGCGCAGCCATCACTTAAGTAAAAGTTGCCATGTTTATCAATGACCTCCGAGAGTAACGCTGGGCAGAAGAAGAAGAAGCAATGGAAAAGTAACTGAAGACATAAAAGGCTTTAGTTTGAAATAATTATCTAAGTTGGATAAAGAGAAAATAAAAAGTAAAAGAGTAGTTAGAGCCTAGAGCAGATATGGCGATATGCATAAAAATAAAGAAACGAATCGAGACTTCATAAACGACAAGGATTCCAAAAAGTGGATATATGTAATGTTTAAGAGATAGCAGGTACACCGAAGGTAACAAATGTATCTGTAGAAAAATGTCAACTTGACAAGAGCTATAGAGTGGAGAGAGAATGATAAATATCTGGATGGATGAAAGATATGTATTATAAGTGACTGGAATAGGTAAGAATTTGGCGGAAGAGTTTGAGAGATTGTGCAGGGGTTTATGGGTGGGAAGAAAGATATGTGAAAATAAATAGATGAGAACCTAACCAGGTGTTAAATGGTGGACTGCACTGGATACACATACATTTTTGCAATTTGAAAAAATACCAAATTTAAGAAAATGGAAAATTCATTACACACCGGTGATGGCGCATTCGGTTACGGCCCCGAACTGACGTGCAGCAACGTTGGTTCGGGTCAGTAGTTGGATGGTTGACCGGTACCATTCACCATTGGGATACAATTAATGGTGCTTTAGAGTGACGAATGCGATCCTTTAAAGTAACAAGCTCATTTACACACACACACACAAATGGCACATGGCGGAAGGACCACGTGTTCGATAGCCTAACCCTACTACCACTACTGCTACTGGAAAATTCAGTCGTAAATTTAACTTTTAGTGCAAGGGGTGATGTTACACATGTGCAACACACACAAATGATTCATTTTTCTGTATGTACTATAATAATATTGTTTTAACATATTTTCCCGTGATTTAGAAGTAAATTCAAAACACAAAATTTTTAAATCAAAATTTTAGAAATCATGCATATAAGGATTAAAAACCCTGCGTTATGTACAAAAAGTCTATTCTTTATAATAAACTTATTATTATTCCCTACAATTATTTTGTATATAGTTTTCATGAAACTGTTATAGTTTTAGTTTTTCAAAATCAAAGAAGTAATAAAAATTTTGTCTGAATTCATGTTGTTCATTTTTTTAAACTTTTCATATTTATAAAAAAAAAAACGAAAACAATAGCGTTACCTTTCTCAGTGAAAGCAAATCACAATTAAACGTTGGTTCTTCTTTTAAATGGTTAATTGATAAAACTTTTGTCTTAGAATCAATAATGAAGTTAAAAACTTTGTGGTCCTGATGGAATCCCTTAAGTAATGTTAAAAGAATGTTTTTGTACAATTATTTGCATTTTAATTCAATGATCAAATACTGAAAGGTTTCCCAAAGGATGGAAAAATAGTTACCTCACGTCAATTTTTGAAGCGGGTGATAGTTAATTACCGCGGTATTTGAATTCCATAGGTCATTCCGAAAATGTTTGACCAGATGATCACTAAACAGCTCGGATCGGATTAATATCATTACGAAAGCTCAACAAGACTTCCAATTTAAGAAGTCAACACTATCTAAATTATTGGTGTATGACTTCTATCTATTGGGCACCTGCGAGAATGGACAACAAGCCGATTTTTCTAAGGAGTTCGACTATCATAAGGTTCTCTCACATAAATTTAAACTAATGGATTTTTTAAGATTGTGTTATGAGATGGTTAGTAACCTTTCTTTCTGACAGAGAACAGATTGCCATGATTGAAATGGATTTATCTTTGCACATTAAAGCTTATCCGGTGTACCTAAAAGTATATGTTAACCCATTATTCTTCAATTTAATAATAAAAATATACATCCTTATTTACAGAAAAAATGAAATAAATTTACATGTAATTAACAATATGACAATGATACAATATTTTTTTTCTTCTGTCAAACGGCTATCGACCCGCGGTCTTTCAGCCTGGAGTTATCTGTATTACAAACGTCATAATTACTAATGTCTAACGGAATTAACTGTCGGTTGTTCTTCAAACGTCATGATCACTAATGTCGTGAAATGCAGAGATGAACTGATGAATGGTAATTTCAGGGTATTTGTATCGGGGTATTATTAAAGCGAATTTTTGAGTGAGGAATGTAAGACGTTGTTTATTCAATTTATTTATATACATACGATAATCAATTGTATTTGTATTGTACTCAATTGAAATTTGCTACATTATGCAGACGATTTAAGAAAAATGACAGCAGAGTTAGATCCGAAGGAAGTGTAGTTAATCTTCAAATAAAGTAGAATACCATCTCTAGATGGTGCTCTAAAAATCATTTAACTCTGAAAGTCAAAACGTGCAAAACCATCTCTTTTTCTCATAGTAACAAATACACTTATCTAATTATTATACAGACAACAAAAAACAAAATTATTTCTGAAATAACTGATCTGGGTGAAATATTCAAGCCAACTGCCTTTCACTATCTATAAAAGACATAGTGTTAATTGAGATCTGAAAATGTAAGAATTTATAGTCAGAATAGGATTTGTAATTAAAGTTGTTAAAACAACAGATACTATGATTTAAGAGTTTTAATATCTTCTTCTTTTATGTGTCTAAGATATGCCGAAGACAGTAATAGTACTGTAAAACCAATAGTAATAATGGTTTTTAACAAATGTACACAACCAGAAAATAAATAATCTATCAAATAACAATTTCAAATGCTTTTCTTAACCTAACCTCATACAGAAGATTATACTCCTTCTAAAAAATTACGTCAAAGCAAGTATTGGGTTGAGTCTTAAGTCATTTCGGTTTTGACCAATAGATGCCTATACTTGTATTATTAACCAACTATCTTCAGTCCAATCTTCTACTCTAAATATCATTTCATAAAGTAGTGGCCTAAAGATGAAAAAGCAAACCGATGGTCGCTATGATTGACTATTTTACTTCAGAAAAAACACAACGCAAGCCCATAAAATGTTATGTGCTGTGCACGGTGAAGATTGCTTAATAGAACGGCAGTACCACAATTGGTTTGCCACACACTGCTCGCGTAATTTTAATGTCAAAGATGTGCCACGTTCAGGAATGCCTTTTAAATCCGAAGAAGATAAAATAAAGACAAATTGTAAAGACATTTGCACAAAGTAGTAAACTTAGTAAATATTTGGTTTCAATTCAACTTGAACTTAAAAGTGATCAATTTCTCGTATGGTCATTGACGATGAGAAATTGACAATTTACGACAACGTCATACAAAAACGATCATGGACAACTCCGGCAAATAAGCTACAACCACCTTGAAAGCAAATACCTACCAAAATAATGTTGTGCTCTCAATTTGGTAAAATTAAGAAGGTATCGTGTATTTTGAGCTGCTACCATAGAACCAAAAGATTAATACGGCGTGTATGGTCGCCAATTGGACAAACCGAACGAAGCCATCAACAAAAACGGCCAGTATTTGCTAGAGTTTGGATGGGATTTGACAGACCATCTACCATACTCACCAGACCTTGCACTGTCCGACTACTATTTGTTTCGATCTTTGCAAAATTCTCTAAATAGCAAACAATTCAATTTAGACAATGGGGTCAACCAGCCCTTATTTCTTTTTGTTTTTTCTGAGAAAGACGAGAAGTTCTTGAGCGTAGCATCATTTGTTACCCGAAATATGGCAAAGGGTCAAAAATACATACAAATTCAATACATGAATAAATACAATTATATTCTTTCTATAAATATTCGCTTTGATTATTATAGTAAAGAACAGAAATGACTGAAGACTCAACCAAATATTAATATCATTCCTGTTGATAAACTTTTCACAATAGTGCTTCTTAATAACTCTGAACTCGATCACTAAATAAAAATTCTTCTAGCAGTTAACATTTACAAATATTGAAAATAGATCAATTTGGATCCGACTTGCAAACATGATAAAACACCAACATTAAAAATATTGATTTCGTCTATGCTTGAGGTTTCTACTTCGTTAAATTGTTTATACGATTAAATATTTATTTTCTAACTATTCACATTCTACTCTATAGAACTATTATATTTATATCCCACACGGAAATCACTACTTTATTATGTATGGAAAAATATAAAATTAAATGCAAAAAGGAGTATACAAGCCTTTTTTCTACATTATTTGCAAATAATACTCTTGTAAAATAAATATTGATTTCTTTATTACTTTATTACAACGAACCTATTTTTACCTCCTCTTTCTAGTCAAAAATATTATATATCACCTCGAATCTAGCCCCTATAAAACAACAGAAATCTATCTACAATAATTCTCGAATAAGTGATTTAAGTCGTCCTTCTTCAATATTTCTTAACCTAATATACCACCCTTAATAATTCATTATCTTAAGAAATTACGACAAAATAAAATAAAAACCTTTCATGGCGACCAATTTTCTGCAAGAGTCGTTCTAAGCAAATACGAAGACGACCACTAAATAAACAATCTAATATCAGATAACTACAAACAAATGGTTTGTTTCTTTTCTAAACCTAATCGAACACTGGAAGAATTTTTTGATTTCAAGAAATTACGTCTAAATAAACGATCAATATTCCATCTAATAAATTAACGCAACAGTGGTTTTTAACAAATCTAAGCACAGCCACAAGCACATGAAATAAACAATCACTTATCATATGGCAACTAGAAATATTTTGACTTCTTCCTCTAAGATTAAAATCACGTAGTTGCCTATTCATAATATGTACTTCCAAACCCGGCGATTCACTTCAGTCCGTCAGATGGTGGGCCAAAGCATGAAAAAACCTGGTCAAAATATGAAGATATGTAAGAATACACATCTTCATATTTTAACCAGGTTTTTCCATGCTTTGTCGCACTCTATGATAGACTAAAGTCATACGCCAATTTGTTAAAAATTCAATATAGCGGATCCAATATAGCAGATAAAATAATCATAAACATGTACATAGATAGTAAATATCTATACTGATCTTCCAAAAATGTAAACATTAAGGTTTTTAGTAAATTATGTACTTGAAATAGAAGAAATAGTATAAGACATATTTTATAAACTAAGAAAACATATATAAATGGTATAACTTCATCTTCTTCCACTTCGGCATTGTTCTTATTATATTATGCGATATTTTCATTTCAAGGGGGTACAAATGATAAGTCAAGTCAGCAACTCAACTTCTGGTGGTAATGGTTTACCTTCATCTGGTTTTAGAGGTTGTAGAGAAGAAAATTAGTAGATCGGACCATACGAGGAGACGTCTGTAATTGTCTTTACGTTGGGAACATTTTCTCAATAAATTTTCTCGAAAACGGCGAATGTCTTTATTCCGCGCTGCTTGCGTTTCCTCAGATTAGTAACCAATTGCAAGCGGTAAAGCTCCGATGATGAAGTAACCGTGAATTAGCATGTACTATCAGCTTCTTGGTTTCTTATATAAATTCGGGTATTTTTTAAGCAGAGAAACGTGAAAAAAACTTAAGAGGAATTTTGTAAAGATATATTCAATACATTCATGTGTATATGGGTAAAACGCACCTATTGAAGCACACTCTATTATTAGAAGCCGAAGATCAAGGCCAGAATTCCCAATTATGATTGTTGAATACTCCTAATTGCCGCTCTCAAAATTGCCACTATTCACTGTTTACGGTTAGCTTAACTTCGCCGGGTCATTCAAAGAAAATTGACTACTGGAATGCCATTCTATCACTGAATCCATGTACACCAGGGCCCTCTACACCTAATTTTATGAACTAGTACTCGGTTTAGTAAACTTGGCCGAGTTTGTTCATGCTTTGACCCACTGTGCGTTATCAGCTTGTCTGATTGACATATTAAAAAAAAAAATAGCTATATTTGTGGTCAATGAACGCAATGTTTAACACAAGCATGGTATTCTATTTAAATTTCAATTTTTTTACTAAGGTATCTGTTGAACTTTGATCTAAATATCAATCAATAGATGTATCATAAATCTTATTGAACATTATCTAAATTACAGATGTTTCATGGACTATTAGTTGCAAAAGTTCTCTTGGAATAAATTCTTTCATTTTTAACGGCATATTTGTTTATACAGGATATTCAAAATAAACCTTTCTTTTCTATGTGGATAAGCTATGCCGGAGACTTGTTTATGTTTTGTTGACACGTTTAAAACCAGAAAATTATTTTTCTAAAGTACCCTTACAAGTTTCATTGAAATATAAAATTCATAACAGATATAGTCATATAAATATATATGCGAAGGACTTTCACGTCACCATTTTGAGAGCAAGTGAGAAGTTTCTTTCAATTATTCACAATACAATATTGTTTTACATCATTGACTAATGGCTAATTGGCAGATTATATAATTATTTATTATTTTCTACATTCACATTTATTTAAACCGAAAAACTAGTAACTCTGCTAGGCTATCGAATTCCAAATAATCTTGTTACTTTAAAGAATCAACCCGTCACTCTAAAGCGACAATAATTGTAGCCCAATGCTGAATTGTACCGGTCATCTATCCAATTACAGACCCGGACTAACTACGCTGCACTCTCGCTAACCCTAATTAGTCGATTACCACTACCAGCAAATTAAAAAAAAATATTTGTTTGGTTTCACATATTTTTATTATAGACAATTGTGTATTTACTTAACTACCCTTCACCTATTGGAAGAAGATACATGGAAATAATTGTAGTAGCGTCTTTAATAATAAATGTGTGAATTATATTTACTAGAACACATAAAAGTACACGTTTCATGCATTCTTAAATCTACTATGGCTATAAAATATTGAATCAGCTATTACTTCCAAACTTGATTAGAAGACTATAAAAGAACGGTCGCAATCGTCTTGGCTATCTAATAAATAACTGTGAATCAGATTAGAATAAAGGATTGTATTGTTTTGACCCGGAATTCGACTCATTACATTAGGTGCACGGGGTTAAAGTGCAATTTCTTAATTGGTCTGATCGCCATTAACCCAATTAGCGAGGGAGGAACGGGCGCCGATTTCCAGGAATCCCCAGAAATCCCTGCGCTTTCTTGTGAATTATATATGGACAGGCGTTCGTGCTCCTGCAAAATTCCACCAATTTATCGCGCCGATGTTGTTTGGCCTTTCTTCCGAACGTCCGGAATAGATTTTCAGGATTTTCTCACACTATCAACACTTCCATATAAAATAACACGGTCGCCGGATCTCGTTATCAATGATAAGTTTCACAAAGCTGTATTCGCTCCATGATGCTGTATTAATATTAACTTCTATCCGTACTAGACATGCTTTGAATGATTATGTCGAACGTTCACAAATTATCATGTGATTTAAACTTACAGTCCGATGTGATTCAGGTAAAAAGCTCTTTACTGTTACAGCTAATCCATAGATTTTTTCAAGAGCTCCATCCTAATTAGCCTAAAAATAAATTATTGTTTCCCTGTTTTAATGCAACACTTCAAATAATTGATTGCACCTTGCTGGTATTATCTTACTTTAAAAAATAATACATATTTTAATACTAAAAACAATGTAGTAGTCCTTAATGTTGTAGAAAAATGATACATATATCTTTTATTATTGACAATTGACATGTTTTAAAGATCTTTTAGTATTAGTATAAAGTATACTATGTAAAATTAAGTCACGTATGTTATTTGCACAAGTTATTTTTTGTAACCCTACGCCAGCATCTCCAGATTAGGTATTTGATACAGAATGCATTAGTATCTTATAAATAAGTAATTGTAGAGGCTTTTACTGCGTGATACATTTTTATGATTCAAAATAAAACGAATAACTTTGTTTATATCACTTTTTTAATAACACTTGTTACTATAGTTTCGACAACTTCAGCTTCTCATTATCAAACAATCAATATTAATTGTTGTTGAATTAGTATCTTATAACGTTACAATCTGTGTCCATTTATATTGATATCAGACGTGTATATTTGGTCAAATTAAGCTCATTTTCTTTGAATTTTAAGTATACTATACGGCTTAAAGTATCTCTTCCTTTTTTACACTTTTTTTGCGACTAGTTTCATCCTATTTGGACATTATCAAACGAATACAATGATATTATTGTTGAATTATGTATAAATTATAACTTTCAAGGCTATGTTACCTTTGAATTTATTATTACAATAAAAATAATTGGACTTTTTGTATGGATTAAACATTACTTCCTGATAAAAAATGTTGCTGCACATTTGCCTTACCGAATTCAACTATCAAATGTGGCGTCGTCACAACCGTACCAGCACAAATGATTAGGAACGTAAAATGAGGCAGTTATTTCAGAAAACATTCAGAAAATCAGTTAAATCATGTTGAATGATATCAAAATAAAACTAACTTATTTAGTTAACATCATTGGCATTCCAAAGGAACACGTTGATCACATGATTAATGAATTGTCACACATGAAAAAGCTTTTCGGGCATTGACTGTCACGTTTTTTGGTAATTGACAGAAAGAAAAGGAAACATGTTCGACCTTCAAAGCAAAATCTTAACCGCAATAAGAAGTTTTTGCACCAATTTGTGAGAATAGATGTAACATGAATCTATCATTAAACGCCGGAGTCCAATCGGCAATCAATGGAGTGATCCGAAGAGCCCGAAAAGACAACAATCAGCCAAAACCTTGACTTGGTCAGAATTTTTTAAGATGCGCATGATACAATATTCTTTACCTTAAACATAGTAAAATTACTGTATCGATTTAAAGACAAGGACAATGTCAAACGCCCACTTTTGGCAAAAAAATATTTCACAACTCACTTGGCTCGCAATATGACCATTATATTAAAAAAACTGCGCTATGAATTGGCGCACCGACTATTTTCTTTTTCCTCAACTGACAATAGATTTGACTCGAACGAGAAGATCAAGTTTGAAGCAAATACATATTTTGAGATTCTTGACACTGAGCACTATAAGATCGGCATCTAAATGTTAGCGGACCGTTATAAGTGCACTACTCTAATAAAAAACCTTTTAGCTTATGTATAATAGTAAAAACATTTTCTGGTCATATAAAATTGAATGAGAATAATTATTAAATTATTTGAAAAAAAATCAACACAAAATGTGGCATCAGAAGAAGACATTAGAAGTACAAAATTAATACGTGAGACCTGTGAAGTTACAATAAATTTCAGATATATAGTGACTAGATATTATGGATTGTCTAAAGCTGTACTGCATTGTTTATCTGCATGAGATAGATAAACGATAAAAGGAATATAATTTGGTTATGTTTAACATGCTACAAATTTCTACAAACTCAGTCATTGTTTCTTCTTCTTTTCTTCCTCTTTAACTAGGATTAGAACCTTTTCTTCAATATTTATAGTTGCAGTTGGACGCCGAGCTCCAACTGTCATACCATCTTATTGGTGGTGTTCCTGTTGATCTTTTTGATCTCGGTAACCCATTCTGGCAATTTTTGGCAGTCGCACTTGTCTCTCATGTCTTCGTTTTTTCTATGGTCCCGGAGACTGCATCCTACCACAGGGTTCTTATGACTCGTTTCGTTGTGGTGTTTTCTGCCCTAGTTTTGATCGTGTATGTCATAATGGGCCTGACACATATTTTAGAGTTTCTTGCTTTTCTTCCTACAGACATGTGCTTATGTCGCCATATTATATCTCTCAAATACTCCTATATTAGAACTGCTTTCGTTGTTTGGGATTTAATTTCTTCTTGTAGGTTCCTGTTGCTTCTTATATTGGCCCCTAGGTATTTGAATTACATGACCTGTCCGATGCTTTCATTGTATATGGTGAGTTTACATCTTCGCGGGATCCTAGATATCGTGATGGACTAGGCCTTGGTAGTAGATATCTGCAATTTGAACTTTGAAGCAGTTTGTTCAAATTTGCATCCTTTACAAGTCGTATTCGTCTTCGGACATCAGTTCCGCGTTATCCGCATATCATATAATACAATTTTTACCACACGGTACTCTCCTTTCCGGCCTTCTTAACTTCAGTAATCACTTCGTCCATTATAGTATTGAATAAGGCGGGAATTAAGCTGTCTCCCTTCCTTATTTCGGTCGATATGGGCACTTTTCTGGATAGTAATTCTGGTACTTTAGTTATAGTTATCGGTGTTAAGTTTTGTGATGACCGCTGTGATATCGGGATGTAAATTTCTTTTTTGAAGGAGCGGAACTACGTCGGATAGCAGCACGCCGTCGAAGGATTGTGTTAGGTCGATGAAGCACATAATGACATAATGATTTTCTCGGTGATTGGGCGAATAGTGAATATTGAGTCGAATGAACCCTTGTTGTTCGTCGCATATTATGGAGTTTGCTATTTCTTTAAAGACCTTTGTGAGGAGCTTCGATATGGTGCTTAGGAGACCAACTTCTCTATAGTTTGATAGGCCGGATTTTACCCCATTTTTAAACACGTTTTTTTATGCTGCTCTTCCATTCCTCTGGTATATTCTTCTTGTGCAGTATTTTATTGTATAGCACGTGAATTTTGTCTAATAGTATTTCACCCCCGTATTTGATCATATCATTGGACATTTCGTCCATTTCCGGCGAATTCCTATTTTTAGTTAGCTGGCAAATTGTCATATTTTTTCTCTGGATATATTTTACGTTTGATGTGTACTACTATTTACGTGTTGCATTTCAATGGCGTTGTTCTCCTCTTTGCCGTATAGCTCCCGAAAGTATTTCTCTCAATCGTCGCTCGTGTTCTTCGCTGTTTGTAAATATTTATTTACTGGTTTCTTTTGGTTTCTGAGCATGTTCCATACCTTGTTTTGTTCTTCATAGAGGTCGTTTCATATCTTTGGTGAACTTTTCCCAGTTAGCCGTTTTGATTATCTGGATTTCGTTGTTGGTTCTGTTTCTTACAAGCTTTTATTTGTCGTACGTGATTGATTTTGCACTGTATTGTAAATATTACTTCCGTTTTCTTTGGCCAGCTTCTTGACCTCTTGAAAGGCTTGCTATTCTGGTTTTTACACCCTTTGATGCAGTTTCTTCCGAGTGCTTCTTCTGCAGCTTTTATGATATTATATTTTAATTTCCATGCGGTTTCTACCTAGTCCCCTTCATGTATTCTGCATGATTGGCTTTTCTACCCTAATTTTAGCTGGTATAACAATCTCGTTGAGTTGTCACTTAGAGATTCTACATTGAGTTTGTTGATTCCTTTGATTGGTTCTCTCCTTTTGTAATGTAGGGTAGCTTCGATCATTAATTATCCATTTGATATAAATCGCTTCAAAAATCAAAATATACAAATCAAGTAATGATGCAAATATGCTTTTGAAGAACGCTACATACAGTGCTGTAGCTTGAACATAAACCAGTGAGGAATCTACAAGCAAAGTTCCAAGGTTTCTGTAAATTAATAACTGATAACTGAATCTTATCAAGAGAAGGAAAACCTCACAACACAAGAGTAATATACAGCCTATCGCAATAGAGATGAGTATTTCGACGAGAATTAAACAAACAATTACTATTGTTATTATAAATGCTTTATTTAGATAAAATTTAGTTGAAATTAACAAAACTACATATTGCGCGCTTTTCCACTCCACTAACATAATATCTGAGGATTTAAAACAAACTTCAATGAAGATGTTAAATATTAAAAATCCCAATCCAACATTTGGAAGCACCAATACCGTTTGGAACTCAAACGCGAATGTACGCAAATACCGCCTAATTCGATAAATATTTTCTACTATTAGAATAAAATGCTTAAAGCTATTAAGATCAATTATGTCATTAATACAATTGCTAAAATTGCATAAATGACATAATTCGAGAAAATTCAAGATCAAGTTTCAAAGATATTTGTGGTAATGAAAATTAAACAATCCTAAATATAAACTGCTATTACAGTTAGAAGTCCATTTGCTTTAAAAATTCCTCTACATCTTCGTATTTCATATTACATATTAATATAATAGCAGTGATTTGGGTAGTGAATATATGATTAACTGAATTGGATATAAATATCCATTAATTGTTCTTATACAATATATACTTACATTTAATTTATTATTTAACTCATTAATATGTTATATCGACATTAAGTTTTTGTCAATATATATCCTTAAACTTGCATTCTGAAGAAATTTCTATATTAGTTGAGCCTAATATCATATTTTCAGGAGCAATAAAAGAAGACTCAAAACAACATGCGTTTTCTCAAATAGAGTATTGGAAACAACAACTAGCTTTAAATAATTGTAACTTTTTAAGATAATGTTATCTATGTAACTAATTATTATTTTTTATTATACTAAAAATATCATTTATATATATTACAAATTAAGTCGGCCCTATTATGCTCCCTTGTGGGATGTCTGCAGTGACTTCCAGATCTGGTAGATTCATGAGTTTCAAATCCTTTTCGTATTTGTACCGTTTGCTCTTCGATTGCTTAGATATGACTTAATTAAATTAAAGTTTACACCTCTAATGCCATATTTATAATTTTTTTTAGTAATATATCATGATCTATGCAATCGAAAGCTTCAACCAAGTCAAGAAATATCCCTAAATATAATCATTATTGTCCAAAGCAGTTGAAATGAAATTAATTAGTTCCTGTGTAAATAATGTATATTTATTAAAAATCCGAATTAACTGGGATTAAATGAAATGTTCGATTATATTAGAAAAGTAAGTTACCAAATAATAAGACTCTAGTTTTTATAGTCTTTAGGATCACCTTTTTTTTGAATATAGGTCTATAGAATATTTTGAGTAATATGGAAATATATCAGTTTTTATTATTTTATTTATTATGTATATCAAAGGTTTTTTGATGAATTGTATGCATTTTTTTATTACATAAACATCCAGCTGGAATGCCGGTGCATTTGAATTGAGTCTGCTGAAGGGAAGGCACCTTTTGCAATAATCTACAAAGAGACGGTTAAATTGGTTTATACCTCATTGAAAACAATGTTTTTATTTTTGTCTTTAACTTTGAGTTCATTTACAATGTTCCATGTAACTTTAGTGACGTTTCCATTCTTAAATTTGTTATCAAAATGTTCTTTTCTTGATTTAATTAATGCCTCATTGTACTTTTGTAAATTTGTAGCTATCAAAAAAATAATTATCAAATATTTGAAAAATATGAAATAAATCTAATTTTGCAGTGATTTATGGGAATATTTTCCTTTGTTATTAACTTTACACCTTATACGAGGAAATGCTTCGCTATAGAATAATAAAAATTTATTTAGAAATTTATTTCACATTTCGTTTGGATCAGTAGTCATAAACTCTACTCCATGTCTCACGCTGCAATGTTTCATTAATCATTGATAGTGTTTCCCGGTTTATTTTTTGTTTGTAAACATGGACATGTCCTCTACGTTCAATTCCCCTAATAACTTCATCGGAATTACTTTATTTGTGCCCAGGCATCATATTTCTAAAGCAGATTCCTCTTCTTTGAACAGTTTTTCATTCTCCTGGAATATCAGTGTGTACCTTTTCCTGGGCCTATATATAATCATTCTTTTCTTATCTTCATGGGGGGTTATTGGGTTGCATTGATATTCATATTGGATTTCTTGAATAATTTTCTCACTTATCTCTTGGTGAAACATTATGAAATAATAGGTTTGTTCCATTGATTTTTTATATTTACTCAACTAGTTTCTCTTGTTACAGCATTATCAAAAGTGATTATAAAAGAAACCGGCAGATTTTTATAGTCAGGTGCTTTAAGTATAGTCCAGATTTCTTCATTGTCATTAAAGACTGGATTTCTCCGATTTATGGCTCATATTGGAATTCGATTTGGGTACGGATTTTTGTAAATTGACTGAGGATTTTACTTAGTCCTTAATAATAATAATCATTTATTTACACCTTACAAACATACATAGAACAAACATTTGTACATGTAAACGTCACAGAGAATATAAGCTTTACATTATACTATTTACTCTTCACCGCAAAATATTCTGACATCGAGTAAGGCTCTATCTTACAGATTAATTGATATGCCATTGATTTGACTTAATTGAAATTAGAAATATCTTTTATTTCACTGGGCAAGTTATTATATATTTGTATACAATTATAAAAGCAGCCCTTTTCATATTTATTTAATCTGTGTTGCGGTAAGTTATACGAGGGTAGATTGAAAAGTTTCTGGAATGGGCAAGAAAACGCAGTAATTAAACATATTTTTATTTTTATTTTTCAACATAGTACCCTTGCAGGGCGATACACTTTTCCCAGCGGTGCTCCAACTTTTTAAGCTTCAGAAAAATATGATTTCGGGAACTCTGCAAAATAAGCTTTAGTGGCGTCGATTCAATTCAATTCAATTCATTTATTTCCAGGAAGAATGGCTTACATTCATGGGTGAGTCAGTCAATTAGATATAATATATGATATAAAATTAAAATAAAAGTTAAATGCTAAATTTAAAATTAAACAGTTAATTAGTAAAATATTAAAACTCAGCAGAATAACTTAACCTAGTGACATATATAAACAGTTTAAAATTGCATGAACATAATACGTATAAGAGTTAGATAAACCTTAATATTACACATGGAATATTTATATTATGGATATATTAACAATTACACAAAACATACTTAATTATAAAAAAACTTAGTAACTAGATTTAAACATTTAAAATTAGTGCAATTATGTGACGCAGCGAAGTAAACATAACATCTACTATATCTGGCCACAGAAGATACAACTAAAATAATAAAATAAAACAGTTTAATGTAACAATATTATCTATTGTCACAGCAGTATTTACAATATTCATCTAATGTGTAGAAACTCTGCTCTAATATAATCTGTTTCAATTTTTTTTAAAGTAATATATTAGGTAATGCTTTAAGAGAATCAGGTAGTTTATTATACAATTTTGGAGGCTGCACTAGACAGGAGTTATGAACAAAATTGTGTTTGTGTTTTAAAATTACCAAATGTTGGTTCCGAGTATTGTAGGAGTGCTGGCTATTGTGTGCATTGTAGAGATGCATATTATTGACGAGGAATTTGATAGATTCGTATATATATAGACCAATCAGTGGCATTATTTTAAGTTCTTTAAATAGTTCACGACAGGATGTGTTGGGTTTTCTGTTACATATAGCTCTGACTAGCCTTTTTTGTACCACAAACACTTTACGAATATTTATTTGTGTAGTACAGCCCCAAAATACGATGCCATATGCCAATCTTGATTGACAATGTGACATGTATACTATCCTGGCAGATTCTTGGTGTATATCGTTTCTTGACGAGTAAATTAAATATGAATATTTTAAAATTGATGAGCATATTTTGTTTACATGTTGATCCCATTTTATGTCATTTTGAATGTTTCATTTATATTTAGACCATTCAATGAAACATCGGTTTCGCCCATCGTTGATCTCATATTCATTATGTAGGTCTTCGATATGTTTGCTATTAAGTTGTTTGACTCAAGCCATGTATTTAGTTGAATTAACATATAATTTGTTGAATTATTCAGTTCAATTATGCAACTATTTGTTAAGCTGAACGTCGTGTCATCTGCAAACATTGTAGTATGTGCGTTTATCATCGAAGGCATATCATTTATGAACAAGAGAAACAACAACGGTCCTAAAATACTTCCCTGAGGGACACCGACAGTGGGGTAGGCAACGTTTGATTTGTATCGCTTATTATTTATATTGACTGATGTTATATGTTTTCTATTCCTCAAATAAGAAGACAGCAATTTGTAGCAGTTCCCTCGTAATCCATAATTGAACATTTTTTGTAACAGTAATTGATGTGATACGCAATCAAATGCTTTCGTTAGGTCCAAAAAAATTGCATATACCTTAGACGAATTTCTGTCTAGATTATTGAGCACAAAATTTAGGAAGTTAAAAATAGCATGACTAGTTGTAAAACCCTGCCTAAAACCATATTTCTGATTGTATAGTATGTTGTTTTTGTTTATGTAATTTATTATTCTATCATAAATCACTCTTTAGAAAATTTTTCATAATATTGGTAACAAGGTATTGGTCTATAGTTTCCCATGTTATGTGGATCACCCTTCTTATATACTGGTATTATATGTCCTGTTTTTAGTATGGTGGGGAATATACCTTCTGACATTGACATATTAATAACCTCCGTTAAGGGTTCTATTATGAAGGGAGCTATATGTTTGATGAGCCTCGAAGATATATCATCAATGTCTTTACTATTGGTAGATTTCATGTTATCGATTATGTTTTTTTATTTCATTCGTTGATGCAAGATAAAGAAAGATGGAATCAACTACACTATTGTTAACACCATAATGCTGAATGTTCGTATTTTGTGTTGCATTTGCATTGCCAACTGAACTGAAGTATTTGTTAAACTTATCTGCTATTTCTTGTGGATTATCAATTCTACTGTTTTCGTCTATTATAAAACTGAGTGTTTGATTAGTTTGTTGGGTATCATCTTGATTTTTGTTTTTGATTATTTTCCACAGCTCTTTAGATTTATTATTTGAATTAGCAATTCGGAATGAGTTATGTTTTTTAATTTCTTCCTGTAATAAATACTTATATTGTTTCTTCGCTGTTTTATATTTATTGTATATTTCTGGACTGTCTGCATAATGGTATAGCTGTTAGTAGAGCTCAATATCGTTTTTTAGTCGCTTTAAGTCGGCTGTAAACCACGGTTTTTTTCCTGTGAAATTATTATAGTTCTTAGTTTTAAACGGACAATTTTTATTAAATAATTGTATAAGTGTTTTATAAAATAAATCAAAATATGTTTCACAGTCGTTACAGTGATGTAACAACCTATTCCAATTTATCTTATCTAGGTAGCAATTCATATTATACGTTGTTTTCGTATTAATTATTCTAGATGTTATAGTTCTTTTATTTTTGTTTTTACTTTCTCTGAATGATAATATTTGTCCACGATGGTCTGAAAAGTGAGTATCAACTACCTCTGATTTTATGTATTTCATATTAGTTAAAATATTGTCAATACAGGTTTTACTAGTATTGGTTATTCGAGTTTCTTTAGTTATGGTAATTTCTCAATTGTAACTTTCAACTAAATTTCTAAACATGATTGATCTATATTCCTCAGCCTTCATCATATCCACATTAAAATCACCCCCAATAATAACCTTAGACTTCTCCAATATTATTAATTTATGGAGAATATCCTCAAAAATATCTAAGAAATTATTAAAGTTCTCATCAGGAAAGCGATAAATACATAGAACAATTACTTTCTTTTTTGACTCAAAAGTGACCTCCTCATTTGACGTAAAGCGCTTGCCTCCGAGCCAAGTCTTCATGTTTGTGAACAAATAGAAGTCGCACGGGGCCAGGTCTGGTCGTAGCCCAATTCAACCAATTTAACATTGGCGATTCGGGATGAATGGGCCGTCGCGTTGTCGTAGTGGAAGAGCACTTTTTTCCTGCAAATGAGGCCGTTTCTCCTTCAATATGCCGTTGAATTGATCCAATAAATCGCTTTAGTATTGTCCCGTGATAGTCCTTCCCTTCTTCAAAAAGTCGATGTGTATCACACCTTGCGAATCCCAAAAAACGGTGGCCATGATCTTTAAAGCCGACGGGACAGTCTTTGCCTTCTTCGGAGCAAATTCGCCTGGAGAAATCCACTGTTTCGACTGCTGCTTGGTTTCTGGTGTGTAGTGGTGGATCCATGTTTCGTCCACGGTCACGAATCGGCCAAAAAAATCCGTTGGATTACGCTTTAACAAGGCCAAACACTCTTTCGAAGTGGTCACAAGATTTCGCTTGTTGTCCATAGTCAGCAAACGCGGCACCCATCGCGCCGACAGCTTCCTCATGGCCAAATGTTCGTGCACATTATTTTGCACACGTTGATATGAGATGCCCGTGGTCTCTACTATTTCGCGCAACTTCACTCGTCGATCAGCTAACACGAGATCATGGACTTTGTCGACCATTTCTTCATTTGTGGCCGTATTTGAACGTCCACTACGTGGTTCATCCTTGGTGCTCGTACAGCCACGTTTGAACTCGCTCACCCAGAAACTAATAGTCGAAAATGAAGGTGTGGATGTGCCATGAACATGCCAAACATTTAACACTATTCGAAAATTTATGTGCCATATTATAAATTTTAATTGATTTTGGTGTTTCTATCGCTTGATTAGACTTACAAAGTACAATATTTGTTTTAGAGGCATTTAAGATGAGATTATGTATTGTCTTTAAACCAAGTTTCCAACTGAAACATACTCACATTGATATTGTTGATAATATCTGGATTGTTATCGGATTCTAAATTTTCTAAACTTACCAACATATAGGCATTTTTCTTGAGGCAATTATTGTTTTCTAGATGAATTATATTATAGAGCTTTTAGAGCTTTCCTTGAAGAAACACCCAGGTTGAAAAATGTGCATACTAAGTACTTAACTGCATCACGTATTGTATATCTATTACACGGTGCATACTTGCAAATTATTTGCTTACTAATGAGTGTGGATGTGTGATGTGATGTTTGTCTGTGTGTGTATGTATGTGTGTGATGTGCATGCGTGTGCAGTGTACTGCTCGGGGACGTGGGGTCGCTACTCCCAAATGGCTGTGCACTTCAACCACCCCTGCGGGAAAACAACACGAGATTGGTGAGATTCATGAGAAAAATGTAATTTCTGGTCTGAAAAATAACAAGAGTCTTGATATTTACGGCCTCAACATTCTTATATCTCCTCTTAAAAAGTTGGTAAATATATGCATATCAGCAGCCTAAAACTATCAACGGGAATGACCGTACAATAAAAATAAAATTATGATTAAAATTATTAATGATGTGAACAATTCCAGGTTTTTAATACTATCAAAAAATTATATTTAAGCAATTTGCATATTTCTTATATGAACAGAATATAATTTTTTATTCCAATTCGGTTTTCTTGGGGGTAAGATAATTATTTCCCTTTAAAAGAGGAACTTGCTCAGTTGCTGTATTTTTGGACTTCGTCAAGACATTTGTTTGCATATTCCATAACATTCTTCTGTGGAAATTATATCACTACAATTTTTCGCTGTTTAGTTTCCGCATAGTTACCTTTTACCCGACTAATTGACGGCGAACTGTCAATGTTAATCTCAGGAGTTGCAATTAAAACATAGTATACATCAAGGATTAATTCTTTTAGGTCTTTATTATCGCTCTCAAATTTTAATCCACTCTTTCACTCTACTTACGGATGACATCAATTGACCAACAGATCACCAGCCAACAGGTTTACTATGTAGTAATAATCCAGTGAGAATAGAAGCTGAGTCGTTAGTAGTTAATACGGCTAAACTTTCTACAAATATGTTCTTGCTAAGGAAACTTTTTCTTTGTTAATTATATGATTTATTATTATAATTCTTTGTCCTCGTCTTGGATATCGATCGTAGATCTTCCAACCTAACGCAATTTATTTACCTTAATTATTTATTTTATAGCAGTTTTAATTAATACAATCTTCTATATTAAGACTCTAATCATTGATGATATTTCGTCTATCATGCAACAGTTTACTATCAATAAATATCGATTTAGGTTGTATAGAAACATGATTTGGAAAGTTATCGGATACATTTTACAGGGCGTGAAAAAGCAATCTGTTTTATGACTGCTGGCGTTCGAAGTTTCTATGAATTGCAATTTGTTGCGATACAATATGTCCTGAAAAAAGCGACTTTCTTTTTGAATAAATCTCCCGATAGGGTGGTAAATGTAAAGACGTGTTCACTCTTTATCTTTTACTTGCTTATTTGTGTCTATTATATACAACACTTTTACTATAGTAACTTTTTTATAATGTTCATAAATTATTACATATATTTTCTGTAACCTATCGACCTATCGACTTTAGTTATATATAATACAATTTAAAGCTAAATTATGGAACTATATGGATGATGCGATCTAATGGATTAATGAAAATTGGCTTTGGGATAACTGTATTTTCATTGGGAGTTTTTATCGTTTAAAAACTGAAACACTTTCACAATAAATTATGCATACATATGTTTCTAATTAAACGATAATTGATTAGAATCCGAGCGTATATATGCAGATTACAGGGTGGGATAGTGGAGACCCATCCGCCCTATATATACATTTTTACTTTCATCAGTGATTCTATTTGGCTCTTTTAAAAAATCTACAGCAGTGTTTGTGCTGGTATGTTGAAGAAATCCGTATAATATAAACAAACATGTCCTGAAAGAAAAATTAAATAAAAAGAAATATTTATGTAAGAAACAAAACAAATAAATTCTTGTACTTGGGCCATCAACCTTCAACAACTTCTTTAGATAGTCACCCTGCAAATTTAAGCATGTGTCAGTTAGCCCTCTCTTTTAAATCAAAAAGTTCTTGAGTGTAGTAAACAGCTGGTTCTTTAATGGACTATAGGGTGGATGGATGAAAGTTTTTGCATTTGAATTGTTGCACAAGCTGTTCGGTTATCCGGGCCATATAAGGGTTGGCATTGTTGTAGAGGAGAATGACGCCACTGGACAACAGACCTCGCCGTCGAGTTTGAATCGCCCGCCGTAATGTCTTAAATTTTGTACAATATGTATCGGCATTGATAGTCTCCACGTCTCATGCAATCAGTGAGTAGTAGAACTCGTTGATCCCAGAAATGATTGCCATGAGTTTCTTGGTAGACGTAATTATTTTTAATTTTTTGGGTTTATTTTGGTGATTGAATATGATTCAACTCCATTTATTATCATTTACTGTTAAGTGTTGTATATCAAGCCCAAGAAAGGGTTTCTTTCAAGAGAATAATGTTTCAAAAGCTTTAGTGCTATAGCTGTACGTGTGGCTTTGTGTTCATTAGTAAAGCCTGCTAGGAACAAACCATGCGTAAATTTTGAAATAATGCGTAAATAACTGTTGGTGGAACATTACAAAAAATGTTGACTCATTTCATCAGTTCTAATTCATCGGTCGTTCTTCATGAATTCGTTAACTGAACTTATCAGTTCGTTCCTAATGACTAAAAACTCACAAGCACAGTCAATATCAGCAAGACGTAACTTTGCACACAGACAGCTGAAATACAACTGAACATATACGCACACATCCAGAGGCCAACGTTCCGCACGGTGCTAAATCTTTCAAAACACCAGGCTAAGATGGCATTTTCTCTGCACTGTAATGTAATAGCCCTCTAGCTTTTGTAGGTGCAGACAGTATACAAATCTAGCTTTACGCTACGCTATAATCCAATGGAATTTATATTTATCCCCAAGCGGGCCGAAGATCACCCTATGAAGCCAAATCTTACCGCCCAATTAACCTTAACTCACTTCTCTTTAAAGTGAAATAGAACATTATAAACTCTAGTACTCTAGCAGTTTGTCTATGGAGCGGCAAATTGACTGTGGATGCACTTCATACTCTCATAATAGGTATAGAAGCTTCACTACAGTACAAGGAAAATGCATTAGATATTTTCGTGGATATTACAGGTGCGTTTAGAAAAACAACCTTCAAAATCGCGGAAAACGGGGATATTAAAAAAGACGTAAATATAATCACAATTAGATGGATTAAGGTCGTACTCGAAGCAAATCAGAAACGGCAACCACAGCAAAAAGGTGCCCACAAGGCGAGTTCTATCGCTCCAGTTTTAGTGTATCGTGGTGGATAACCAACTGACGAACTTGGTAGATACGGGTTATTGTACGCAAGGTTAATTTTCATTAACAATACGCCCTCAATATCATAGTTAAATGGTGTCTGAGAGAAGACTATAATGTCAATCCTGACAAAATTGTGATAATACTTTTCACTAATCGTAGGAAGCTGAAAGCTTCCAAAGTAAGTGAACAAGAAATTGCGCTGTGTTATCACGCATAATAACAGATAGGAAAATTAATTGGAACGGCAAAAAAGACACTTCAAACCCTTCAGAGAATTGCCTGTTTTGGTATTAAGGAGACTTACTTCCCCTGCAAGAACAAATCAGAAAACAACGTCTATTGAGTGCGATGAGACTGAACTGACATAATACAGAACATAGTTTGGGGCACTCAATAATTCTGAACCGGATTAAATGAGAGCTATTACAAATACCGTCATAATGATGCCCGAATTTGATTTCGTAAGTGAGTATTGACAGTCGCCAAGACAGCTAGAACTGAATTAAAAGTCTGTAATCTGGTATACAGATGCAACAAAACGGAAGCGAGCATAGGCATATAAAGGTCCAAATACAGGGAATAAATTTTTCTCGGATAAGGCCTATCAGTCTTACAGCCTAAAACAATTGGCTTGGAAAGGTGTGCTCAGGTTGCTCTATACTTTATCCATATTAATTCTGCCTGTCATATTAAAAGTGCTTAAAGTGTACATGATGGTGTTGGTATTAGGTAAGAACTTGTGAAAAGAAAAATGTACAAAAGAAAAATATTTTCGTACTAAAGAAAGCATAAAGTAACTAGTAGTAACTAAGTTATTATTTATTGAAATTCGGCAGTGGGTTTTATTAATTGGAGACTAAGATAGTGGCCACCCATTATACATATTTACTTTTACTTCTATCAGAGTTACTGTTATGTTATTTTTTAAAGTACAGTAATAATCGTATGGATGTGTTGAAGAAATAGAATAAGTAATTGAAGTTTACATTTTCTTGTATATGTAGGGTGGGTGGGTGGCCACTATCCCACCCTCCAATTAATTATTTATGTAGCGAACATAAATAAAACATAATACTTTGGGTAAAAATAATTTATCTACTAAACAATGAGCGTTATTTTTTTTAGAATCCTTTAACTCTGCCATTGAGTAAACTTCATTCCTTTGGACTTTTCCAAAACTCTTCTGTCCATCCATTCAATATCCAGTAGTTTTTAGTGACTTGGTCGATTGTGTTGGGTGTGAATGGTTTACAATATGTGTTTGCTAGAAGATACGCTGTTGAGGCATAGGATTTTTAAGGAAGGTTTGAGGGAGAATTTAGGAAGTTTCAAGAATTGCCTCATTGAGTGTTTTTATTATTGTTTCCATTTATCTGAATTGAATAGCTAAATTTACAATTTGATTATTTTTTTAGGGCTTTTTTGTTGTGTAAGTATTGAAGATTTGGTGTTAGTTTGAATTTGAGTTGTTTATTACGTTAGCTAAGAAATAGGCTAAAAAGTTCGTATCGTTTTAAAGAAAAAAAACATTATTTGGAAAAGATCAATATTAGTGTTCATATAGTTGCCTTCGAGATACCATTGTATAGTATGATTTGTCTTTAGCCTCAAAATAGATCTCTGTTTCGACAGTTACTGCTTTATTGGTGCTAAATTTCTTTCTAAAGAGTATTCTTTTGAGGTCTGCAAAGGAAATAGTTGCTAGGTGTCAAATCTGGAAAATACGGTGGGTGGGGAAGCAATGCTTGGCCATAGTTTTGATCGACTTGTTACACACCGCATTTTCTTGGTGAAACAAACCTTTTTTTCTCTTCATATGGGGCCGTTTTCGCGATTTCAACCTTCAAACGTTCCAGCTACGCTATAGAACAGTCACCACCATAACTTTGCCAACCGACTGTTATGCTTTTCCTCTCGTTGGATTGGGGCTTTCGTCACTCAGATGACTGCCGATTTGACTCTGGAGCGTAGTGATGCATTCATGTTTCATCCATTGTCATATGCCGAAGAAAAACTCATATTTATTTTAATTAAACAGTTTCAAACAGTGTTTTGATCGACTGTGAGCTCATGTGGCACTCACTTTAAACGGAGCTTTGGTATGCCCAAATATTCATTCACGATATGTCCAACACGTTCCTTTGATCTCTTCAGAGTCTCAGCAATTTCGATCAACTTCACCTTACGATCATTGAAAATATTTTGTAGATTTTTTTGATGTTTTGTTCTGTAATAACATCTTTCGGACGCCCACTGCGCTCATTACCTTTGATGCCCATGTGGAATGTATGAAATTAGCAAACCACTTACGAATGGTCTATTCCGATGTAGCAGAGTCCGGATAACACTTATCAAGCTAAGGTTACAGCACTATTTTTCCCATTAAAAAACAGTATTTCATTAACATACGAAATTCCTTTTTATCCATTCTTGTTCCAATAACAAAAGTAACTTTACTCAAAATGTTATAACTCACTAACCAATTGTCCGTTAGCTGTCAAATTTTTACATGTATCGTTTGAAGTTTAGTTCACACTGAAAATCATATGGAAAAAATCTAGTGGCGACCTCTTTTAGAAACGATACGAACTTTTCAAGCGAACTGAACTGTTATGTGTGATGGAAAGGGATTTGTGTCAATTGTTGTTTTGTTATGCTACTATTATTATTATTATTTATTATTATAGCACATTGGTATTTTTTCTTACACTAGATAGGGAAGTAGCTGTTTCAATAAGTGATTTATTTTTTAGTCTTAATACGATTCTCTATTGTAGATTAAGGTTTTTTTTTAAATTATTATGAGAGAATGTTAATAAGATAATGCATCGAAGGAGGCCTAAAAAGCAAAACTACTGATTTTTAATATAAAAATAGGAATATCAATGGCTAATGCACGTTGGACAATGAGAGTAATTTAGGTGGATTAATAAAGTAATTCATTCGATGAAGAGGATTATTTGAATTTCTTATATTGGTAAGGGTTTAAGTGGGGATCTTTCCCTCACTTACGTGTGAAATAGGGTGAGTTTAATAATTCTCTATATTTAATTTAAAACGCTTATTATACTCTATATTTAATTTAAAATACTTATTAAACTAATTATTTGCATGATGTTTTGATGGATTTCTGGATTTGATTAGAGAATTTTATATTAATCGTCAAGTATTAATAGTGGCTGAATAATTAATTTAGTAATAATAATTGGACGTAAAAAGAATTTTTAATTTAAATTATAAGTTATTAATTTATAATTAATATATATCTATAGCATTTAAGTCATAAGAGCGTTTATTTATAAAATATTTTGTAACGATGAATTAAATTTTCACTTAACCCATGGTGAAACATTTTTATGTTAATCAACATTAATATTTCTAATTAGAAAGTTAATTAAACACATAGTTTTGTTTCCTAGAAATTTAAAAATAGTGAAACAAAATCAAGAGTTTATTAACTTTCTAATTAAATATTTTGTTAAACCCAAATTATCTATAAATTTGTGAATGCACTTCTCAAAGTAAAAAAGTGCGTTTAAAAAATGTGAATTTATAAATACTTAAAGGGAAGCTACATTATAATCGAGCTTCATCCATTAAAAGTTGCCTGCAAAGATGTTAGTTCATAAGTACTCTTCTGCCACGGTTTACTCCAAAAGTTTCCAATTTAACAGCTTGCAAGTTATAAGTATGCCATCATATAAGTAAGTGCTGTTTTTTTTTTAATTAAAACATTAATTCTAAAAATATACTCACGTATGTGGCAGTTATATTATATAGTAAGTAATAAATGTACAGTTTTAATATTAATGTCATACTTAAATTTAAAAAATTATAAATGAATTAATGAATAAGAGATAACGTCTGGTTATTACTTATTCTTAAAATATTTTTATTATCCTTTTCTAAACAGATTTATAGCAATTCTAATCTTTTTAAAGATCTAATGACACTGGCAGTTTTATTGACCACCCTGTAAAGATATTATAATTGTAGTGATATAGGATGTATGGATTTTAATTGTTTAAAAGTATATACAACATAACAATAATACAAAGTTAATAATAAAAGCTGCACTGATGAGATTTTAAAGATCAAAACACGTATCAGCAAATATTTTTAAACTTGTGTTTTACATTTTATCATTTTGTAATTTCTTTAAGAATAAAATCTATCTATTTCTCTGTTCATATTTCTTTAACTAAATTCACAAACAAAATTACATATTCTCACATACCTAAAATAATTGACTTCTATAACTCTACGAATCCTGATTTAAAAATAAATAGTATATCTTTAGGCAAAATTTAAATACACGATTATCTAATTAATAGACTGCACAATAAACTTTCAAGGAAGTTAAGAATGTACATTGAAGATAATTTGGAACTATGTTCTTAAAGTAGAGACCAAAAATGATCTTAAAGCATTTTGAACATCTTGGTCAGTATGTTTAAGATGTTCTAAGATTGTATGAAAATAGAGCTATACTAACAAAATTGTGTGTCTTTCTTATAATGATAACCAATTAAGATATGCTAAAATTGTATTTGACATACTGGTTTAAAATCTTGTGTTTAAAAAGTTAACATACCCTATTAGGATTTTTTTAGATTAAGATGACATCGTAATTAAAAATTATCTAAAAATATAAAGTTCACACTTTATCTGAAACACATTTGATGGAAAATTACAATAGATATATTTGAATTAAAACATATTTGTTATAAAAAAAATACCCTTACAGAGGAATGCACCTTGTCGTGGTGTGAGAGATGAGTATGCTACCACTAATGAATCACTAGAATGACCCCATTTAGGGTTCAGCCTAGAATCCATTAGAAACTTCAATTTACAGAGTCCGGCAGAGAAGTATGATGTGTTTGGAACGCGTATATGTCAGCGCAGTAACAACCTAACGTTTTTGGAATGGTTCATATGTGTCCACCCGACCTTATCATTTTGTTTGGTTTAGTGGTTATAGAACCATGGTCGCTAGAGCAACACGTATTTGTTTACAACACTTACATCGAAACTGGGCGTTATGTGATTGCTACATAACTCATATTTCGAACACAATTCAATCTTCGAAGGCACGGCCGTGTTCCTATGCAAAACAGCATCCTGAAGTAGGCGAAGAACCTCCATACTAGAGGACCGTTAAAGCCTGGAGTACCTCGAGGTGGAGTAAGATTTGTCAGAACTCGTGAAAATGTGGCTTGAGTTAGGGAATCTGTGGAAGCAAGTCACCATGCTGCGTGATGTTTTCCTTCCAGATTTGACAAGGCGTAATGTTGATATTAGAAGAGTCCTATTTCTCTGCCGGGCCCTGTATTTGCTCTGTTTATAATCTGTCGTCCACGCTTAAACAAATTATTCAGTCTGAGTCTATTAGGTTTTGAGGGACAGAGGGCCACAAAACTGTTCCTTCCCTACCTCTGCCCAGTTGTAGTATCATAGCTTAGGACCTGCACTAGGACCAACGATGTCAGGTCTGTCTGGGTTTAATAACCATCGGATCTGACATATCGGACTTGTCGCTGTCAGTGGTCATGTCTCGTGGGTGACAAGATTGTTTAAGTTACACCGCCCGGATCAATGTTGAAAGAAATGAAAAACAAATACCTCAATCTAAGGTGAAACAGCATTAGGCCGATGGATTCATGGCTAATGGTAAGTTTAGTCTGATCTAGATGGACTCTCCCTAGCTACTCGTTGGACGTACATGAACCATACCGTTTGTTAACGGTGGAGCGGAAGACGTCCTCGTGACGGACTGGCAAGGAAGTAGCACCGGCGGTACTTTCTGGAACCAACACGCACTGGAGGCGGCCCAGGGGTCCCTGGCGAGGCTCACCATCGATTAGCAGCCGCAGGCTTCGATTAAACAGTTTCCCTTCGGTGATACTTGCTTGAGCTTCCACGCCACGTCAACGTATGGGCACCGGCTAGCTGTGAAACAGAGTAAAGAAACAAGAGAAAGTGTGTAAATTAAAACATGGGGCCAGAGAAGAAGAGAATATATTACAAAAGAAAGACAGAATAGACATAGAAAATATACAATATATACAAGTAGACAAGAGGCTTGAATCGGCGAAGCCGACCAGGCTGACCACCGCTGCTGATGGCAGACGACTGGTAAAGAGCGATGGCTGGAGCCTGGTTTTATATGGTGGTCTTCGGTGACGCGGCTTTGTTTCGGTCACGTAGGCCCCGCAATTCCGGGAACAGGTAATGATCCTCTTCGCCGAAAAAGGGCCCGTCCTATTGTTCCACACTGGCAGCTGCACATTTTGGGAAATTATCTCGTTTGGATTATTTCAATAATGCGGAATTTATGCAAATTATTATTAGGAGCAATGGGTAGCTCGTAAAATGGATTAAAATATAATTACGCATTTGTTACCACGTTCAGGTAAACTGAACGACGGTAACACGTTACACATGGAGTGGACGACTCCCCCATATTCAAAGATGCTGAAAATGGGCCAAAAGGCAATGTGCCTATTGCAACATGCAGAAAAACAGCTGAAGATAAGCTGCTGAAAAGCAGTGAAGGTAGTCTTGTCGGAGGCGCGCTATCCGATCTTTGCACTGGATAGGAAACATAATTGGAACACGCACCTATAACAAACAGTCTGCAAAGCTACGCCCGGCACTATTGCTGCTTTGGCAGATCATAGGGGCTAAAACTCAAAATGATACATTGACTGTACATTATGTTAGTAAAACATATTACTACATATGGCTCACTAATATGTAGCACACTAGATAGATTCGGGCACTCAAAAATTCTGAACTTGATTAAACGACCGTTCCTACAAAAACCTTCGGATATAATGCCGCGCAAATTTTATTTGTATCGCACTTTGATGAGCGTATTGACAGTTGCCAACACAGCCTGAATTAAACCAGAAAATTAAAGTATAACTCTGTAATCTGGTATACAAATGGTCCAAAAAACGGAAGCGGGCTAAGTCATAGGCATACGAGCTTAAATACATAGAATCAGTCTGACAGGCTAAAACAATAGCCTTGGAAAGATGTGCTCAGGTTTGTACAAAAATGGTTAGAAATTGACACATATATATCTAAAAGTGTACAGCTTCAATTCCAAAACTACTTGGAATTGTAAACAAACTCTGAACTAATTGGACAAGCTAACTTTAACGTGGCTACCAGGCTACCCAAGTATAATACGTAACAAACATGCATTAAAACACTTTGTTGTTTCCCTCCTTCACTTTTATTTTTATTTGTCAGATGTACAATTCGAGCACTATGTACTCATTACCAATGACTAATTAGTCAAAGTGTTTTAATTCAATAGTTATAACTTCGCACAACTCAAATCAAACCATGAATAACAAACATGCAGATGTACCTTCCAGGGAAGGTCGGACTAAAGCCTACACGTGGACTATAAAAATCATATAAGAAATAATGGCCTAGAAGTGGAGGAAAGAGGTGCAAAGCAGGGAACTGGATAAACACACCAGATCAAAGGCAAACCAAAATATTTATTGACCTCTTCCCAAGCAAAGCTAAACAGTTCTCACCCCTCACTAAAACTAAAAGCGATATAGAACTGGTACGGATCTCCTTGCAGGATAGTGTCTAGTGAAATACCATCTTCATAAGATAGGTGAAGTGGACAACACAACGTGTAGACTACGTATTTTGGGGCTGAGCACAAACCATGCGCATGTGAAACAGTTACTACAACCACCATACTAGCGCTAATCAGAGAAATAGTGATAACGCCAGAACTGATCAGGGCATGGCCTCCCAGGAAGATAATTGAATTTCTGAGAACATACTAGTAGTAGGGTATTAATACAAAAGTTCTAACCAGGTCACAGTGCTGAAGGCCTGTCTGTAGCCAAACGACCCGCCAAATCTAATATAATCTAATCTTGTTATAAATAGCTGAGGTATTAAAATATTTCAGGTAAAAATTATCGTTTTTTTATTTCTTTGTGACAAATAATATAAATTGTGGTAATGTTTTATTAGGTATATACCGGTAAGCACATGTTCTTTAAATTTAATTGTGTCTTGCTTGCACATTGTATTTTCTCTGTCACAGAATATGGTTCTTTGTTATCCGGTTTCTCTGTTATTGTATAAATTGTTAATTATTTCTGTAATGATATTATATTATATCTTTCTTATGCACCAGAAGTATTAAAAGAATATTTGATAGGAGAGTAATTATTACTTTAGAGTAATTAAAAATAGACAATCCAGAATATTAGGTGTTGGAATTGATTTTTCAAACACTGAATGCCTTAATAAAGTTATTTGAGTAAATACATTTATTGTCATATAAATTTAACATAGGCAACTGAAGTTGCAAGAAATGTATCATTAAAAATTTACGAGTAAATTAATTATTTAAAACATGCAAAATGCACGTAAAATTCATTGAAACTAAAGTTATGGTAAAAAATAAGGTTAAAATTGAAAACAGAAATTTTTCAACAAATTTAAATTATAGATATAGAATAAACTCAACTTTTAAAAGATATACAAATTAAAGAATATGATTATTAAAAGTCAATATAAAACAAAATACAACGCCTACTCCATTACACCAAATTGACAATAATTCTTCTGTAATAGATAGTTATATGGTCCGGGACGTGACGAACGAGAAAACTGGCACAATTCGACCCATTTAATGGACCGTGAAAAATGTGCAAGTCTGTAAGTGATAGACGAATTCTGTATCTCTCATGCTGTTGCCTGTGTAATTCCAAGTAATTAACGACTTCGTAAATCATATACAATAAATACTAGGTGGTTAATACCTGAAGCTAACAAGTAATTCAATTATTTAAATTCTACAAGAATATATCTTAGCAATTGAATATATTTTTGATTTCTAAACTGTACGTTTTACTTTTCCTCTATGAAGTACAAAAAGGCATTTTCATTGTTATGTTTTAATAACACATTTAGTAATTGATTTCTAAATGTTGAAATCCTTATGCGTTCAAATTACTTTCTAGCTCAAAGTCGTTATAACTAGCTATAAATAAATATAAGAGCCTAGCAGTGTGCTATAAAGTTCACATCGAATTAAAATTTGTTGACTCATCATAAAGAACAAACACGCAGAGGATAGAAACTGTGAATACTCGAAGAGGGTTAAAATAGGCTTGAAACACATAGTGCTAGAATACTAACACGTATAATAAATATAGGCCATATTTTTTTAAAGAAATATTTTGGGTAATTCACTTAATAGATAAAGGTCACCAAGTAGATTTACTGGAACCGATATTTACATAGCATTTTATATAAAGAAGGAACTAACTCATAATTTTCACAAATTATCAAAACTATAGGTTTTCAATTGCAATACCACTGCCAAGTGTAAAGTTTTTGGCAAATTGCTTTGGGTGTGATTATTTAATTTAAATATTTATTTTTGTGTACACACTATCTATCGTGCACTCCAATTAATCTCACACATCATACGACCTCATTGCCCCACTCTTCTCTTGTAATTTGGCAACATCACTTCCTTCTTAGAATTATTTCGTCCGTAAACTAATTGTCCAGCAGTCCTTGACGATATCTGCACTGCGATAAGTCAAAGTTAAATCATTGTGATGTGTGAAAGGAATGTCAATCTACTGTCCTCTTATGCTTAATAATATACTGGATTGATGAGGCTGTTAGCTTGTTGAAATTTCATATTACTTAACAAAATACTGACACAGTATATGGTTTCAAAAATGTTTTTATTTCTACGACAATGTTTCACCACACAATGGCTTCATCAGGTAGATGAGAAAAAAACTTACTAATATAGGGTGGGTGTTGATAGAAATACTTCTTCGTAGATGATTTCGTTTAGTTAGTAAGCAGTAGGTTGTATAATACTTCCTATTGTATTCATTGTTCTGTCCAATACGGCAGATAGTATATCGTCTTTTTTCAGCACAAAGTATTACGTTTTGATCATTTGGTAGAGCTCATTACATGACCCTTTCAACTGTTGAAAGAGCCCAGAAACATACCAAATCACAATTTTAATAATTCCAGTTATTTGCCTTCACGTCGTAAGTTCCTTTAATTTGATCGCAAGCTTGTTAAATTGGTGATGGATTTCGTTTGTTCTACGTCGTAGCTCACATAATTTCCCCTCCTACTTCTTCTCTCGGTAGAGAAACAATCAATCACAAAAGAAACTCACTTTATAAAACATGATACAGCTCGCTAAGTATTTCTTTTACTTTTTGCTTCATTCTTCCTACCCCTCTGGGACTTTTAAAGATTTTAACCAATTGACTAATATCAAAGATTGCAATTTTGGCTTCAATTTTTTGAATTTGACAGTATTTTCTTTTTCAAGTTGCAAGACTTTTCTTCCGAAGATTTGACCAATTTTTCTTCCATATACAGTATCAATCGCTACTACAAAAACCTAGTATCATACACTACTCTAAAAAAAATTTTAAGCAGCATATATCGTTTACCAAAATTATTCATTTCTTCTTCTCCCATTCAGCATTTTTCTCGGAGGTTGCTGATCAATGATCCTTACTTTAGAGGTGGAATAATTCAGTGAATGATAGTTTGAACCAACCCCGTAGGTTGCACAAACATTAAATTCACTAATAGCGCTAAATGCATTCTTCATTTTAAATTGAAAATTAATAAACATGAAAACCTACACTTAAATTTATTTCCGACAAATATTTCCGTGATTTTTAATACATTGTAGTTTGGTAACAGATATGCATCATCCCAGTAAATAAAACAATTTGTCACATCAACGATGTATTTACTTTCTCGGGGAGATTTAATGAATGGTCCAGCAACATCAATTTTAATATCTCATAGGTTACCGTGCAAACTTAATATTTCCTATACTACTTGTTAATATATATTTTCATACAAAGTTCATACAACAGAATCGTTCTCGTAGTTTGTTTAAGGTCTTCGTCATGGAAATATCCACCAGAAAATCCAGTGTAAATCTCTTCTTCTTTCTACTGCTATGAATGAAAATAGGTCACTGTTCTTTTTGGTCCTCAGCAATTTTGAAGATACTTCAACTACAGCCGCTCGAAACCCCTTTAAGCTTTGTGCTGTGCTTTGCCCGTCACCTTGCGTTGTCCCAGCCAAGGGGGCACAACGAGCCTAGTGAGGCCTAAGTGCTCTGGTCAATGATTTGATCACTCTTGAAAAACTCAATCCAGATCCAGATATTACAGCAGCTCGTTGTTAAATATCAGAGATTTTCTCTGAGTTCAATACGATTTTAATTCCGGAGAATATTTTGAAATTTCCTCCTAAGTGTATTGCTTAATCTTGTTGAAATTAGGCGGCTATTTTTTTAACCAAATTCAGGACAAAATTAAAGATCCCAGATGTGAACTAAGATCTCTAACCTTTCATCATCATGGTGCCTCAAGTGGAAGAACATAATCTATGAATTCCGCCCGTGCTTCTTTCGTACAAAATTTTATGTATGTTTTCGTAGTTTGTTCTTTATGTAGTATATGTATTTTTTTTAAGAAAGAAGACCAAAGATATAAATAAATAAATAAATAAATATTTAATTGGAAGTTTACAGTCAAGTTTCTTAATAGGTTTTATAGAGCGCTTCAGCAAGAAAGCTCATTCGCGAATTTTCTTTATAGTTGTAAGAATTCCCTTTATGGGTTTGAGAACTTTCCAGCAATTTTTTTTCAGATTTCTATATTTTTTTGGTATGGACAGACATCTACCGAACTATTTAGAGCTGCTGCATCTAAAGTGAAAATTGCCATAATTATAGCTAACCTCCGTTAGGAGACAGCACCCTAAGAAGAAAATATTTTTTTAGGCACAGGGAGGAATTTTCTTAATAACAAGAGTCCGTAACTATAATTTTGATACCAAAAGAAAATAATAAAGTGTGTAATATAAACCAAATTTACGTGTATTATTTAAAATTTAAAGTTAGAAAATGTATCACAAAGCAAAAGCACCCACAATCACATATTTTTAAGGTGCGATTCAGCAGTACGTTGTTCAATGCCTAGTAAGATTCTATTTCTAGAGACTATTTCTTCATCGGCAGTTTTAAAATGGAATAATTATATAAAGTAACAGAATTTTCTTAATTATATTAGAATTTTTTCCTTAGAATTACAAGAGTTTCCTTTAAAAGCTCTAGAATATTTTAGCAATTTTTAAATTGTAAAAACTTTCTTCGATGATTCTAAAATTCTAGACCTCTTTTTCGGGATTCAAGACAGCAATGCTGTCAATTCTGCGCTACAAATTTTTTGACATTTATACAACTATGAATTCTCCTTTAAAATCTCAGTCATTTTCCATAAAGTCACTAACTAAATACTTCTGCTATTTCAATTTTAAAAATAAAAGCCTGTACTAAAATTTAGCCAATGAGATTAATACTTTCTTCATACTTGAGATCATCCCAGATATGAATCTCTGTTTCGAAATATTTCGCCAAATTTAAATGAGTGAACGATCTTCTCTTCGTCTTTCTTTTACACACTAAAAACCATCAAAATATTCTTTAAATGTTGTAACGTTAATTAGATGATATTACAGATTTAACTCAGATAGAAGAAATAATTCGATTTTTTTCAGAATGACAAAATAACTTAATTAATTATTCCCTATTAGGAACAATAAGCTGACTTCAAAATTTTAAATTGTCCCAGTCATGGATCAATTTATATCAATCATCTTGAATACGAAAATTGCAGTATTGGAAGAATGGTTCAAAGACTTATGTTTGATAACTATTTTGAAGACTTTGCACTATACATCCGTTTCTTCAGGTGTCGTTGTTCTCATATATTATTTTTGATTTGCGGTAATAAAAAGGTGTCAAATCAGTGCTTTACGTTGGATGACCTATCAATTCAACTTTTTCAGTTCTCAAAGAGTCTTTTCTTTGAGCCGTTGCGTGAGAGTATACATTCTCTTGGTGGGAATGATGAGCCTTCGGCGGTGGATTTCTCTTATGTTTCCGAAGATTTATGAGAAACAATTGGTTGTGGTGTACCATTCAAAATTGACCACTTCGAGCGCGACTACTGTTTACTATAAAACTTATGCACATATATCCATGATTCGTCACCTGTTTCGATATCATAAATGTGTTTTAAGCACTGAAATCGTATTTCCTAAGCATTTTTTGTCAACCGATAAGGGCCTTTTTTGGGCAATTATTTGAAATCCAACGCGAGCATATTTTGTGACAGCCATATGTTTGAATATATGCTAGTCCCTAATTATGATTCATTTTTACGAGAAGTTGCATGATGACCTTGCAATATCAGTTCAAACAATGTATTCAGGAAAATCAACCAATTTTAGCCGACCTTCATAAGCACACTTATAAATTCCATATATTATCGATATATAGTGGTTTTTGATGGTGCCTTATCACCAAATATAGAATGAAGTTGCATTGTTGTTAAGATGACGTTGAAATCACTACTTAATTCTTTTATTGGTCGAAATAAAACGTCACATTACATGATGAACGTCGGTTATCAGATGGCAGCACCTAGATTGTTCATTCTCGAAATATAAAAGCTCTCGTATGCGCTAAATATTAGTAGTAAATATATGCATAGTGGTAAAGGGATACCAATGTCAGTATTTTAACTAAATAATTAAAATCAGCAGTTATTAATTTTAATATGCAATCTACTTAAAAGATTCTTCTCTATAGTAAGCAATAATAAAATAAGTGGTGATTCCCCTGTTAAAGAAGAAAAATCGCAGTTATAAAAATGTGTTTGCAACAGACACAACTTAAAATCGTTTTGCCCATTCATTTTCATTACGCATTTAAAACTGTTATTACATAATTACAGTTCCTCAAGGACGGCAGCAAAAAAGTCTGGAGCCTGCGGGAAGAATTGTAATTTAGGTTTCGATCGCTTGAGCCATCTTGTTATTACTGCAATGTCTCTCCGAATTTAAAAACCCAATTTAAAGTTCGCATAAAATGAAGTAAATTTAATATTTCGTCCGATTGTTTCAGAGAAAATAATCGCAAAAACATATTCTAGTAATAGAATATAGATATTGATAGCATTTATTTATGTTTCCATAAAATAATTGTGAAATTGTAAACATTTACAATGAAATTGCATTAATTAATAGTTACAACATAACAAATACGTCTGGTTTCTATTGAATTTGTAAACAATTATTGCATTAGCTTAATTAAAATACTAAATAAATTAGTGAAGTAAATTTGAGTTTAAATATCTGAGCGTTGCAGTAATTTAATTAATTAATTAGACCACCGACAATTATAAGGAATTTTTAACAGTGGTAATATTACAAATACAGAATTATTGTTTCTTTTTTAATAATAGCCACGGACCGGTTTTAATGTATTCCAATTACAATCATCAGTGTAGCGTAGATGAAGATAAGAAAATATAAATTTTATTTCGTGGTTTTAAAACTTTAAATAAAAAAATGTATTAAAAATGGTTTATACTTTTTGTTGAAAAAAATCATAATATATATTTTCGTAATGAAGTTATAGTAAATTTAATATTTATTAAGCTGGGGATTATATAATTAACTTACAAAGAGATGAAGTTAATTTTTAATCTAATAATAATTTATGCATCAAGTAAACAAAGAGACGAACAGATTTATAATTTTGTTTTGCAGAGATTAATTACGGGTTCAATTAAAAGTCGTATTTAACTACCGCATGAACTTGCAACTAACATATATACAAGACCATTGAATAACGCTCGGCACTCGTGACACTAATATTTCCGAGCCGGCAAGCCTTTCAAAGGCCTAGGTGGTTTAATTAGCACAACGCTGAGGCGAGAGAGAGCCAGAACGGGCTAAAAAGAAATCATTTGTGAGATGTATAAAGGGTGAAATCATGTTCAGATGCAAGAGAACTAACGGGAACTGTTTGGTCGGTGGTTTGAACTGTTTAAAGATATACGTCTGTCTACACAGCACAGGCATTTAATTATACGTACAAGATAGTTGAAAAGTAAATTCGGTTTGCGATTGTAAATATGTGTTTCTACAAAGAATATATTGCAACAAGTGTATACTACTTGTGTAACATCATTAATTATTACCTAATTATTTGTTTGATAATGTTGTTTTTCAAAAATTATTGATTAAATTATCAATTAATTAGAAGGTTAATTAAACATTTGGTTTTCATCACTGGTTAAGTGAGAATTGAATTCATCGTTAAACTATCAAGTTTAATAAATCATTGCGATGATTACTACTAAAAAAATGTCTACAAGAAAAATTATTTAGTTATAAATTAATACTAAAATCAATGATTAGATTAGATGATGCAGTCATCCTTGAGTTGTAATCCAGCTCTCGAGCAGTACGGACGTGTTCTCTCTCGAGATCCCCTGGCTAGCGCTTTTCTCAGTGAATTCACTAAGTAACCACCCGCGGACTTTTTCTTAAAATGACGACAAAAGGAGAAGAATTCGCGGTATGTGTTGGAGAGTTACGAGACAAGATAATAAATCTTGTCCCCGAAACTGCCGGAAGGATGTCCATTGATAACAAAAGGGAAATCAGGAAGAATGCGGATACAATGGTGGAAAAGATGCTATTAACATGCAAATTCAACTGGACGGAGCTAACCAGAAACTGGTGGAAGCCGCCGTGAAGGCGTCTTATGTGGAGGTAATTAAACACCAGCAGATGAAGACGAACGCAACGCCGAGATAAAATTATGTAAGTGCGGTTAAAAAAATGAGGTAATAGTCGAAGGCACACCGGAAACAAAAATGACCGCCACCCAAGTAAAATGTGTTGTGATGGCTTCCGTAAATCCCGTGGAGAACGAAATTGGGATTGCAAAAATGACCAGATTTGGCCAGGGAGCCGTTAAAATTAGTTGCCCTAATGAGGATGATATTGTAAAGCTAAAAAAATCCCTTAATGGCGGAAACCTACAAGTCAAGACGCGACAAACAAAAAAGCCGTGGATGTAACTGGCCAGGATTAACGGGACCGACACAGAGAAGATGATGTATGATAATATACATAAACAAAATGCATGGATCAGAGCAAAATTTCTAACTGCCGCGGATCTACAGAAGGAGATGCCGGTAAAAAGAATAATTTCTTATAAGAAATCTGTTTCAAAGAAGACGGTTGTGTTTGAGATCGCAGCAGAAATGCGAAAGCTGATGAACGAGCGACCGGTGTATTACCGTTTTGAAAGTACATGGGCGGAGGATTATCGCGATATACTGCAGTGCTACCAATGCCATGCATACGAACATCTAAGCGTAAATTGCACCGTGAAGGAGCAAATTTGCGGAAAGTGTGGTGAGGCCGGCCACGCTTTCAAAGCCTGCTGCGTGGTCTGCACAAGGTACAATGCAGCAAACAAGGACGGAAGGAAATTCGCGACTGATCATGACGCCAAAGGAAGCCGCTGCCTATCGCTGAAGAAGCGGAGAGAGATTTTGGAGGAATCCATTGATTATTAAATGGCTTCGATAAAGAAACACCGGGTAAGTGAGCTTGTTTATTTAAAGTGCGTGCAGATTAATTTCAACAAGAGCATGTGTGGGATCAATTTATTAACTAAGATTATTGCCGATGACGATATCGATGCATGTTTTATATAAGAGCCTAATACTCGCGGGGGCAAAGTAAGAGGCTTTACCTCAAAAATTGATGTTTTTTATAAAGTCGGAAATCAGCCACGAACTAATATGGGGCAATTATATCGGATTTGTGTTCGGAGAAAGTTACCGTTGTCGAAATTCAAAAGGGGGACATTAAATTTTATGCAATATCTGCCTATCTGCCACATGGCGCAAGTAGACAAGACAATTTCGAAGAAGGGATCGGAGAGCTTAAACAGGTAATCGGGTCATTAGTTAACAAGGGCAAAATAATATTAGGTATGCCCCATAATCCGGATTTAGCATTAGCATCTTAAATCCGGATTATGGGGCAGTCCCAAAGAGGACAAACACGGACGAATTTTTGCAGATTTTTTGGACGAACATGGGCTTATTATTATGAACACGGGTGATGAGCCAACCTTCGCAGATACGTGCGGCCGAACAAGTTTCATTGATGTGACGGCTTGTTCGGACGATATCCCGGCATCGGTTGAAGGATGGCTTGTCGACACAGAGAATGAAATATCCGTTCACAGAATAATGGCGGGGCTAATTATGAGGTAAAACGTGGATTCTGTACAAAGAGGGCTATCTGGGAGCGTTTTGATGAACACTTAATGCATAATAAATACATGATAACTAGAGAGATGGGTAATAGTTCGCGCGAATAAAGTATTAATGAATTAGTGATCGAGGCGAGTAGAGTAGCAATCCCGGCTAGAAAGGAATTTGATAAATCAGTCTCTTGGTGGACGGAGGAAATAGAAAATGTGAGACGAGAAGTGCGGCGGTTAAAAAGGGTATGGGATAGGTCGCGGAATGAAATTGATAGGGAGCCTACAAAGCAAGTATGTATATTATGAAAAATTCAAGGACTATAAAAAATTGATTAAAGACACTAGATCACGCAAATTTAAACGATTTTGTACAATCATCGAGTGATAATCCCTGGGGGCCGGCATATAAAGTTATTAGAGGCAATAAGCGAAGGAGTGTAATGTCAAACGTTAGACTAGAGGATGGCACATTCACAAAATCTATGAATGAGACAGCATCGGTACTGCTAAAAAAATTCTTTCCAGACGATAATGTAACCGACGATAATGTGGTAAACAAGGATATTCGCGAACGGGCAAGAGGGGTAAAGGGGGGCGACAGTGATTGTGACCTCACGCGCGCTGAGTTAGAAAGAGCAATTGAAAGAATGTCTCCAAAAAAAGCACTGTGGCGCGATATGATTACTTTAGACATAATAAAACGGGCAATGACTGTTATTGGCGAGGAAATCTTTGATTATATGCGGGAGTGCGTTAGGGAGGGTATTTTAATCAATGAACTAGGTAGACTAGATATACCGGGAAATTTAATAGACAAGGGACTTTTTATCTAACAGAATTGCGCAGATATACTATATCAGGCAGTCGGTACGTAAGGAAGTAGAGAGGGGTTGCCCACAAGGGTCGAAATCAGGACCAGGTTTCTGCAAAATTATACAAGCGACACTTTTAAAACAGATTTTGCCAGAAAGCTGTGGAATAATAGCATATGCGGACGACACGATTTTATTAGCAAGGTCCAGAGTGACTAATGGTTTAATCAGGACAGTCAACGAAGCACTCGAAGTAATTAAAAACTGGGGCGAGAGGGTTAAATTAGAATTTATTGCGGGCATAACACAGGCACTTTTCTTTGCGAAAAAGGCGAAACAGCGGAAACCTACATTTAAAATGGGAAATTCGTATATTCATTGAGCGGAAAATATGAAATACTTAGGGATTGTAATTGACGAAAAGTTAAATTGGAAAAAGCACATCGAATATGTTTGTGACAATGCGTGGAAAGTAGCTCAACAAATGCGAGTAGTAAAGTGGGGATTAACAAGGGACGCGGCAAGAACTATCTATCTAGGTGCAATTGAACCGGCTATCACATATGGGGCGGCGATATGGGGAAGCCATTTAAGGGTATGCGATATTCTAAAACTGCGTTCAACACAGAGAATCATGGCGATAAGGGCGGCAGCAGCGTACAGAACCGTCTCGACAGAGACCGAATTAAAGGGTCCGCCAATAGGGACGCGCGAAGTTTGCCGGGTGCGGCCATGTTGTTCGAGGTAGAGCTGTCAAAGTTGCTGTCATTTGTTCAGTATATAACCCCAAATCACCATGGCAAGTTTGAGTGTCGAGCAGCACGTGGAAATTATTAAATTGTTTTACGAAAATGGGTCATCAGTTCGAGCAACGTTCCGCGCACTTCGCCCATTTTACGGTCGCGATGATCGGCCTGTAGAGTCGACTATCCGTCGATTGGTGGGCAAATTCGAGTCGACTGGCTCAGTAAACAACCAGCCAACACTGACACGTCGACGAAACGCCCGATCGAACGAAAATATCGCTGCTGTCCGTGAGAGTGTGCGCGAGAACCCGAGGCAGTCCATTTTTTGTCGTGCACAGGAACTTGGCCTTTCGGAGACATCAACTCGCAGAATTTTGCATCTGGATTTGGGTCTGCACCCGTACAAAATCCAATTGACCCAGGAGCTCAAGATAAACGACCACAGACAGCGTCGGGCGTTCGTTGACTGGGCTCTGGAGCAGTTGGAAGCAGACCCCCCTTTTGGCCGAAAAATCATCTTCAGCGACGAGGCTCATTTCTGGATGAACGGGTATGTGAACAAGCAAAATTGCCGCATTTGGAGTGAGAACAACCCACACGAGGTCCACCAAGTGGCAATGCATCCCCAGAAAGTCACTGTTTGGT
Organism: Ontholestes murinus; assembly: GCA_963969525.1. Classification (NCBI taxonomy): domain Eukaryota; kingdom Metazoa; phylum Arthropoda; class Insecta; order Coleoptera; family Staphylinidae; genus Ontholestes; species Ontholestes murinus. The sequence goes on from OZ018395.1 coordinate 23,574,317, forward strand.
GTGGATTTTGGGCCGACGGCATCATCGGTCCGTACTTTTTCGAGAACGAAGCTGGGGCGGCCATAACCGTCAATGGGGAGCGCTACAGGTCGATGATAACCAACTTCTTTTGGCCTAAACTGCATGATATGGACACGGACGACATGTGGTTCCAGCAGGACGGCGCCACGTGCCACACAGCCCATGCCACAATGGACATTCTGCACGAGCGATTTCCGGACATGGTCATCTCGCGCGGAGGCGATATCAACTGGCCACCGAGATCGTGCGATTTAACGCCTTTAGACTTTTTTCTCTGTGGCTATCTCAAGTCGCTGGTCTACGCCAACAAGCCTCTAAACACCGATGACCTCAAAGTCAACATACGCAACGCCATCGCTCAAATTGAGGCGGATATGTGCTCCAGAGTCATCGAAAATTGGACCTCCCGGATCCGGGCTACCAAACGGAGCCGCGGTGGTCATTTGAACGATGTTATCTTCCATACTTAATGGGGTCGAATACCCTTTCGAATGAAAAATAAATTTCGTTTCTACCTCACACACAACTTGTTTTATTCAATTTTAAAGTTCACGCGCCCTTATTGGCGGACCCTATAGTTATCGGGGATCTTATACCCATAGAGGAAAAGGTACGAAAGGTTAGTTCACTGTGGAGGGTACGGAAAATAGGAGTATACGAAAATAACGGAATTAGTGTAGATATTGAGAAACGGGGAACGGAAGGACTAACCCACCCAGCCATAGAACGCGGTATACGATTCGAAGAGGTACGCTCAGAATTTAATGCGGAAAACGTAATTTATACAGATGGGTCAAAAACAGAAAAGGGCACCGGCGCGGCCATAGTGATCTACAAGCACGGAAAAGAAATTTATTTATTTATTTATTTATTTATTTTATTCCCAACAGATAATACATCCAATTACAGGGAAAACTTAATACTAATTTAAAGTGTACTTACTAGCATAACTAACGGTAACACAATAATAAAACTAACTTAAAATATACTTATAATTACAGGAGTGAATTTAGGGTGGACTTAAATATAGGTAGGCTAATATTAAATAAATCAATGCTCACTTCAAGACAGTTGTATAGTCGCATCATGGTGTTCATAGGTGAGTTGAAATAAAGGTTAGAGTGACTGGTTCTGCATCTAAAGGTCTTCCAATTGCGTGATTGTAACCGTGGTGTATAAAAGTTAATTAAACATAATAGATTAGGATCGTCGATATAACAGTTAACTATTTTATATAAAGCGATCAGATACAAATTATTTCTACGATTAGCCAGCGATTCCATATTATAATGTGATAGTAATTGTTGATAACTAATACCACTATTATAGCCTGAATAAATTCCTGTTTCCTTAAAATAAAGAAATTTTAAAAATCGCTTTTGCACTCTCTCTAGGGCTATGAACTATAGATTGGGCAAAGAAATAGATCAATTACTTAAAGAAATGCGCGAAAAATCAATTAAATTCTTTTGAACTAAAGGACATGTAGGGACTATAGGGAACGAAAGAGCAGACAAACTCGCGAAGGAAGCCGCGGGAGCCATTACGGGAGAATGTGTTTATAGTAAGGCGCCTACGCGAAAAATTTAATTCAGAAGGGAATAAAAACTAGGTGGAACGATACGTGCATAAATTCGACTAAGGGAAGGACTACATTTAATTTTTTCAGGACAATATATGAAAGACAAGACGTTACAGTTATAATAACCGCGGAAATGACACAGTTAATGACAGGGCATGGAAATTTTAATACAATCTTAAAAAAGATAAGAAAAACAGATACAGAAAACTGCGAATGAGGAGGTGGGATAGAACACGTAATGTTTTCATGCTCACTTTCACAGGAACAACGAGATAGGGCCCATGGGGAACTAGTTATGGCTCGGAAAAGTGGCCCGATAATTATAATGAGTTGGTAAATTTAAGAAGAGAACACGCATTTTGGAAAGTTTTCAAATCGTTCGCGGAATCAATAGATAAACTCAAACCGGGCTAAATTACGTGCTCTTGTGTGGATTGCTGTACACATGGGCTCACTTCAAATACAAATCGGCGACAAAAATGGTATTAAGGCAGCGGCAAAATAAACGCGGAAATAATGGTGGATCGAGTAGCCGTTGGTGGCAATCAACCGAAGATGCAAAGAACATCGGGTGTGGACTGAGTAGCATCCGATGGCATGATCATACAAGAAGAGTGAAGAAAGCATGAAGAAATAACCGACATGTCAACAGCAGGTAGTGAATTGAGTAGCTATCGGCGACATGTACGTGGAAGAAAGAAGAATAAGGAAGAAGCAAATCGAACATGCGCAAAATCGGGGGTGCTACCGATGCATGGGCGTACCAGAAGAAAGAAGGGAGAAGAAAATGAGAACGGATATGTAGAGTACACTAATAGTGGATTGAGTAGCTACTGGTGACGTATCCGTTACCACAAGCAAGAAGAGAGAAGAGCGAAAAAGAAGAGAAGAAAGGGCAAGCTCAAGAAGCTAACGGTGGATCGAGTAGCTGTTAGTAGCTGCTCAAAAACGAAGAGGAATAATATCAAGGGGAGTAATTGTTGTGAGGGCGGTATAAAGTTTTAAATTCGCGGGTTGTTTTCTTGCCTCGGTATTCCTAAATCCTGGGAGGGTAAATATAGGTTAGTTTAAGTTAGAATAAGTTCATAAGTACATTGCGATACTCTTGTGAAGCCATAAAGAAATTTGTCATCCTTAAAGGCCCCTTGAAGCATTTGAAATGTTTCGGTTAAATTATTTCTAAGCCGCACACAAAACTTGATGGCGAATCGCTGTTGAAGCAAACGTTCCATTGGGCTTTGCTACAAAGTCGAAGAACACACTTCACGCAGAGGCATGTCTTTCCACTTCCACTGGCGACCGGCTGCGTTGGAAGGGCAGGCTTTTTACAACATTTACGTTTTATAATTTCATAATATATGTAATATCTTTATCTATAAAAAGCTAAGTATTTTGTACTAAAAACTATATATATATATATAGTTTGGGTTTTATCGAATAAAACATGCCAGTCTTCATCTTCAACAAAAATCCGTATTTCAAATATAAGTAAAAATGAAAACAGTAGCATTTTTATATTGTTTCCAATTATTTCCTACATATTTTTTTACGTGTTTCGTTATGTATATAGAGATCTACTTATAAAATATTTGAATATCATTTCAAGCCCAGTTTAGTCATATATACCTAGTTCAATAGACTAATATATGTATTTGCACAAATGTTAATGTCAATTTATTTAAAAACATTAGGTATTATAAATAAATTCTGAGTAAAGCACAAACATACCTCAGATTACAAAAATAAAAAAGTATGTTTGCGACCCTTACTACGTGGTAATCCATACTAATTTTTCAATTCAGTGTAAACGTGTTGACGATTTGAGCGAATGCTTAAGAAATTCGGGGCATGTATATCTGTATTAATTAAGTATGTTAGTTAAAATAAATAGCTTCTGATTTTTAATTCTGATGTTGTGTTAGTAATAGAAAGTAATAATTATTTACATATTTGTAAGTAAGGTTTAAGGGATATAACTTTCTGACCAACTGTATTTTCATTTAAGAGATTGCTGAAATCAAATTTTTTGTCATACTTTAAAAGTTTCTTTGATTATTACTTATTGCTGAGATTAGTTGCAGAGAAAATAATAAATTATTTGTGAAACAATTCAAGTGAATTTTAGTTTAAAGCAAGATATTAAGGGTTGTTTATAAAAAGGCACTTGGCACTTAATATTAAAAATGTTTCGCCACGTGATAAACGAGAACCAAATTCAACAAATATTAAACCAAGATATTTAAAAAAAATCAGCATGGGTTAAGTGAGCACTTAATTAAACATATTTGTTTTTGCTCTACCAACTCCTAATAACATAGCATCATTAATATTGATAGTTTATATCGAAAAAAAAGTACTAACTCGAACTTAAGTCACTTAGTTTCCTACCATATTATTATACGGTGTGTCCTAAAAGAAAGTTTATATTTCTTTTACTTACTGCAATAACCTAACGATTCTGAAGGACGCGGGGGTATATCAATCGGTTGTTTAGCTCTTGGGAATTTAGTCCCTATGAAGCGTTTCTCGGGAGCGTATTTCATTTATTGCAGCATGTAGTAGATTCTGCATTATTGGAGAATTTCGTCACGTATATAAGGCTCTAATCATACCTTTCATTCAAAAATGGGTGAAGAAGTTTCAAGAAACCCGTACAACATTCTTCTTTTTTTTGAACATCCTCTTCCCGAAGGTTGACGACCATCATTTGATATACATCTTTATTTTCGCTATATGAATTAATGGTGAGGCTTTGGGTTCTTGAAACCATTCGCGGTGATTTTTCAGCCAAGATTGTTTTTGGCTTCTGCCTTAAATTTTGCATTCTACTATTGCCAGAAACAATGCATACTTATCATTACGTGGTGCCCTAAAGAGACTGCTTTCCTCTTCTTTATTGTTGTTAGTAATTCTAGTTTCTTGTTATTTCCTTTTAGTACTTTAAGTTTTATTACTTTGTCTACCTAGTGTAATCTTAAAATGCGTCTACATTTCGTTGTTGAAATTTTTAGGTCCACCCCTCCATTGCATACAGTAATGTAGATAGCACGTAACATTTTTGTTACTTAGGTTACGATCACATAGCTTTTTCTTTCTTCTCATGAGGTGGTGTCGCTTAGCGTCCCTGCACTGCGGTCTCTGGATGTTTTACTCCATATGTACTCCTGTGTCTTCTATGAAGTCCAGGGGCTTCTGCCAGAGAATACTCTTTAGCTATTCTACAGGAAGCATAGGCTTCCCGAATTTCGCCATGCGTTCTCCTTTATATGCTTCACAAGTACACAGTAGGTGTTGGGAAGTTTCCTCTTCTTCCAAACACCCACGGCATAGAGGGCTTTTCCCAATTCCCATCCTTTGTTTGTGCTAATTTAGGTCACAGTGCCCAGTGACTAGTCCTGTGATTTTTCTTAGTTTTAGTCTACTTAGTCTTGACATCTAGGAAGAGACTCACATAGCTTACATTTCATTTCAATAAATGATGATCTTGCTCTCTCAGTTAGAGTCTTAATCTCCACATAATGATCTCATTTACCGATCAATATATATGTTAAGATATTTAAAGCGGTGTACTCGTTCAACTGATTTCGATTCTCTGATCTTGCTCACTATCATACATTTTCTTTTATTTCTGTTTATTTTCAGTCCAAATTTTTCGCTCGTCGTGTTAATGTCCAACATTATTTGGAGATCTTCTATGTTGTCTGCAGATATAAAATAGATAATATCGCCCGCATAACAGAAATTACTGATTCGCACGTCACTAGGGATTCTATGAAGATGTGAATAGAATATAAGTATAATTTGGCCCCTTTAGATATTTTGATGATTTATTTATTTATTAAAACTTTACAATATCCTGTTATTATACATATAAAACTATAAACTATATAACCAAAATTACAACAATTTTGCTCACATTCTATGTGTTCTTCCACTCAGACCCAATAACTTTCCTCCTCTCTAGGAGCCCTTTAACTTTAGATGACGGAAATTCATCCAAAGTGCATATTTTTCCATTTAGAGATTATTCTAGCTATTTTGGCTTATTTATTCCCAACTTAGGTGGGACTTTTTTCTGACATTTTATTGTCTTGTTTTATCATTGAGTTTTATATTTGCCGTTTGTTTCTCGTATAGGTTTTCGATTATTTGAATATCTTTTCAATCCAATCCAGAAAGTTCTTGTTGCATTATTAGTTTATTAGGTTAACATTGTCAAACGCCTTTTCGTATTTTCGTAATCAATAAGACACTTTTTTGCTAATCCAAACATTTTTTGGCTAGGGTTTGCATCGCAAACATGGATTCTCGAGTTTCATAACCACGCCTAAAGTCGAATTAGACGTTATTTAGGTATTATTCCAACTCAGTTCGTATTCTCGAATGGATTATTCTCAGGGATACTCTTAGAGTGTGGCTTATTAAGCTTATTCGTTGCACTTTTTGGTATTTGATTTTTTTAGGAAGTGTTAAAAAAGTAGATTTGAGCCAATTCCTTGGAATATGACTGGTGTCGTAGATGTTAAAAAGATTTTGCATTTAGTTGAGATTTATTTAGAAATTCAGCTGGAAGTTTATCATCATCAGTCGCTTTTCCATCTTTAGTTTGTTCCAAGGTTTTTATTAATTGACTGTTCAATATTGGTGGCCCTTCTGAGTCTACTGTTCATTTATTATTTATTTTATGTGTGTCGGCAGTAAATAAACTTTTGATGTAGTTTGTTGTTCGTATCTATTAATACGCTAAATTACTTTTTTTTTATTTATGCTTTAGCTTCTTGATCTTTTTGTGTATGTTCTGGCTGACGTGTTTTCTTTCTACTTCCTCTTCTTATCATTTTCGTTAATCCACTTTTCTTTTACCTTTTTAATCTTCTCTCGATTTCTTTGTAGCTTATGTTGTCGCCGCAGAATTTAGTCATCCAATCTTTTTTTTTCTCCTTTTTGATATAACCAAGTTCTTTTTTCGCAATGCTTCTTATGATGTCTCAGTCTTGTGGACCACGTGCAGGCGAGGTTACAACATTGGAGAGATAAAACACGGGTCAAGATTATTAGGAACAACAACGAACGTGGATAGTATTAATCAATCTGTTCGATTTTCAATTAAATCTAAAGCTGCACCCCTAAAAAATTCATTCAAAGAATTAAACGTGAAATTATCCCTTGCGAATTGATCTCCTGGAAAAAAAATATAAATTGGGCTCCGCCCAGTTCTGATTTAGCCTCCATTGACTTTTCCTGTGGGTTTATCTCAAATCTAAAGTTTATGCCCATAGACGAAACTCAATGGCATATTTGAAAGAAAAATTTGATCACGACATGACAGCCATGAGAAATTTTAGTGAGCCAAATGGTTTACATTTGAACGATATTATTTTTAAGAAATAAATTCCAAAACTATATACTTGAATAAATAATAAGCACATGTTTTGTAGATTTAAAAAAGTAGAAATTGATTTACTAAATAAAAACTTTCCCTTTAGGGACATTTTGCAGATTGTATGATATTCCAAAATAAATTTTTATATGGTATATGCAAAATTTAGTGAGTTTTAATAAAACTTACCTTTTTCACGAGGAAATGAAATAAAATAGATCACTTTTAATTTGAAAGTGTAAATCATTATTTCTTTGTTTTTGTGTATAATATTTGTTATTTTTTTTGGTAGACTTTTTCGATGTTATCAGGGATGTATAGTATATATATATATTCATAAATAAATATATAATTGTAATGCTGGTCCATATATTATCTGCAGTTTAGTCAGCTTGATGACTGTGATAAAAATCTACCATATATCAAATTTACTTAATTAAGCTTATACAGGGTGACTGACGAAAAACCTTTGGTGCTGTATCTCGCTTATTTTTTATCCGATTTTAATAAATAAAACATCAAATTAAACCATTTTTAAAAGACTTTAATAGGATCAGAACTGTTATTTTTTCTCGCACCCAGTTTTTGACAAAATACGATCAACATTTTTTTTTAAATTGCACTGTATATATATATTTATCTACGATCGTACAAAAAGTAGACGCTTTTTGCATCATTTTTCATTGTAAAAGTGGCTCTTTAAAGCACTAGTGCTTTTTTACGTTTTTATTGCACGGTAATGTCAAACTGTTTTTTGAGCACAGAATGTCAAATTTGACAGATGAATATATTATAGCACAAATTTTCGACGAAAAACTTATTTTTTTATTAATTGATACAAATAACTAATAAACTATAAATACAATATATAATACAAACCAAATGGCAGATTTAAGAACTCTGAAGATTTCATTTAATGCAAGTCGAAGCGATTACAATAAAGCGAACATATTTTCCATAAATAATAATGGCGGCCGACATTTGTGCAACTTGTTTACTGGTTGCTAAGTAACGCTTTCATTAGTGCACTGCGGGTAAAATATGTTTTCATTAATTGAATTATTGAAATGACATTAAAATATTACTCATATGGATATATTCTTTGAAATCCTTTACGATCGAAGATAAAATTTTGTAAGGCACATGTGTAAAAAGTTTCTTTATTGCACTCCTGGCTTTAAAAAAACTCGCTCGTTCCTCGCTCGTGTTTTTAATCGCCAGTTCGTGCAATAAAGCATCACTTTTTACACTTGTACCTTAAATAACTATTATTGATTCGCAAGGAGATTTTTTTTCTGAATATAAAATTGTAGACAAATTTATCCATACATGAAACTTAAGTCGAGAAATTGAGGATTAAAAAAATAAATAAAAAGTCAAGTATCCATTGTAAACAATATACAGACCCTATTTCAAATGTCAAAAGTGACAGTGACAGCCATTGATACAATACTGCAACGATTTTTAATTATTTGATAATTAAAATTTTGCAATATTTCAAACACTGTACTAGAATTTTGTGCTTCTACAGAAATCGTTTTTCAGTTTTTGAAATCTTGCAACATTTTTATTATGAAATTATTAAAAATCATTGCAGTATTGTATGAATAACTGACTCTGTCACTTTTGACATTTGGAATAGGCTCTGTATATTGTTTACCATGGGTATTTAATTTTTAATTTTTTTTTAATCCTCAATTTCTCGACTTTGGTTTGATGAATGGATAAAATCGTTTACAAATTTAGATTCAGAAAAAAATCTCCTTGCGGATCAGTACAAAATATATATACAGTGCAATTTGAAAAAAAAAAGTTGATCGTCTTTTGTCAAAAACTGGATGCAAGAAAAAATATCAGTACAGTTCATATTAAAGTCTTTTAAAAATCATTTAATTTGATGTTTTATTTATTCAAATCGGATCAAAAATAAGCGAGATACAGCACCAAAGGTTTTTCGTCATTCACCCTGTATTAAACATGTATTTTTGGTTACATATAACAAATTTATGAAAAAAAAAAATATTTACTATGTTATATCTCTTATATAATATGACAACAAATTTTATGAAGTCATATATTTTTTATCGAGTTTTTCCTCATATATTGCTTATTTTTTCTTATCTTTATTTAAACATGCAACAATTGATAACATGCCCAGTTAAATATATATAGAAACAAAAGTCCATTGGAAAATATTACGGTTTCATCCATTTAGTAAACATGCCAGGAATTCTAAAATATCTGGTGTTATTAGTGTGTATAATAGGTGTAGAGGTGGCGGCTCAAGGTAAATAAATTTAATTATCGTACATGAAAACGCAAAAATATTTTTCTTTAACTATTAAACCTTGAATTATATTAATTTTTTGTGATTATCTATTTATGTCAATTTAATAGCAATTAATGATCACATCATTTTGAATGATCTTATTCTTGAGTGATTGTATATTTATTTGTTTAAAATCTGTTAATTATTTTTTCTTTAGATTTTTTCATTTCTTTCATTTTAAAAATTCTACTATTATATAATTTAGATATAATTCTACAATTATTATTTTTATATACAGGAAATGTTTCTTTTTCCCTTCGTCTTCTTCGATTACAAATAGAACATTTTTTCTGAAGCTATCAATCTTATAGTTATTTAATAATGTTTATTTGTTCACCTTTGTACTCTAGTTTCAGAAGAAATGAAAATATAAATCAGTTTTTTGTAATCTTTTAAACTTTTCAAACTTTATTTACAAATAATCTATTTAATTATTTCGGCAATGGATATTTTTAATAGCTTTTAGTAATATTTAGAGCTGTATTATTCCACTTTCATATTTTGTTGTTATATTTCATTTGGAAGAGCTGATAAGCTCTTTATAAAACTTCGAACATCAATACTGACTTTAGTAATTTCGGTACTTGAGGGAATTAAAGGTAGCGTGGCTTGTGCTATTAGTGCGGTATCATCTAGAAATGAAAGTGATTTAAAGGTTTAATATGAGCAGAATTTGGAATGAATATATAATGATAATCATGGTAATTGTAAAGCGTCTCGTTGAAGAAAAAATGATGGGACGAGTGATTGTTAAATTTTACTTGAAAGAAATGATTGGCCAGGAAATTATTTACAAAAATGATAAAACGATTAATAATATTTAAGAGAATTTTTTATAATGCAGACCTAGATTAAATCAGTTACTAATTAGGTTATTTCGTTGATGCTTGAAGACATTACTTTGTGATATATTTTTGAAAATTAAGACGATAAATGAAATTCATTTTGTTGTTATCACAATTTTATATAATAAAAACCGTGTGAGATAACAACAAAGTGAATTTCATTTATCGTCCTAATTGGGTTATGTTACCAAAACTACTATAAACGGATTTTTATTATTAAATCAAGATTTATTTAGTGTGATTTGCATTTAATTGCAAACTTTCGTTCTTCTTCCGTCATACACTTAATTTTCTTTAAAACCAAGTACTAAGAACTTACAAAATATTTATTGAAGGTACCAACTTCTCCGATGATCCCTTACATAGGTTCAAGTGTGAATTATTTGTTTCCATTGCATCCAAATAATTTTAAGATATAGTTTAACATTTATTTAACAAGTTAAAGAAAAATAATTATTAAGAGAATTTGAAAAAAGGCAACTGAATTTATTATATGTGAGAGACATAACTGAGAAAATTATTTAAATAAAGAATAATTATTAGATTAAGAAATGAAAATATGAGAATATAGCGAAGACAATAATATATATGGACTAAACAAAAATGACACTGCAGCAAACAAAGAACTGAAAAGGCAAGAGATGGGGTATTTTTAATGGAAATTTCAATAGAAGTGTAGAAAAAAGTGATATGACAGAAATAAGTACACAAGATAAGTCATAGAAACTAATAGATTACATTGTTTGTATATGAGACACAATAACTTTGTTTTACCACTATACCACAACAAATTTATTGTTTTTCATTTACAAACCATTCAAGATGTACCAGGAAGTAAACGCCTCTACCATAAAATATTTAGATTACATTGTAATAGAAAGGATACATAGAAGAAAGATAAAAGGTGTAAGAGTTAGAAGAGGGTGTCAAATGTGAAGCTTCTAACTACTAACAGAAGAAATAGATCAACGAAGAGAAAGGTACCAACCAAGAAATATTATGAAGAAATAAGTGGGGAAATAATCTAGGTAAAAACAGTAGAAAAACAAAGTAAACATAAAAATGGTTTTTAATATAGGTAATGCTTGATGGGCTACATTCTTGATGGAACCGAATGTATAAATTTGATGAAGAAAAACACTTGTAATGATCCATATTTTTATTTTCAATTTCCTGACATGTATTTCGAACTTTGCAGTTCATTATCAAAGGTAATACGAAATATAAAATGAAAAACTAGTTGTAATCGAATAAAATTCCCGCAATTATGGTGTCGATGAGGATTAGTTCCTGTTGTTTATTTAATTTCAATGGTCCGTTTGATCTCTAATCCTTCCAGGTATTTTAGACTGATTCCCTTTTTGCATATATTAATCGATATGGTCTGCCCCATGTGAGGCCCGGTTTTTATGGAGTGTTCCGTTAATCCTGTTGATGGTCTCTCGTGATTAGTTAGATTAGGATTAGGTACAAAGAGCATCAAAAAGCAACTAGATGTTCTTTGTACCTTGTTTCAAAATTTCGCCCTATTTGACCCCTATATACACATTCTGCAATTTATACATTGTATTTTGTATATTTCTGATTGCTTTAAATGGTTTCCATTTTGTTATTTACTAGCCTTCTTGATAGATTGTTCCTGTGTACACCTATTGTTTTATTGTTATGTGGGGTCAATTGTTTTTTGATATTTGATCTTCCTTTTCCAAGGAAGGGGATTATTGCATACCTATACTTTTTTGGCGAGAATATTGTACAATAATTTAGTTTTTAGCTTCCTGCATTTCTTCTTATTTAATTTCATTATCTTCTTCCTACAATGGTTTTGATTTCGTATTTCATAGTTGTCATGGGGACTGTTAGGAGTCGGTGTATACATGCGTTAAATATTGAGTGTTTTATTTGTACTGATTAAAATGGTTCGTTTGGTATTATGGTGTCACTCTTGGTTGCTTTTCTGTATATGGAGTAATGTAGTTTATTGTATTTCTTCTCTATTGTTAAATTCAGGAAATTAATTTGATTGTTTATTTATCTTTCCATAGTGAATTGAATTTGTGGCTTCTGTTTATTGAGGTCTTGAAGAAATAGGTCTAGTTGTCGATTAGGCCCTTCCCATATGCAAGAAACAATAGTCCACATATCTGCACCAGAATAAGATGTATTCATATTATTTATTAGTTTTTCATCGAATGATTTCATAAATAATTCTGCAAAGAGTGGCGAGGTTTCGGCTCCCATGGATAATCCATCTTCTTGGGCATAATTTTTCATTGAATCTAAAATAGTTTTGGCATAAGCAGATATCTATTAGTTTTTGTAGTTCCATTTCTTTGAGAATATTCTATAGGAGTGATTAATCATTTACGATCTTGAGTTTCGCTTTTGGAATGGCTGTAAATAGGCGTTTTACGAGGATTGTTTACTTGTTGTTGTTTTTCTCTATATTGTGGTATTTACTTCTCGTTTTGTGGTCCTTTGTTAGCTGTTTTTAATGTTGCTTAGTGGGATTTTTTTCCAGATATTGTTGATGCGGACTCGTTGTATTGCAATTTCTGTTCCAAGTTCTTACTAGTAGTTTTTAAGCCTTATTGGTGTAAGTTAATATTTCGGACCATTTTCTAGTAGTCTCATTTCATTTGGGTTGAATGTTGTGTTTGAACAATTAATCACTCTTGGGTAAAATTTTGTTGTGTTCAATTTTTTCATCCGTTTAGTCAAGTTTCCTTTTCTGGGTCGTGTAGCGAGTGTGTGCTTTGGTGTATTTTCTCCATGATGTCTGATATAAAACAATCAAATGTTATGTTGTCCAGTCTCTTTGTTATTTCCATATACATGACTAAGATGTTCTTCCAGAAAAAAAAAACCGTTTTGCGTTCTTGTTTTCTAATTGTAACCAGTGTTGTGTTGCTTTTTGTACTGACCTTCCTGCTTCCGTCGACTTGTTGTTACATCGGATCTTCATGTATTTTATCCATGATGTCTGATATAAAGCAAACAAATTTTATGTTATCCACTCTCTTCGTAAGCTCCATATGCATGACTTTAAGATGTTCTCCAAGAAAAAAAAACCGTCTTGCGTTCTTGTTTTCTAGTTGTAACCAGTGTTGTGTTGCTTTTTGTACTGACTTTTCCGAATTCTGAAATTATTTATTTAAAATTCCTTTAACCAGTGCTCACATATACTGATAACTTCGTGATTATATTCTTTCATAAACATATCGATGTTTAATGTCTTTGCTTTGATACTAAGAGCATTCATATGCATTATTTTCATTCCTTTAGTTGTTAGTTTTCTGTTATTTTCTTCCGAATTCGGTTAAAAAAAATTTAAACGTATGCTTCCAAGAGCCATCTTGCGGGGTCTTGCAGTTTGTTCAATCGATCATTATTGAATGTAACCTTAAATAATGCATATATTTGCGGGTTTTTAGATTCAAAAGATTCATAGGCTACTTCGTCGTAAGTAGGCTTGAAAATATTGGTTAAGTCTTTATTTTTCGTTTTCGGGTCTATTTTTAAAATAAAGTAAGATATTTTTCTTGGTATAGTCTTCAGGTTTTTCTTCGCTTGCCGCAGACTAAAATCCATGTTTCGTTGTTTGTATCAATAATTATATCGTCACCTATTTTACTTGTGTTATTTTTATTATTTCCCTCTACATCCACCATCTGATTTGGATTCATTGATATATTTGAGTGTTGATTTATTTTATTTTTATCTCTAATTCTTTCGTTTCGTGTCTTTGTCATGGGTTTTTCATCCTTATCCTTATCCGCTTGTGTTATATCTGCGAATTTTCTTCCTCTATGAGCCGTTAGATGGATATATGCAGGGGATTTTGAATTTGTGTTACCCTTTAAAATATTATATAGATCGTCACTGGTCGATGGTGAATTCACAGGTTGCTGTATAATTTATTGTCGTTAACAAATCGTTAAGAACATTGATTTGTTTTTTGAAAAATTGGTTACAATCGGTTAAAATTGATATTTGATTGTCTTTCTCCACAATAATCCTTTTTAAATACGATATTACCAAAATTCAGACAATGGTATTTTCAATAATTGTCCAAACACTTGTGAAGGATGACATTATTAGTGTCACTCTTTTCACTTTTATTTCCACAGCAGATTAAATAGGTATTGTCAATTTTTGTGATATCTGGAAAATAATAAATACATCCGCGGTGCATCATAGCCCCGCAATTTATGCATTTGAAGCCAGTTACCAGTATATTATGACATTTACGGCACTTTTTAGCTGGAGCACTGAATTGAACGTCCACACGCGACGCCTTCTTTATTTATATTATTATACATGCAATCATTCAAAGAAAAACTATTGAATGAGAAGAACAATACGAATATCCTATTCTGGTGCAAATATGTGGACGATGGGTTTTGCACATGGGGAGGCTCTGGACACATTTCTTTAAGACCTCAATAAACAGAAGCTACAAATTCAATTCATTATGGAAAAAGAAATAGACAATAAAATCAATTTCGAAAACGTTTCGTGAATCTATAACAGTAAGTCTTATTAAGACTACAAAACAAATTAATTTGAAACAACTACTTCTCTGGCTAATATCTCGACAGACATTGAATAAAACGTGTGTGTGCGTGTTACGAATAGTACAACTATCAAAGCAACACTAATTTGAATGAAATTATGTCTGCTGAATAAACTAATAAATGATAAAATGTTTTTTGGATTGTTTAAATATGACTATAACATGAAAACTTATGAATAAAAATTGAATTTAAAATGATTTCATTAAATTAAATTAGCGAAAGCAATTAAAATTCTAGCATTCAAGTTTATAATCATCTGCAGACATGAGTTTCGATCTTTCGATCTCTTCAGTACAGCTTTATTATAAAATTGATTTTAAATACAAATAAAAACATTTACTAAAATAAATATAATGACATATAATAATAAATATAAATAACGCTGTACTGTTGTAGATTCACGAAATGTTTTCGTATTTTTAAATTTATTATTTAATTTTCTACAACGAACTAAAGGATTTTAATACATTTTATTACAAAATCAATTTCCTGAATTTATCAAAAGAGATGAAAGTCAATAAACTACATTACTTCATATACAGAAAAGCAACCACCACTTACACCATAATACCAAATGACTCATTCCAATCAGTACACATAAAACACTTATAGAATGCATATAATGCATATATACACTAACTCCTAACAGTACCCATGACAACTGAGCACTATGAACAAGAAATCAAAACCATTTATTAAATAGCCAAGAACAACGATTACGAGAGTAAGGCGATAAAGAAATTAATTATGAAGAAACGGAGGAAGCTAAAAACTAAATTATTGTAGATTATTCCCATCGAAAACGATAAGCATACTTATGTAGTGATCTCCTCTTTTGGAAACGTCGGCCCAAGAACCTAAAAACAGTTGACTGTATGTAACATGAAAACAATAGTTGTAGACAGGAACAATCTATCAAGAAGGTTAGTAAATAACAAAATATAAACTAAAGATCATTTAAAGCAATCATGAATATACAAAATACAATGTTAAATTAGAGCAGTTTATATATAGGTCAAACAGGATGCAATTTAGAAACAAGGTACAAAGAGCACCAAAAAGCAATTAGTTACTAGACAACTAGTCAACACTGTATAAACCATATGGGGCATATCATACCTCGTCCGATTAAGACATGCAAAAAGGGAACAAAGATAACTTACCTGGTAGGATAAGAAATCAAACAGGCCATTGAAAAAGGAGATATTCTATTAAATAATCAACAGCAACTGATCCACGTCGACACCATGTTTGTGGAAAGTTCATACGATTACAACTAGCATTTATTTTGTACTATGTTTCGTTTTATACAGAGTCCGGTATGATGTTTTGGAACGCATATAACTCAGCACAGGGGCAGGCTAACGTTTTCAAAATGGTTGATATGTGACCACCCGATTTTATAATTTTGTTTGGTTTAGTAGTTGATGCTAGAGCAACGCGTATTTGTTTACGACACTTACATCGAAACTGGGCGGTCTGTGGTTGCTACATAATCCATATTTCGAATACAATTCAATATAGGAAAGCATGGTCTATGGTTTCTACTTGAAAAACCATCCTTAAGCAGGTGCAGAACCTCCTTACTAGAGGATCGTTAAAGCCTGAAGTACCTCGTGGTAGAGAAATACGTTTCAGAACCCCTAAAAATGTGTCTCGAGTCAGGGCTGCTATGGAAGAAAGTCCGACATCGATAGTGCTTGCGTTGCGTTCAGTACGGAGAATTCAGCAGGATGGGGCAACTTGTCACACCTCAAGGGAATCTATGGCATTTTTGAGAGACCATTTTCCAGGAAGACTCAATTTGCTACGAGGGGATATCAAGTGGCTTTAACGATCGCCTGAGCTTACAACTTGAGTGAGTTTTTTCTATGGGGGTACCTAAAGATGTATTTATTGAGAAACCACGGATCAGCCGTTTAATCTATCCCGATAAATTCAAGCGATTCGGGCCAATATGTTGGAAGGATGCATGAACAACTTCTCAATTCGACTTCTGGAGTGTGTGGAAAAGAACGGATATCTAAGTGAAGATAATACTTTTCGTACATGGCAAATTCACACCTTTACTCTCATTTTCGCCAGAGAGACTTTCACATCCGTACATAAAATTGGCACTCTGCTTACTTAACACCGGCGTATTCTCTTCCTATTAAACAAATAAAATTTTGATTTAATTGAAAATTCTTTAAGTTATTATTTTTTTAAAAACGTCATACTTCTCTGTCGGACCCTGTATTTAGTATTACCTTTGATAATGAACTGCAAAGTTTGAAACACTTGTTAGGTAACAAAATAAAAATATGGAACATAACCACTGGTTTTCTTAAGAAACGGAAATAACTGAAGACAATAATAATAGTCACAACAAAACGATTATGTGTGACAATCAAACAAGAACCTAACGGCATGGAGAACAATGGAAATACAGGAGCATATCAAAATCAAGAAAGAAATGTGGCGAAATGCTTTGCACGCGAACACTTGATAAATTCAAGAGAGGGAGAGAGAGAGAGAGCGAGGGAGAATGAGCGAGAATTAAAGCAAATAAAATAACACTGAATGAAAATGCAAAAAACAAAAAATCTGCAGAACATCTGAACATAGAAGGAATAGAAGACGAAGCAGGAATACTAATGAGAACGGGAAAAAAATGAAAGACCTACTTCCAAGAATTATTGAATCGAGTTAACTGGAGAAACCAAAGAAAGAAAAAAAGTAAGTAAAAATTCTCATAAGTTGACAGATCTGAACAAGAACTAGAAGTTGCAATCCATGGATTTAAAAGTGCATAAAAAGTGTATAGAAAGAAGAAAAATACTAAAATTTTGGGAAGTAGGTATGATGGTGCCTCTTTACAAGGGGCAGGACAGAATGTAAGAATTATTAAGGAATTACTTGAATTGGAATAGCTACAAAAATGTAAGCGATGATTATAGATAAATAGTAAAAAATAAATTATAAGAATCACAGAGCGGCTGTAGACCTAAGAGAAGTGCACATGCTGGATGTTTACACTAAAGACACTAATAAGTTGGACATTGGAAATGTGAGGGTAACACAAAGTATACATAAATAGACAAGAAAATGATAATCAAAAATAACAAACAAACAAACAAAAAAGAAGTCAGGCAAAGATAAGGCATAAGTCCGTTATTATTTATAATATACATGGACCAAATTTAAAAAAACTAAACAACGAAATAGACCTACACACATTGAAAAATAGTAGAAATACATCAATGTGCGTTTGCAAATAACATTGCACTATTAGCAAATAGCTAAGGAGAAGCCCAGAAAAACTATTAGTTTAGAATAAAGTAAAGGCGTGAAATGATTACTAGCAAATCCACAGTAATGGAAATAACGGGACAAGAAATGAAATTGAACAGATGAAACAACAGAATAATCAGTACAAATTGTACACACTGAATATATACATAGTAGGAAAAGGAGGAATTAAGACAAACACGAAAATAAAGAAAATAAAAGTAGAAAAATCAATTTACAGATTAGTTTTAACACTTGAAAGTGTGTTATGAATACTCAACGAAAGATTGTGGATATAATGAGAAGAAATACATTAAAGATACATAATTAGGATTGCGAGGAAAATGCTCGCGCAAGTAAGAAAACAATGAGAAGCAAGGAGACATACAAAAAGGAAAAGATCGACCAAGAAAGACAAGGGAAGGAACAATTAACGAGATACTAGAGGAACGAGGTATCACAAGACAAGAAGTAATCAAAATAACGAAAAGAAAGGAACTAGAAAGGAACTGAAAAAAAACCATAAAGAAATAAGAACGAAGATAAAACTATACAGCCGGGCGGATAGGGTCATTGAAGATAAATATTGATTTAATATTTTGACGATCGTAATTTTTCCAAATAATTATCTATAATGTTTTTGATTCATTAGTGCAGAGCATATTAAGAGAGATGCCCTTGTAAAGCAGCAAACTATTGTATTACTTAACCACATAATTACATTTTGTACGATTTGGGCCAATACCCAAATTCTGTTTTATGAAAGAAAGACCCTACTAGTACCCGCCTCACTCTGTTTAAAATAGAAACAGAAAATATAATAATAGTCTTCTATTTGTCTCTCATTATATAGTAATATTCATGTTTTGACCCAGAGTAAACATCTGATTCAAAACTCATAAACATTGAATACTATCTTTCTATTTTTATTCGTTTATTGTAGATGAAAAATGCTTTTATAAGTATTTTTCTAATTTTATTTTTAAATTTTATGTTCGATAACTCTTATTCAATGTTAATTTATTTTAGATCGATATGTATTTAATATTTTTATTTATTGGTTAAATGTTAAAGAAAACATCAACATTTATCATAATACAACAAATATTTAATGGTGCCTAATCGATTAAAAATATATCAATGTGTTACGTTATTATTTTTTATTATTTTCTCAATAATTTCATATTATTCTTGCATTACGTAAATGCTATTCTAACTTTTGTCATTAGTCAACGCGATTTGTTCCGACCGAAAATCGCGTTCGTTACGCTTTCCTTGGCGTTGAAATAGTTGGCATTTGCAGGCGGGAGACGTTCTTATCAGTTCCTTTATCGTGAGTATAATTTGTCGCCTGGCACACGATCCGATAAAGGAACAACAAATAGTATGTAACGCAACATTCAGTAGTAATTCTGCGACTTAATTCAAGCACGAAGCAATTAATAGCAAAGAAACAAGATAATAACTGGTTCCGAGCTCGCGGGTCTCGAACTTGACACAATTCCGGCATCCGATTTCTCCTTATCGCCGAAACGTAACGTAAATAAATACACTTGAACGCTCGACGTTCAATCAGTATGCTTTCGACACGCGTTCACTTTTACTGCAGCACGCCAGTTTCCTGCGACACGTCGCATTCGCAATGCACGATTCCCTGACGCTGCTAAAATGCCCTCTTCCACAGTGACGGATCTGCCGGTGTTCTTCAGGGACGTCATCGGAGACATCGAGGCCAATTTCCAGGAGAACCTGCGTAGGGTGAGTACTTGATATTTCGGCTTCCATCAAAACCAATTTGACAACAGGGGGGAAACTTGTTACGTGTGTAATTGAGTTAGGGATGTTCGCTAATAGGAATACGGCGAATGTCGATGTTCGCGCCCTCCCTTTTGCCATCAAATCAAGTTCAGAAGTTAATTGAGGATTAAAAGCATCCGTCGAAAGTTTCGGGAAAGTTTTGCTGCATAAACATACACCACGTGGGGGAAAGACAAGACATAGTTTTCAACTAACTTTAGTATTGCCACACGTGGTGTTTCGCAGTCTCGGGTTAAATTTAAATATTACAACCGTAAATGTATCAAATTACACCGTAGCAAGGGGATAATTGATACAAATAAGTAATTATTAAATTTTATTACTTAATAAAATACTGACACAGTATTTGTTTTCAAAAATGAAACATTTTTATTTATTAAGTGATGGAGTTTCAACAAGTAACAACCTCATCAATCCAATATTTAAATTTTATTAGTTTGAGGTTATAACGTTAGTACTTTTAACTTAATAATAAATTAATATTTAATTAATATTTATACAGTTTCGAGGAACTAATTAACAATTTTAACGAGTTCGTGCCATGATTTTTGTTGTGATAGCTTAATATATTAAATTATTTCATTGTTTTTTCCTTAATATATTTAAAAAGTTTATTTCCATTTATCTGTATGCTTGAGTCGTAGTGTATAGATTCTATTTTATTTAACTTTGGTTTTTTTGATCGTTAGATACACATAATGAACACATTAAATAAACTCATAAATAATAAGATAATCTGTTAGACGTTCCTAACTCAGACACCAAATATATACTCAACTAGTTGCGTAAATATTTGCCCTTAAACTAATACTGTTCTACGAGGGCCGATCAATAAGCTACCGCGTATTAAGACAGGTGCCGTCATGATAGGAGATTTTACTACCATTGTGTACTTCTAGCTGTCACACGACATTAAATTAAATTTTAGACTGATTCATGGTTTAATTTGTATGGGTAACCAGTTGTACCGTACGTGTTTCGTGTTTTTTTTTAATAAAATGAAAAAAAATCTGAATTAACATTTTATTATAAAATTTAATATAAAAGCAAAGTTGGATGCTGCCAATGGAGATTCTCCACCATCTATGACAACCGTAGGATATTGGTTTAATAAATTTAAACGCCTTATTATTCCTAATATGGCTAATTATTGATTGACCCTCATATTTAGAGTGAGGGACAGGAGTAAAACACTTTGTGGGGTCATAGATATATATATGTATAGACAATGTAAAAAATAATCCAAACAAATTTAAAAAAACAAAATCGACCAATATAGAGTAATTTTTGTTAGTCGTTCTTAATAAGAAAAATTAAATACTGTAAAAATACAAAAGTTACAACAAAGGGATATTTTTAATTTTACATTGGTATAATTAAATAACGTACACTTTGTCATTTAGTTAATGGATGTTTGGAACGTACAGTCGTGATCAAATCATAAAAGAGCAAGTACACTGTAAAAACCTCTAACTACTAATGTAACTTTTATTAACCGCTCATACTGCATTAATATCAATTGCGCTGTTGCTAATTAGGAAACGTATAAATAATTGTTTTTTTTTTTTACTTTCCCTATAAAAAAAATGGTGATGTGGCCATCATAGTACTTTCCCTATATTTTACTTGAAAACTATGAGGTTAAAAGAAAAACTATTCTCCATGATTTGTTCAGTTTTAAATTTTCTACAATTATTTGTTATATAAATTTCATGTAGCTACAATAGTTTATTAGAAATTTGCAAAAAATGTCAAAATTTTTAATTTTTATTTTTTTCCACGAAAGTTAGGAATTTAATGAAAAAAATGTTCGAACAAAACTTGTTCACTTTTTTTTATTTCCTTTAACTTTTGTTTGAACAGTATTTTCAAATTTCCCATATTTAGAAAAATATCATCAGAAAACAAAAAAAAAAACGCGTCAAGTAAACATTCACTTCTGGTTTATGAATGTTTACCAAAAGCTTTTCAGTTCCAGTTTTTAACGATAAAACCTTAAGTTTGAAGTTTCATCTTAAACAGATAATTGGTTTGTGAGATACAGCGCCCACCGACAGACACACACACACACACATACACACAGACACAAAAATTAGTGTTTTGGGTTCAGGGGACCCCAAAACGAATATTTCCGCAAAAAAAAATTTTGAAAAAAAAATCACGAAAACAATACAAGTATTGTTTTTTTGTAAAATATTGCGAATTTTTTAGGCAAAAGTTAAAGGAAATAAGAATCTGAACAAGTTTTATTGAAATATATTTTTTATAAAATTCTTTTGAGAAAAATAATTTTTTGGTTTTTATTACTACAAAATTTCAAATTTATTATGATTCTTTGAAATTTTATGGATGTTTCTGTAATATGTATTTTTTTAAGAAAGAAAATTAAAGATGTAAATAAATAAATAAATTGTTTTAAAATGTTTTTTTACAAATTTTATAATTATAAAAAATTTTATTAAAAAGAAAAACAAGTGAGATTTTTAACTATTATAAATATTGTTTAAATTCTGTTTTTATCCTTAAAAATCAATTGTTATAATTTGTTTTCAATTAGTTTACAAAGGTTTTTTAGAGAGTTATAAAATTATTTCTAATAAATTTCAATTGATTTATTTATTTTGAGTAATGTTCGATTTTTTTTCTTTGCTTCAACTGTATTTTAATATTTTCCAGTCGTTTTTTTAACATACATTATATTGCACTAATAAACTATTTATTTATTTATTAAAAAAAAGGATTTTATTTGTTATTCAAAAAACAAAACATTGGTTGTTATTTGGCAAATGCAACTGTTTCTCAATCGATTGTTTTTCCTTTGAGATTACTTTGTTGCATTAATTATTTAAATATTTTTTTAAAAGTTGTTAAAGCAAAAACTTTGTTTTCCTTCAATGTTACTAGTAATTCGCTTTTCCAGCTTTATTTTAAATATGGAAGTCAATTTTACAGATTAATGATTTGTTTTCTTTGCAATTAAGAATTTTAAAATTTTCTGCCAATTTAAAAGTTTTTTTTAATTTTTCAGCATCCCTTGAAAAAATTCAACTAATTTTTCTCTTAAATAAGCCAACTTTTACAGCATTTTTTTACTCCATTAAATTCTTTTTCGAATTTCTGAAAATTTTCTTCAATAGTTCTGTTTTTGTTTATTTATTTTTAGAATTTTTCAATAAATTACTTTAGGTTGTGATTTTCTTACAGTTTCTAGATTTTTTAAAAAATTTCGCAATTTTAACATTTTCTACTAATTCGAGAGTTTTAGATATTTCCGAAAATTTCTGAAACAACGTCCATAAAAAGCAATTAATTATTACCTTCTATATTCTTGATGAATCTTTCTTCCAAATTTCAAAATTTTTCTAGTACATTTTACTAAGCATTTTTCTCTTCCAAATTGCGAAATTTAATTTTAGCAATACAGAGTTTATAGCAATTCGAATTTTTCTTCTTCTTTTATTCCAGCGCACTCTTGACCTACCATAATAGTAAAATGGTGATGTGGCCATCATAGTAGTTTCCCTATATTTTACTCGAAAACTATGAGGTTTACGCAAAAACGTTATTCTTAATAATTTGTTCAGTTTTAAATTCTCTATAATTATTTGTTATAGAAGTTTCATGTAACTTCAATAGTTTATTAGCAATTAGCAAAAAATATCCAAATTTTCAGTTTTTATTATTTTTCTTGAAAGTTAAGAATTTTATGAAAAAAATGTTCAAATAAAACTTGTTCAGTTTATCTTCCCCTTTAACTTTTGTTTGAACCATTTTTTAAAATTTTTCATATTTAGAAAAATATTACTAAAAAACAAAAAAACGCCTCGAGTAATCATCCACTTCCGGTCTATGAATGTTCACCAAAAGCTTTTCAGTTCCAGTTTTTAACGATAAAACCTTAAGTTTACAGTTTCATCTCAATAGGATGTTTCGTTTTTGAGATACAGCGCCCACCCACAGACAGACACACAGCCACACAGACACACAATTTTTTTTTCCAGAAATTAGTGTTTTGGGTTCAGGGGACCTCAAAACGGATATTTCCGCAAAAAAAAATTTTTGAAAAAAAAATCACGAAAACAATAGTCCCCCTATATATACTATATAGGGAAACTAACAATGAGCTGTCGTACTCCTGACCTATCTTAATTAACCGCGTCTTAACCTGGGTCAAGAGTACGCTAGTTTAAGCGCACATATTAAATTCAAGCTAAAACGCTGTTATTAAATTACTTAATATGGACATTAACACTACAGTAATTTTCTGGAAATGCAGTGTAAGTGATTTAAAAAAAAATGTATAATTAGAGTGGGTGGGTGCGCTTTAACCCAAGGATTTCTTAAAAGAAATAGATCGAAGGAAAAAAACTATACTAAAATAATATAATAAGTTGCACTAAGTAATTTATTCTGTAAAATCTTTGTGAATGTTCTACTGGTTGGAGGGTAGATAGATGACACTCACCCACCCTGCATATACATTTCCACTTAAATCGATGACACTGTTTTAGTTTCCAGGAAACGACTAGAGTGTAAGTGCTGATGTTGAGTTATTTATAACCACTATTTTAGTTTAAGTATGATAGTATATTTGGGATGGGTGGGTGGCCACTATTCCACCCTCCAATTTTAGATCACGAACGAGGAATTGTAATTAAACTAATACTTTTATTCCTCAATAGGTAAAATATAGTACTGTTTGAAAATAAAATAGCTGCATTCATCAGTTTCTAAGTGTCATTGCAATAAAACACTGTTTGCTAGTAAAATTGCAAATGTAAAATTTTTGAATGGATTAAAAATAAGAAAATCAAAATAATTTTTTAGAATTTTGTATATCGTAGAAATAATTTTGATTTATTTAGTTTTAACACAGAATAAAAATAAATATGAAGGCTGTGTGTCTGACTTATATCTCCACCTGACAGTTATTGTACTGAGTTTAGATAGTTTATAATCAACCCTCCTGTTATTATTTAATAAATATAGGTTTTTCAGAAGGATATTTATAAAATGAATTCATTTTTCTAAATATAAAGCAAATAAAACACTCGCTTTTAATTTTTAAATCTTGGTTTAACTAAATATTTGTCCAGTAAACCCCTGGTCTGTGTTAAAAAAATAGATAGTGGTTAGAGGCCACCCACCCATCCTACTTAAATCACGAACACTGCTTTAGTTTCCAGAACACGACTATAGTATCAGTATTGACGTTAAGTAATTCATAAACACTATTTTAGTTTAAGTATAAATGTATATGTAGGTGGGTGGCCACTAACTCGACCTCCAATATTAGATCACAAAAGAGGGTTTGTAATTAATGTAATGCTTTTTTTCCTTCAAACAGTAAATATGGTACCATTTGATAATAAAATAGCTGTCTTATTCACACAAAAAGTTTTCAGTTGTTATATGGTATTTATATAACAACTGGAAACTTTTTTTTGTAGTGATAATGTAAATGTCTTTCGAATGGATTTTCAAATTTTCATCATAATTAGATATCCTTTATTAGAATTTTCTAAATCTAAATAAGTTTTACCACATATTTATATGAAGGGTATGTGTCTGACTTATAACTCCAACTGATAGTTATTGTAGTGTGTGAAGAAGGTCTTTAACCCACCCTCCTCTTACTAACAAGTAAACGTAGATTTCTCAGAAGGATATTGATATAATGTGTTCATTTTCCTAAATTTTAATCTTGGTTTAATTAAATATTCATTCTGTAAAACCCTCACCTGTGTTATATGAATTGGATTGTCGTTAAAGGCCACCACCCAGAGAATTTCACTTTAAGTTTAAATGTTTATGTAGGGTAGGTGGGTATCTACAATCCCACTCTCCACGAACGACTGTATGAAATTAATATATTTAACTATTTTAAGAAATAGGTATAAACCAATTCGTTAAATTAAGAGTATTACCTATTATATTGTTTCCAAAGAAATGTTTTGGTAATTTTGTTTTAAATATGATTATTCTAAATGAATGTGTAATTTTCAAGACCATTTCAAGAAGGATTATTGATGTTTTGGAATGTTTTAAAGAACTAAACGCATTTAAATTAATTTTATTTTAAAACACTATTGTAGCTTAAGTTTAAAATATATATGTAGGGTGGCTGGGTGGCCCCTATCCCTATCCCTAATAGGGAAATTATTATGATAGCCACATCACCATTTTTTTCTAATCAAGATATTTCAAAAATATTTCACCACGGGTTTAGTGAGCATTTAATTAAATTTAAAAAAATGTGATAAAATAACCTTCCGAGTCTTCTGATCTGTCAACTTGTGTATTCTTTTGAGAGCTTTCTTTAAAACCAAAAGTCTCTTAAGAAACAACTGAATGTCAAGATCTGAGAATCAATTGCCAAAATTCCAATAAAATAACCAATAATTTAAAACAAATAGGATACTAATATTCAAGCATGCTCCTGACCTATCTTTATAAAAAATATTTATTATTCTAGCGTACTTTTTCCCTATCCAAATAAATTAATATTCCTTTATCTTGACCTAGGTTCATAAATTGATCATTGCCTTAGCGTAAATAATTCATTACTCTGGCGTACTCTTGACCTATCCCAATAAATTATTCATTACCCTATCGTGCTTCTGGCCTAGGTTATTAGATTATTCATTTTTCTTTTGTACTCTTGACCTAGTCTAATGCATTAGCCTAGCATACTCTTGGCTTATTCCAATAAATTATATATTGCCCTAACTTGCTCTTGACCTATACTAAAGTTCATATTATGAATTATAACGTACTAAGTTGAGTCTGCAGGAATATTTTTAGAAACGAAGTTTATCTATAAGATACAAATAAAAAAATAAATAAATATCTTTATTCCTACCTACAAAAATACACAACAAAATACATATACTTAATATAGGAATGGGCGTCTATATAATAAAGTTTTCTACACATACTATTTAAACCTATAATTAACAAATTCTTCTACAGAGGGAGCATCAATTTCTAAAAGCATCCCAACAATCCTTTTAAATAAGTTTACATCTTTGATAAGCTTCAGTTTGTTTGGCAAAATATTGTAAAATTTTATACTTCAATATTCGGACTTTTTTCGGTTAAGGTATATTTTGTGTCTAGGATATACAAAGTTATTTTTGTATATGATAGGAATGAGTATTTATATTATTCGCAAATAATTACCTGTGTTTCTATGTATGAATAAAAACTTTCCAAAATAAATATAGCATAAATTGTAAGGAAGTGATTTTTTTGTGAAAAGCTTTCACAAAGCATTTGGCTTCAGTCCTATCATTGATCTAAGCGCCCGCTTCTGGATAATGAAAACTTTTCTTATTTGACAAGAGCTACCCCAGTGAACAATTCCATACTTTAGTATACTTTCAAAATTGGCATGCTACACCATTTTTAAAATATCAAAAGAGACATAGTCCTTTAAATAGCGAAGCAAAAAGTGTGTTTTACTCATTTTTTTTTTGAAATGTAATTTATGTGTTCATACCATTTTAATTTCTCATCAATAAACACACCCAAAAATGTTGCTGAATGCTGAAGTCCTAAAGTAATGTTTCCAAAATATTGCACATTATGTGTTCTTAATTAACATTATTGTTGCTATTAAATAACATAATTTTTAATTTAATTTTTATATTTATCATTTATTAGAATCACACCAAAGAATGTTGTTATTTTCTAAACAACCGTATCTCCTTCTTTTTCTACAAAATACCTAGGTATGGCAATAGATCAAAAACTGAATTTCAAAAAGCACACAGTATTACAACCAGAATAGAAACTATTCAGGAACTTAACCTGCAAAAAGATGGCATATCTTTAAAAACAGACTCAAAAATTTGTACATTTATTTTCTGCCCCTCTACTTGACAACAGTAATGTCCTTTTCTTCAACTCGTGCAAGCCTACTATCCATAATACACAAGTTAGCAAGCGATCTACCATAATAACTAATTCCATCGTCTCCTTAATCCCCAACATAATCCTTTCAACCAACTCTTGCATCTTCCCCCCACTTCTGTTATTCCTACTAACGAACGTCTTCTAATTCTACATAAGTGAAACATTTAAAAAAATGCTTTAATCTATACTCATTACGCAGAAATCAGAGCCAGAACCTAAGATATTAAGATAACGAAAATGTCTGATTTTCAAATTTTACAGAAGAAAATCTTCTTCTGAAGAAGCCACAGTGTGGCGAAACATATGTAGTGTTTAAAATAAAAACAAATTTGAAAATCAGACAATCTCGTTATCTTAATATTGAAAATGGATTTTCAACGTCTAAGTGTCTTCACAATCAATCAACAAAATCCAAAATTCAGAGTCTCTTCATTCACAACATTTGAATACACTACATTATCATGACAAATTCGTACTGAAAGACCATAGGCCGGTAGTAATATGACAAACTAAAAACCCTAATGCCAAAATCTATCTTTTTTCACAAGAGAAAGCAAAGAGACCGGAACTGCCGCCGCCAGAAGAACCCGCGATGTTTTAATAAACTGTTGATAATTTGAATCTCGTTTTTAATAAATAAATGTTTAATAAAACACGTTTATGCGAATTTTATGTAGTTTAACGGATTATTGAGGGTAAATGTGCAAAATTGGATAAACATTTTTATTTTCTATTTTACAGTAAAAACCAATCAAGGAAATCTTGGTGGTACTGACGTTTCTAGGAAAAATCCTTTTCTTCATTTCTGTCTGTTTTCTAGTAGTTTTTAATGAAATGTTTATATACGAAAACTTAAAATCTATAAGAATAAATTTATTCAGGTAATAATTGGACTTATAATGATGCATATTTAGCTAGATATTGATAAATAATGTTTTGGAACAAAGTGGGACTTACAAAAATACAACTCCTTAAGTAAATTAATTACTCGAAATATAAATTTTAGCCCGGATATTCTTGATAATCTATTTCTGTCATAAAAATTTTAACATTCGGCATTACTTGTCCTATGAGAGAGATTAAATTAACAAATTGTCTTAGGTTCAAAATAAAATTAATCTTCTATTACGTCCCTTCTAACGATCAAAATGACTTCTGATCTTGGCGTAGTACGCGCTGAGTTCTTATCACGTATGCTCTTAAATGATACCTAACAAACAAGAAAATCTCATTTTATATCACCAGAATTAAAGATAAAAATTCCACACGGAAGTTTGCCATCTGGCTTAGCAGATGAGATATATGGATCATCAAATTGAACCGATGAACAAACATCCACAATCAGTTTTAATTTTCTAATAGAAGCCGTGTAAATAAATAAGCGTTATTTAGTTATATAGCTCAAAATTGATAATATTGATATATTGTAGGCCTAGATGGTATTTCTTAATGGCCAATAACCTCAGTGACGATCCGCTCTCTTAAATATAACGATTTAGCTTTTTTCCATTTATTAGTCACTTAAAAACAGATCTAAAAGAAAAGGGTTTAATCACTAGCAGTCTAATATTACTATGAATAAAGAGGTTCATACTCTATTTTCTGTCCATATGTAAAAATAAATTTTAGAAGAGGGCAACAACCAGAATATGATCATTGATCCCAGCTCTAAATTTTTGGCGTGACCTGCTCTCTATCGGTGTATTAGTGTTCGCGGGTGGTACTTCGTTAAATGAAGATATAACCACCCTGGATATTATTCACAGAAGTTTCATCCATCCCCTCTGATGCAGTGCTATCAGGGTCCTCCTTTTATAGGATATTATTCACAGAAGTTTTATTCACCCTTTCTGATGCACAGTCAGCAGAGCCCACCTTTGATAGGATATTATTCAAGACTGATGTAGGTAAGTTTAATAAATGAGATATGGCGGCTCCAGCGTCATTCATAGAAATTTTATACACCTTTTCTTGTACCTAGCAATCTACGTCCTCCTTTCTTAGGACAGTGATTCAATTTGGCTTTCAATTAGCCTCACTTGATATGCCGATTATTTGCATTAAAGCTGCTGCTTCAGTTAATAGACAAGTCATATTTTAGAGACTCCGAAATCGCCGTTGTCCATTATTATAGGTCTTCTCTAGACGAAACTTGGGCAAAATTATTGGAAATATTTGCTGGATCATGAATTTTAGGAGGCTTTCAAAGTTTGTTATCAGCAATGACATATTTCGGAAAATGTATTTAAGAAGGAGTAGATTTATCTAATTTGCTGTAAAAGTTTACAATGAGCTCTTCTCTTTTAAGTTTAGATCCCTTTCATCCTTTTTTGATTCTTATCTTTAGTTTGTGGAGATATTTTTTATGGGTCCTTTGCGAGCTGTGGCTTGACTACATTGTAATAATCAATCAACTTGCGGTTATAAAAGTTTAAAATTCTGCGAGAAACAACTTTTTGACTATGGGTATGAAATTAAATTAATCTAGTTAATACGTTTTATTCAGGTGTAGTTTTCTGCTATATGAAACAATGCCACCGACTGAACTGTGGTATTTTTGGGCTTTGGTATTTTATTACTGGTTATCGGTTTTACCTTGTCAATTTTCTTCTTAAAATTCTAGTTAATAACACAGATTTTAAAATTTTTGTTCAAATTTGAAGCAGCAAAAATTGCTCGTCTTGACAAAGGTTTACTTCTACTTGCTTCATAGCATCTATGATCTCACATCATGTGTCCATTACCTTGGTTGATCCTTAGTTAAGGATGGCGATTTTCGTATCCGTTCATCTAGACAATGCACAAATACGTGTGGTCCTCAAGTTCTTTATCAAGTACGACCTAATAAAAGCATCAATGTCTGACATTCTACTAGGCTGATAAAGGTTTGCGTGATTCTTCTTTAATTTCTCTTCGATGGGCACTTTTTATGATGTAAATCGTCATTTTCATTTTTTAGCTCTGAGATCTGTTTACAATAATTTATGCTAGTTGGCGTACACTTACATTGAGTTTTTGGTTATTGAGGGTAATATATCTGCATTTTTTAGTATTTTAGATTCTGTAATCGGGTTTTAATAATTGTATACCCAACAGTTTCAATTAATTCAAATTTGCAGATAATTCTGTCAATTTGAATCACTGAATTTGAATCAATTCTTCCCTATATTACCACGTACACATTAAACCTCTGTAATTTATCTCGAGACTCCATTCTTTTCCTAGAATCATTAGGTTCTAATTCCATATATTTTATAATGTATATCATAATATTATTGCCAAATACTAAATAAAATAGATTTTGTTGTGAATACAGTTCATGGTAGATATCGGTATACCATGCACATATATAGATCCAGGATGAGCTGAAGAAAATTGATATTGCTAAATTAATTTAAGAATCGTTGAAAGAAAAGTCATACATTGTTTGTGGAGAAATGTTAAGTTAAATTTGAAAGGTATCTTTTGATACCTCTTGGTTAAAAGTGTTAAAAACAATACGTGCTTAAACACTATTACAAATTACCATTTGAGGGCGGAGGGTTGGTTCTTGATTATAATGATGGAACAAAACCTGCAAGAAAGTAATAACATATAAAAGTTATCTTAAAAGGTTAATTACGGAGAATTATTTACCATTTGACTATTAAATATATTCCATTGCGTTTGTATCTGAGTTTTTCCAGTTCTTCTACAAGGTTTAATTTGCAACTTGTACGGCATTCTTATTAAATTGAGGATCTATTATTTTCGAAGCATATTTAATATTTTCAATCTTTTCAATAATGCTAGATCACTCTAATAGACATAAAAATTCGGGTGTATACATCTTTGAGTATGGGAATTGTCCTGGAGCCTTCTTAGGACAAATGGGTAGTAGGGTTTTTAATATTTTATTTGTATATATAAGAGGTGCTAAAATGAAAAGGTACGAAACTACACTGTGGGTATGAATAATATCTTGCTGCCCTTTTAGATATATTTTTAGGACACCAAACACATGAAAATCGTATGGAGACATGTCCAGACAGAAGGTGGTAAAGCTGCTTCCATCATAGAGCAGAACTACACCTTCTGTGAGTAGCTCCGTTCTTAATGGACCTAACTAGTCTTCAGAGTGTCACAGTAGACATCATAGTTAATGGTTCTTCTGAAATCGATAAATCCAATAATTAGTAAACCTCGGACGCCAAAAAAGACGGAGAGCAACACCTTGCCTGCTGATGCCATGGCTTTGAACGTTTTAGGAGGAGGACATGACGAATGCTTCCACTGTATGCTGTCCCACCTTATCTTTGGCTCCTAGTAATAGCACTAGCACTCTTCATCTGTCACGATCTGCTCCGAGACAACGGGCTCTTAATGATACTGAATCAGAAGTGCGACATCCTTTTATTGGTCGCTGAGCTGCTTCGGAACCTACTGCGCGTACACCTTCTGAATACGAAACCTGTCGTGAATACTTGTTCACACTCTTTCAACGCCCTGAAAGGGAACCGCATCAACTCGGACGAAGAACTCAAGGATGCTGTGAAGGACTAGGTCACCTCATGGTCATAGGAGTTCTGAGAGCACTGAATCTTTCGGCTAGTTAATCTATGGAATCGTTGTGCCCAGGCATATAGTATATCCTTCAAACAAAGACTTCATTTACACACGAAACATTTCCTACTTTTTCATTTTTTTTAACACCCCTGGTATATATAAAAAGGTAAATAAGCGGCAAACCTATTAAATTTAAAAATTAAAAAAAACTATTACGCTTTGACTTAGTAGATTACACCACACTATGGCGAAACAATTGAAGCGTCTTACAATATATTTTTTTGAAAGTATAGTTTTATTCATATAAAGTGAAGATGAACTTTCAACATCTGTCAGCCTCATCAATAGAGAGCGGTTTTCTAGCATTATGCTTATCCATAATATTAATAGCATCGAAAAAATTTCTTAATATCTATACGAATCTTGAAGAATGTGATTACTTAGCGCTAAGTTTTTTTTTGCTTTTTTGCTTATTTTGACTTTTTATGCTTATTTTCATGCTTTTTTTAGATTCTGATTCTTATTTGGAGCATTTTCTTAAACATTTAAAAAACATTTAATAAAAATTTCACGCTGATATTAAATTAATGTGCTAATATAGAGAATTTTCATAAAAACTGTATCCCATCATTTATAGATTATATTTGTATTACATATTTTCTTCGTGTCTTTTGACAACATAATTGTTTAAAATCTTCATAATATGATACAATAATTATAATGAATTTTATTATTAATAAATATTAGTAAAAATTACCAATTTACAATTGATTCGTTTATAAATAAGTAGATATAATAGACCGTCTCATTATTCAGATAATACAGACGAACGCTTCATAGGAATCACACCTATGATAGCTAATAATCAGGTGTTCTGCAACCGTAGAAAATAAAAATACGGATGGGACGACTGGCGCATATTTACCGTTTTCGTTAATTTTCGTATTCAAACTCGCATTCATAAATTATTGAATTGAAATTCCAAAAACTTTGCTTATTTATCAAAAATTGGAATATGCGTGAATCGTATTAACCTGGGGAATCACAGATAAATTATATTATATAATTCACATGTATATTTAAGCCATAATGCAAAAGGTGAAAACCACAATATAAGAATTAATTAGAGACTATCCAGAATTAACAAGTGAAAATTATACATTATTTTATAAGGCATGTTTAAAAATAGTAAGTTTTATTTTAGTTCCCAACTGCATCCTAATTAGTCAAGAATTGTATGTAAAACATGTTATAACAACACTACATCAATAACGTTTAAAAAAGTTAAAAGCTCAACTAAAAAAACAGCACAATATCACAATCTTTAGCATCATCTTCAACAAACAATTTAAATTAAATTCACATTTGTGCAAAATACTTTTACATTCGAATATCTCTTTAAGAAAATTACAAAATAATGCATTTAAATCTTACTTGGGAAAATATTGTAAAATGCGCATTCCCGAGAAAAAATTATTAACAATAATTATATGTGGTTTGGTGCGGATGAAACCACAGACGCTTGTTTAATTTATTAATAGGAGCTTAACATGAAGACATCCGACCAATAGTATTTTGATATATACAAAAGAATTAAAGAAAACTGATAATAACAAAATTCATAAATGATGGACTGACAAGCTTATTTTTGCCGTAGACAATACCAAGTTACAAAATTTTACTAATAATGAATTTTGTGCATTGTACAAGTAGCACATGGATAGAAACGAATTTCTGAAACTATAAGAATGAAATTTCCATTTGTAGATTTAATTAAATATGGAAAAATAGTTCTTATATTCTTCTGTGAGTGCAATTATTCAAGAAGTCATTACCTGTTATCTCACTGCCCTATAAACCAGTGCTAACAGAATAGGGAACTTGTCTATATGCTACGATGTACTATGCGAACAATTTTGAAGAATTTAATAAGGCTATATACAACTTTCCCGAAACGACAAGCAAATCAGTTAATGACTGTCAAACAGTTCTCAAGAAACAAGAGCTTCCTTCAAAACAATTTAGTTACATAAAATCGCGTTTAAAATTTGTGAGCAACACAATCAAATCTTTATAAAAGCAGATTCATTTTAGAAAATACCTGAACGCATTGGCCAAGAAATCAAAATAATATCGAAAGAAGTATTCGGTGAAAATGAAGGATTTTTAATATTAAATAAATTAAAACTTGATTTTGAATGGCAACTTTCAAATGGATCCAGCTATAATTTAAAATAAAGAGAAGCTTTTCTACTTTCAAAAATTTATTGAGCGTCAGAAGTAATAATTTTTACAATTAAACGCCAAGAACAACATTTAATGATCTACTGTTTTCATGAATAGATTTTAGTTATTTTGAAAAATGTATACAAAATTAAAATTTAATTTTTAAATACTTACATGATATTATATATTGCGTAAAGAAAGTATGTTTATTTTAGTTTTAAGCAGAATTTCTATGTAAAATATGTTGATAAACGTGTAACATATTAAGAAAATATAGTTTTCTTTTGTGCTTTTTTCTTGTTTTTATGCTTTTTTCCTGTTTTTATGCTTTTTTCCTGTTATTATGCTTTTTTAATGCTTTTTTAAATTTTGTGCCTTTTTAAGTACTTTTTTCACATTTTTAAGCTTTTTTATCCGCTCTCTACTCATCAATCAAATGGAAAGGGCTTAAATTTTTTAATAAGCATATAGGGAAGATAGCCTAATTTGGACCACTACAACATCCGAAGACAGATTTAATCAGTGCGATTTGAGATAGGTTCGTTAATTTGTTATACGTAGATATAGACGTATCTATCATGTCTCGTTGTTACATTGAAAAAGTATTATTTGTTTGTCTAAGAAGTATTTTTTTTTAATTTTGACCTAAGATTGAAAGCCTTTCTTTTGTCTAAATGTAAGTAATTACAAGTCTTTTTATATCAGCCCAAAGATAACTTCTTTATATATTTAAACCTTTATTTTGCATTCTATAATACAAAAACACAAAATCAACAATATATGATACAAAACAACCATACTTTTTTCCAACAAAACAAAACATCTGTATAACTTCTATATATATAATTTACATTTGCAATTTTAAGAGTTTATGTTAGATTTATGTTTCTGTGTAATATTAAACATTAAGTATTCAAGTTAAATTTGAAAAAATATAAGGTCAAAAATGTTTTATGGCTTGCTGTTGCCGCATACAAAAATGGTAATTACGGCTTTAATGAGTGCAGCCATGTGTACGGCGATCCTAAAGCAACCATCAAGAGACCTGCTGGTGACAAAACCTCAGTTTGCAATAATATTAAAGGATTGGGTAGGTTGGCTATATTTTATACAGGTATGGAAAGAATTACTTACTGAGCATATCCTTGAAGAATATTTTTTCTAGTTTAACAATTAAGTACGATAGAAAACTATCATTTGAAGTTGCAGAAAGAATATGACTTACCATATAGTTCCAATAGAGATAAGAAAATTGCTTGTAAAAAGTGGTTCTATGCAATTTTGAAACGAAATCCCTATCTTTCGATCCGGAACCTAAGGAACCTCAAGGGCGAGAGCCAGAGGTTTTAATTAAAATATTGTAATGCATTTTTTTTCGATCTCTTTGAACAAATTCTAGACGAGCATAAATTTACAGCCTACACTACATTTCACCTGGACGAATTTGGGTTCACAACTGTGCAAAAGTGTATTCCAAAAATAGTTGCTCGTAAAGGAAAGCATCAGGTAGGAAGTCTAACAAGTAATGAACGTGGCGTTAATATAACTAGGGTATATGTTAGTGCTGCTAGTGTATATATTCCACTTAAGATATTTTTTAAGAGAAAAAATTTCACCATCATATTAAAATTGGAGCACCTCTCGCCGGTATTGTTACGATTTTGGGACATGGTATACGTTAACTCAAATATTTTTGTTAAATAGTTGCAAAATTTTCATATTAACCGCGATATAGATAATAAAGTTCTCCCAGTGCTTGGTGGCCACACAACACACAGCAAAAAATTGCAGACTTGTGAGTTTGCTAGGTGGCCCTACCATCCAAAGTTTATACCCTTTGTTTGCAGCGTTTTTTGGTGTTCTCCAGACTCACTTTATACAAGCTCAAGAAACGTTTTTCTCATTTATATAAAGAAGTTAATATATCAAACGCAAATGTCAAAATGACTTATTGAGG
The DNA here is from genome assembly GCA_963969525.1 of Ontholestes murinus. Classification (NCBI taxonomy): domain Eukaryota; kingdom Metazoa; phylum Arthropoda; class Insecta; order Coleoptera; family Staphylinidae; genus Ontholestes; species Ontholestes murinus. The sequence goes on from OZ018395.1 coordinate 23,610,784, forward strand.
CATATGGCAGAGCGGTCAGTGTAAAAGCTGCAGAGAGTGTCTTCTGTGCTTCCGAAATTTAGCCGGTGACTAGGCATGGATTTACAGATGACCGATTTGCACTTCTAGTTGTTGAAGTAGAAATCCAATTCGATTTCTTTTAAATTATAAGGCTGCATATGCTTTCAAAGAGACAGACATTTGCTCAAAAGTATTTAATTGAATTTTTTTAAATTTGTAAATAAACTATTTTTTTCGTTACAAGTTATAAAACAGCCCTTATAATTAAATACGTGCGCACGTACAGTTTTAAATACCACGTGATAACGACAACCTCTAACTCTCTTAAGTGATGGGATTGTGTCGTGTCCTGGCATTGTTCTAAATAAATTAGGCCCCAGACGGCGATTATGATTCTGCTGGGAGGATGAAATCCCTAGTGGCCTGACATAATCATGATGGGCATCAGGTTAATCCGATTGCCGCGGGACGGGTAAGGGGTTGTCTCGTAATTGGGACACTTGATGGTACTCAGATCGATTACGGCTTAATACGTGTGCGTGGTAAATAATTAAATATTATTTCCTGGATAAACTAAGATATTTCTGCTCTCCTTAGATTCTTGTACTCGAATAGACTCACGTCTCTTATTAAGTGGAAAGGGGTATGATCATAAAATAGTAATTAATACTTCATTTTTTTTTTTTGCAAAGCAATTTTACTTGCAATTCTTTGTTGTGAAGTTAAATGCCGGCGAATCCGACTAAATCTAATTATTCGTATTTTATTCAAGGTCATTAGTCATTTCATACTTCTTTTACTAGATGGAAATAAAAATTTAATAAATGTGTTTGGCTAATATTCGTTTATTTTCTTTACGCTATATTATTTTCTAATAAACATGATGGTTATCTAATCTAATAAGTGTTATTTTAATGATATTATCTGTATCAGATGAAATTTTAATCTTATATATTTAATAACTTTTATAGTTTGTTTGTTTTTATGTTTACATTATAAATTAAATGTACATTTAGCAAAATAAAAATAAACTGTTAAGAAAGTGATTAAAAGTTATTTTTTAAAGAATTACATCTTTATTGAGAATAAATCCAGAATTGCTTATTTTTTTTGAAATATTGCATTCTTATTGATATAATTTAGAAGTGCATCAAATTATTAACATTTAATTGAAATATCGTTTTTTCGTAATTAAGCGATTTTAATTCAAACGTGGATATTGACATATAGGACGTTAATTTATCAATTATTATTTAGTAATATTTATGGAGCTCTCTGAAATTTTAATTGAACTTCATAATTTAATTAACCAGTTGTATCGTACTTATTTTTAATGAGCTAGTAAAATGAAATATCCTCTGCAAATTTTAATTAACGTATTTCGAAAATTCAATATATTCATTCATTAGTTTATAATATAATACCTATTGAAATACTTATTTTTATAATTAAAGTAGAAATTGAAACAATGTATTTAGGTTGTTTAATGTAATTAATCACAAGAACTTTACTCTTGACAATTAAACGATTTAAGTTATGTAACTTCCGAAACTACAGACAGATAATTAGAGATATGGAGTAAAAAATTACATTTTATTCACTGTAAGCTACCTGCAGCAAATCCGTGCAGATAATTAATATAAAATATCTTAAAATTCGTTGGAAATTTTTTTAATTTCCTTTATAACAAAAATAATAATGATAATAAATTGACGATAAATTACATTATCGCACATATCTCCTTGAGAATGACCAACGGTCGAAACTAGTTGGAGAAATATAAAAATAGTGAAAATAAAAACAACTGTTTAATTAACCTTCTAATTGATAATAAATTGGTTTTATTTCAAAATAAATATAATTATAGAGTTATACGTGTCAGTCTAGATGAATCATCTTTGAAACTTCTTATTTACGAATTCTAAATATTTATAAATAAGAAATTTCCTTACAAATGTTTCATTATTAAAATAATTTAATTAATAAAATTTAATAATACTCAACACACTAACTAGTTTATTGTTTATATTTTATTCTCAATTTATATTCTAAAATTTTATAATGAAATAAGGCACTTCGATAAACAATAAATTAATATTTATAACAGTTTTAGAGGAAGATTAATCGTATTTAAATTTTTGTTTTCAGGGTTTTAATAATGAAGGTGCTCGACTTCTGAACAAAGAAAAAACAAACAATATATCCCTCCATGACGTAGCATTTTCCGAAAGCGGAGTTTATTTGTAAGTTTTTTAACTGTTTTAAAATTGGTAGATACAATGTTTGTTGTTTTTCTTAGATCGATTAAGAATTTAAATTTTATTGGCTATCCAGAATTTCGAGTGAAGCGGTTTGATGTGGACCTAGAGTGTGCTACGATTAACGTGAGATTCTTTCTTGGCCAAGTAAACATTACATCCGATTTGCAGCTAGTTAACAAGACGATGTTTGCCAGTTTACCAATGGTTTCAAGGAGTAAAGTGTTGTAAGTAATATGCATTTCCCATATTCTATTGAACTTCTTTTTTATATTTAATATGCATTAAAACAAAATGAATTATTTAATTAAATTTATTTATATAATCTTAGTATTTTCCACTGTTTCTTTAATAAATGTTAACACCAATTAATTTGCTAACGAGTTCGTTTACTAAAATTTAAATATATTAAAGAAAATAAATATTTTTGTCGGTTGTTATTAAAGTCATATTGAAATAGAATCTATAAAGATTAAATGCGAGATGTTAAATAGAAAAAGTAACTTTAAAAAAACTAGGTATATTTAATTGCGAAAAGAAGTGTAACATAACAAGAGTTTTACTTCTCTCAATTTAAAGGAAGGGAAATTCAGGAAAGGCAGGATTTCAATGATTGGAGTGGATATGATAACAGGAATCTGAATAACACTCAACTTGTTATACAAGGTCACTTTGGACTGATGTTCATAAAGAGAGAGAGAAGGAAAGCTAGATAGGAAAATTTATGGAAAATGTGTATTATGTGTGAGTGGAAGGGATACTTCGAAGCATTTGGTAGAGGAGTGTGTGAGGAATGGGTGGAAAGAAACAAAATGGTGATTGAATAGATGAGGGAAGATCGTGCCGAAGTAAAAACTCTGATGAAACTGGGGTGGGGATTATATTAGTATATTGTAGCTTGTGGGCATTTTAATATTAATTTGTAAAATACTCCAAATAAAAAAACTTTTAATAGGTGTAGGTCATATCGTTGTCCATATATATTTTAGTATTCTTCAATTTACTGCTCTTGGCTTACATTATTTCTTCTTTCTTCTCTCTAGATTCAATTTCCGCTACTATCACCTCTACTCTTTTTTCTGTTTCCAATTTATTGGCCTTGACTACTTTGGCTTCTACTTGTAGTGTTTCCTTGCAGAACTTCTCTACTCTAGCTTTTATGTTCTCTACCCTTATATTATGTCCTTTTATCCGATGTTGTTTCTTCTTTTATCTTTCTCCATATTCTCTATTCTATTCTCTAATTTTCGTATCTCTTTTCCATGTCTTTTTCATCTGGCTCCTATTTATCCTCTTTTCTCTTCATCTCCCGTTGTGTTTCTTCTCTTAATTCTCCTGCATTTTTTTCACTCTGCCATCATCTCCTTCATCATTTCTTTCAATTCCTCCATATCTTCTCTTTCTGTTTTCTTGTCGCCTGTCTCTGTTTTGTTCCACAATTTTCTTTTATTTTCCTTCCTTTCTTCTTATATTTTCCTTTGCTCTGGCGACCGTAGAATCTTTTTGCTACCTGCAAAGATGTCATTTTCCTCTTTTTGTTGAGAGAGAAGTACAAAGACAAAATAGAAGTATAGTCAGAGAGGAAAGAGACAAAGGTAACAGAATAAGAGTAAGCTACAGGAAAATAATCATAAATGGGGAACAATTCAACGGGAATGACCAAGAGAAGAGTCAAGTAGCGGGGAGCCAAGTAAATAGACAAAAAAACTAGAATATGGAGAATATCAACTAGGAATATAAGGAGTATTCATGGCAAAGAGAAAGGGCTGGAAAAGGAGTTCGAAAGAATGGATGCAGAGATGCTCGCAATAACAGAGACAAAAAGAAAAGGAAAATGAATGTACACAACCAATAACAAACACAAAATAATATATAGTGGAGTAGAAAAGAATAAAAGAGCAGCTGAAGGAGTAGGTTGCATTATGCACAGATACATAGAATACTAAATAGAAACATGGCAAGAAATATCTTCAAGAATATTAACAGTAACATTAAAAGAAAACAACAATAATTATAGTATATAGACCAAATGAAGACGATTTAGCAAGCAACAAAGAAGCTTTCTGGGAACAGCCCAACGAAACAACCGAAACAGCCGGAGAAGTCTATGTAGCAAGAGACTTCAACAGCAGAATTGGCAAAGTCGTAAAAGGCACCAATACGATGAGAGGAAAATATGGGGAAGACGTAATAAACGATAATGGAAAAAGAATGTTAGATTATTGTAGAATGAACCATTTAGTAATAGCGAATACATTATTCAAACACAAGGAGATTCACAAATACACCAGAGAAATAGTAAGTAGGAATGAAAAATCTATAATAGATTATGTAGTGACAGAACAAAGAAGAAAGAGCAAAATTATAGATACAAGAGTAAAGAGAAGCTTCGAAATAGTATAGTATAGTAACCGCACTTAAGGAAGACTGTCAAAACAAAGAAAAAGAAAAACCCCTACCAACTACAGCAATAAACTACAACAAGATAAGATCATATAAACTAAGAGATCAAGAAAGAATACGATATAAGGAGACAGTAGGGGACAAGCTAGCAATGGTAAAAGGAAGCGACAATGTAGAGGAAATGTGGAATAACTTAAAAAGATGTATGCTTGAGGCGGCACAAAAGACTTGTGGGGTTAAGAAGAGTACAAACAAGAAACAACAGACAGCTTGGTAGTCAGAGCACATACACGAAAAGATAAAAGAAGAGAAAACGGTATGACAAAGGTACTTAAATGACAAAAACCATAATAACTACGAAAGATACAAAAAAAATAGTAAAAGACGAGGTCAGAATAGCATAGTCCAGGGATTGGGAAAAGTTCGGTGAGACAATAGAGAAGAACGCAAAAGAAAACCAAAAGTTATTCTACAAAATCATAAAAGGATACATGAAAGAAAAAGGGTAAGAGGCGAGATACATACAAGATAAATACGGAAGAATGCTGAAGTAACTTTTGTAGGAGATTTTAACTGACCAAATTCTTCCTCTAGCTCTAAAAACTGACTTAATAAATTATTTCTAACTTTTGTAATATTTTACGCTTTAAGCAATTTAATACAATAAAAACATTTCTGGTAATCTTTCGGATCAAATATATTCTAATGTTATATGTTAAGTACAAAGAGAGTCACATGCATTAATTTTAGAGGATTCATATCATCCTCCACTTATATTTTTATTATCAGGTAGTCCTAAATTATCTCATAATAATGCTATTAAATTTAATTGCTAGGGAGGCAACTACCTTGACTCTATGAGCATTTATGCAGTATTGATTGGAACACTCTTTCTAGGTTTTCTGATGTTAATCAGGCTTATAAGGATTTTTATAATATCTTAAATAATTTAATTATACCGTATATACTTTTTTTTAAGTTAAAACAAATTAATATCCGCCTTGGTTTAAATCATTAAACTTATTAAAGAAAACAGCTTAACCAGAAATAAACTTAAATATTCATCCACTGAGTTAACAAAACTTAGAATATTAAGATCATTAATTAAGGGCAAAATAAAATGGGCTTATCGTAATTATATATCATCAACAGAAAATCAGATTATGTCTAACTCAAAACAATTTTGAAACTACGTAAACTCTAAAAAGGCAAATAAATCTAGGATTCCCACATCTCTGATACATGAAGATAAGTGTCTTGTTATACATCATGCTATAGTAAATGGTTTTCGTGAGTTCTTTGAATCTGTATATACCCCTTTATTTGAAAATATTCAGCCTGTTAAAGCCAGTTATATACCTTCCTTCAATGTTTTCCCATATTCCGACTGACTTAGTTTTAAAACTTCTTAAAAAACTTTCAAATAATAATTCTGGTGGCCATGATAAATTACCTGCATTTTTTCTAAAGGATTGTGCTGTCTTACTTTGTGAACCACTTATTATGTTATTTAACTTGTCAATTAGAACTTGTAAATTTCCAAAAAAAATTGAAAATTGCATCTATTTGCCTATTGGTATGATAGTTCATTATTTTCTTTGCATCAGTTGTCTTCTTTTTAAGGAGATCTAATATAATATTATGTGGTTGAAAACCTAAGATTGAAAAAGATGGAAAAACGCTTATGGCATAGTTTTATCAAACTGGAGAAAAGAAAAAACTGTAGATGCATTCTTTGTAAATTTTAAATAAAAACTTAAAAGTAATCGTTGCTTTAGAATTTTTGATATACCATTAAGGTAACGCCTCGTATCTAAAACGTTGCACTTAGTTGCATCGCTAATTAGAGTGAACCTACAGTAGCGAAATTACAACAACAATAATTAACTTCAGAAAACGAGCATGGCATTCTGGAAATGTCGTAGAGTCATTGGAAGATTACTACCCAAAATCACAAATTGGCTGAACATTGCCGTTATAAGACCGACTCTAACCTATGCAGCAATTCTATCATGGCCTAAATTTAAATTCAAAACTGCAACAAGTAAGCTACAGCACATTCAACGTCATATGTTTGGGAATTACTGGCGACATATGCATCCCAATATAGGCTTTATTGTCTCTTCCTTCCTTGGAAGGACTAAGATAAAACGGCCTGTGGTGTCCAAAAGCGGACTAGACTAGACATGGAGCAATCTTGGGAAGAGCGATTCTGAGTCTCATAGATGGAGCAAAAATAAGAAAGTAACAGGCAGACATCTTGTTGGTATTCAAAGATGCTCTCTCTTTGGCTAAAACATCGCCCTATTATTTCCTCTTGTGTTTGAGTCTGCCTTGGCCTTGGGAACGCCCAAATGAGCGTAAGGTGTTCTTGAGGGCTATTTTTAGTTCCAGATTCAGTTCGGCACAATATATGCCTGCATATTGTGCCGAACTGAATCTGGAACTAAAAATAGCCCTCAAGAACACCTTACGCTCATTTGGGCGTTCCCAAGGCCAAGGCAGACTCAAACACAAGAGGAAATAATAGGGCGATGTTTTAGCCAAAGAGAGAGCATCTTTGAATACCAACAAGATGTCTGCGGCCCTATCCAAAAGCAATCTCTCAAACATACCGCAATACATGACTTTAGCAGCATAAGTCTCCACTTGTATTAATTCCAGAAACACAATAAGAACACCCAACGTTTAAGATGCCCAAGATTGTGTCAAACATTAGATCACTGACTAGTTTGCTAATTGGACACTAGCAGTTAAAAAATGCTTCTATCTATTAGGAGTCACTGAAGATCTCAACTGCAGAGGGTGCAACGAGGAAGCGGAGTCGGGGGATCATATCCTGTGCTACTGCCCCGTTCTGGCAACATTAAGGAAAATCGTCCCCAGCAGTATCATGGTCAAAACCTGTCGACCTGGAGGACCTATTTTCCAAATAAAATCCTCCTTTTAACTTCGGTACGACGTTGAAATCTAAAATTGATCGAAAACAGTACAAAAATAATTCAATTTAATTCTTTGAGTTTTAGGGATCCACAATAAACTGCCGTTTCTCTTTCTTCAACTACGCTACGCTAATAAGATGTAAAATAGATCAAAACCGATCAGGTATGTTGCTGACAGAGATGCAATGATTCGATTAATTTTATTCCTACAATATTAAAATTTATAGAAGAAACTACCAGTAAATCTAAATCCTATTCTTAAAATCCTTAGCGGGTTTTGAGATAATAATAATAATAATTTTAAAAAAAATAAGGCCACAATGGTTCAACAGAGAAAGTCATGTTTGCTATAGTTCTTATCCTTCTGCACAAATTATGCTTGAACGAATTTATGTCTATTTTTGTATGTTTAATTACGATAAATGAGAACTTTATAGAGATGAGGATGAAGCTACAATTTCTTTTACCCTACGGGAATTCAGTTTAACAACAAACCATTTTACTGTAGGTTGTCGTCAAATTGATTGTTACTAATACCAAATTGCGTACAATATTTTATCCCGTGTTCTTCATTAATAAATTTATATTCAAGAAAGATACTAACTCCAAAACACGATTTTCTTATTTCAGTTTGATATATGGCTATTTAATTAGTTAGTTAAAACGTTTTTTTCTCATTGGTATGTGTCCAAAACAAGTCTTCATTGAAAAATATGTGTCAAAATGTCTATTTTCAAACACCGCAAACAAAATTGTCCGTTTTTTTGGGACTTATCCTCATTCTCACATTATGTATCTATAATTCACAAAATACTTGTCTTGGTGTAGTCTTTTGGTTTAAATTTCAATTAGATTATTTTGTTTTGTCTTCATTAAAACTAAAATATTTGAGTATATACTGTAGTTCTTCAAGTAGAAGTATTAAATACATATGGTAGCAGTACTAAATTAGAGAACCGTATTCTAACCAACTGCGTAGAAAAGTCGAATACAGTCAAAATATTTGTACGTTCGCACAACGAATTAGTAAATTGACATTGACATAGGAACGTCATTGTAAATATTCTCATATAATGTGAGCATAAATAAGGCAGACATGGCTAAAATATTGTCTAAATGGTCAAAATTTACTACTGGTGAGGATACCATCATCTAGTATAATGGGTCTGAGTGGAAGAACACTACGTAAACTTCGCCCACGTGTCTCCTACTCTAAATTGTAAAGTGTTTTTATATTATTATAAATTGTTTTAGCACATTTCATTTAAGTCGACGTGTTAAGTAAAATCAATAAATAAATCTCATAATTGATATATATAACGCATTAATATGTTTCATAAGCTTATCTGTTTATCAAAGATTACGCTCAAGTCTCTAATTTCTAAGCGATGTACGTGTAAAAGTGACAGCGCATTTATATACAGTTAGTCACAAATTATTGTTATCACACTACCAAAAAATTAAGTCAAAATTATCTTGTAACTTTATTGAATTATGCAGATTGTAAAATTTTGTGAAAATTCTTAAATCATCTGCATATACTAATAAGTAACAGGACAAAGATGAAATAAGATGGTTAACAAACATGATAAGAAGGTGGACCAAGATTAGAGCCCTGAGGCATCCCATAGCTAGGAATAAATTCATGACTTGTGACGATTGTAGTCCACATAGTTTGGTCGATAACGGAGGTATGTTAATTGTACAAAAACTAAGTCCATATGTGGCCAGTTTATTTATCAAAATAGTATGGTCAAGGCTATCGAATGCATGCGAATAATCTGTATAAAGTACATTAGTTTGACTTCGAGAGATTTTTTATGTGCTTGTACAAGGAATATATAATACTTACTCGAACACTAATTAACTACCAATGGGGTCTTGTCACCCTTTTTATATAATAATGTATTTCTTTTGTTTAAATTACAGGGTTATACATTTTATTTGTTAGTAATATTATATTGTTGTTTGTTCTTTATAATTCTTCTGTTTATGGTCCTTCTTTCTTCGCCTCGTTATTTTAGGGTTGGACCCTATCTAGGGCTAACGACATTGAAGGAAACTTGTAGCTTATTCTGGTTTGAATTAAACGCGCAAGTTTCCATAAATTCGGAAATGTCTGAATATGAATAGCTAGGTTTATTATTTTTAGTAGAGGACCAAATAATATGTGATTATAATCTTCAATAAAGAAACTAGGTAATTGATCGCCACCAGATGTGCCGTTATTTTTAGTTAATGAATACTTTAAATAATGTTGGCTTCAAAAAATGACGGAATATTAAAAGGAATGGTATATTTACAGGGTTTAGGTTTGATGATGATTATACATAAACGTCAGAAAAAGCAACAGCAAAGAAGTTAACAATATTCTCAGAATTACCAAACATCACCGTGTCAATTTTGTCTAAGTAAGTGTTATACGACGCTTTTATCATGATTTTTATGTCACCTCTGAGTCGATTCTGATGATACGACTCCTGATGATAGTAATAGAGACCAGTCAACTTCTACTTACAACGATAATGTCCCATGAGCTTAATTACCTTCTTAATTTCACGTGGGAAACACAGCAGAAAATGAGGTTTGCGTCTTACATAACAGAAAACCGTAACATCGATTATACTGGTACTGTAAACCAATAAGTAAATTGGAGTTAACACTTTATTTACATCGGTGTAATTCTAAAGGAAATACAAGTCAACAGATAGAAGTACAATTTGAGATGATTGGCCTTCCTATCTATTTTTCCTATTTTACATTCATGCGTAATTCTGATTTAATAACGAATGATGGGTGATGATTATCTTTAATCTTCTGGAATTAAAAGCAGTAATTCCCTTTTAACTGAGTTATTAGTACCCACACGAGAATCTCCCATTACTGTTAATCACATTATTACATTGTGTTTAACGTGTTAATGAAATGCCTAAGGCGCGCGATCCAGTGTTTCAATATCTGTACAACCTGCAAGGAAAAGGCTGAGATTGACAGTTTACTTCTGCGGTACAAAATCTAAAATGGACGATTCCTCGGATTTTAAGAAAGACAACGACTATTGTTTTGTTGCGAGCTTTGCTCATTTGCGATTTCTTGGCCGATGATTTTTTTGAGAGCTAGTTCTATCATCACTGGAGGTATATAATTAACCCAATTAGGGGCCTGCATACTGTGACTCGCCCTCCCTTTTATCGGTATCAGTATTTGAATTCTTTTAATTTCGGTACGAGGACGAAATCTAAAATTAAATGTAAACAGTCCTTATCTATTGTTGACAAAAAAATAATTCAATTCAATACCTCGAGCCTTAGGGATCCACAGTAAACTGCTGCTTCTCTTTCTCCAACTGCACTACGCTAATAAGATGTAAAATAGATTAAAACCGAACAGGGATGTTGCTGATAGGGATGCAATAATTAATTTTATTCCTATAATATTAAAATTTATAGAAGTAACTTCTAGCAGTAAACTTAAAACTCATTCTTAAATTCCTTGGAGGGTTGTGAGATACAATGTTCACAGACAAACACACATACACAGAGCCCCTAAAAAAATAAATAAAATTAAAGCCACAATGGATCAACAAAGAACCACCAATAATTTGGTAATATAAATTTTCGATAATCTTTATTATTAGCAAGAATTAAGGATTTATTTGCATTAATATAATAATAATGAAAAATTATTAATATTTGCTATAGAGTTATGCTTGAACGAATTTAGATCTATTTTTGCGTTTTTAATTACGATAAATACGGTCTTTATAGATATGAGAATGAAGCTATTACTCTTTTTACCCTATGGAAATTCAGTTTAACAACAAACCATTTTACTGTAGGTTGTCTTCAAATGAATTGTTAGTATTACCAGATTTCGTACAATATTAATTTAATAATCTATATATTAATTGTTTTCATTTATGGGATTAAATATCAAGTAAATCTAAAAAAAAAAGCACTCTTCACCTCTTTACGTTTAGAAAGAGCCTCCACATTATGACGCGAAAGTAAGGTTGTAATCGATTCTCCTATCGGTGAAAGTTTTGTCTTCATTAAAACTAAAATATTCTTCAAGTAGAAGTATTAAATACATATGGTTGAAGTACCAAATTAGGGAACAGTATTCTAACCAACTGCGTAAAAAAGTCGAATACCGTCAAAATATTTGCACGTTCGCATAATAAATGTCACCTTTTGGGGGTTGAGATACATAACGCATTAATGTGTTTCGCGAAGCTTATCTGATTATCAAAGATTACTCTTAAGTCACTAATTTCTGTAAATTTTTGAAAGGGAAATTTATATTGAAGCAGTAGTTCACAAGCAATGTACGTGCACTAGTGACAGTAGCGCATTTATTGATATTTAGCCTCAAATTATTGTTATCACACCACCAAAAAATTAAGCCAAGATTATCTTGTAACTGCATATACTAATATGTGACAAGACAAAGACGAAATAAGATCGTTAACAGATGTGATAAAAAAGTGAACCAAAATTAAAGCCCTGGGGCATTCCATAGCTAGGAACAGTGTTGCGAGTTTCGCGAAAGTGCGAACGCACATGTCATGTGACGTGCGCGCACTTGCGACCGCATATGTCACCGCATATGCGCGCACATAAGATGACACGATTTTACATTTGTCTGCGCGACTCGCGGCCTACTCGCTATCGGGATTAACTAATTCCCGACTTTTTCTGCCTATGAAATTTGATACGGATAAACAATAATACATGTTCACTGCTCTAATTATATCGAATTTCAATTTCATATATCAAACAATTATAACAATTCTTAATAATTCTTCTAAAATGTTTTAAATAATAATACCAAAACAGTAATATTTTCTACTTGTAAATTTTCTATGAAACGTCCCCATATGAGACTACCGGTATAATTAATAATTACAAAATTAATAACAATTATTATTAATTAATAATAAATATTATTAACTTTCCATTTATTAAAATTATTATTTAAAATATGTTAGTTATATTAGTATGCATTGTTATAATTGTTGGTATATGAAATTGAAATATGATATAAATAGGGCACTGAACATGTATTATTGTTTATCCGTATCAAATTTCATAGGCAAAAAAGTCGGGAATTAGTCATTCCCGATAGCGAGTATGCCGCGAGTCGCGCAGACAAATGTAAAATCGTGTCATCTTATGTGCGGTCATATGCGGTGACATATGCGGTCGCAAGTGCGCGCACGTCACATGACATGTGCGTTCGCACTTTCGCGAAACTCGCAACACTGGCTAAGAATAAATTAATAAGACTTGTAACGATTGTAGCACACATAGTTTGGTCGAAAACAGAGGTATGACTTAAAAAAGTTATTGTACAAAAATTAGGTACATATGTGGCCAGTTTATTTATTATGGTCAATGCTATCGAACGCATGCGAAAAATTTGTATAAATTGAATCAGTTTGACTTCCAGAGAATTTTTATGTGCTTGTTCAAGGAAATGTATAAAACTTACTCGAACACTTTAGCAAAGTTTGAAATATTGGCAATAATATGAGGGCAACCTGAAATATTGCCAGAATCGGCAAGAGATGGCGCATGATGGTTGAAGTGGATTCATGGGTCGGCAAGAGCAACCCTTTTTATAGCAACTTTCAAAATTTCAGACGTCTACTCTACTGTCAATAGTTGTTGTTTAAGAGTGTGTTTTGTACATCAAGTCTGGCGGTTTCACAAAAATGTTTAAAATCGAATTTCGTTGAAGTGATAAAACAGTTCTGGATGGCAGGAAAAACGGCCACGGAAATTTGAAATATTTTGCTAGAGGTTCATGGCGGATCTACTCCATCATTTCCGATTATTTGCTTCTGTGTGAGGAAGTTCAAACGTGGCCGCACAAGCACAAGTGACGAACCTTGCAATGGACGCCCAAAAGTCGCTACAAACGATGAAATAGTCATCAAGATTGTGTGTGATGTCGTGTTAACCGATCGCCGATTGAGAGAGAGAAAGAGATAGCAGAGATAACAGGTATCTCAGAATAACGCGTTGGCCATATCCCACATGAAATTTTGGGAATGAAGAAGCTTTCGGCGCGATGGGTACCGCATATTCTCACACCGGAGCAAAAACAGAAACTGTCTGGCCAAGATTCAACGCAATCCAAGGGATTTCTTCATGCGTTTCGTAACCGTAGATGAGACTTGGATCCACCATTACATACCGGAGACCAAGGAATAGTCGAAGCAGTGAACTTTTCCGAGCGAAACAGCTCCGAAGAAAGTAAAGACCATTCCATCTGCTGGAAATGTTATGACGGCCATTTTTTGGGATTCCCAAGGTGTGATCCTCATCGACTATCTGCAAAAGGGAAGGACGATCGCGGGGCAATACTACAGTGATTTATTGACCCGATTCGATGTAGTATTGAAGGAGAAACGGTCTCGTTTGCAGCGGAAAAACAAGTGTTTTTCCACCACGATAATGCACTGGCTAATTCATTGGGAAATGTCTGAATATGAATAGCTAAGTTTATTATCTTTAGTAGATGATTATAATCTTCAATAAAGAAACTAGGTAGTTGATCGTTGCCAGATGTGCCGTTATTTTTAAGCTAATTAATACTTTAAATAATGTCGGCTTCATCAAACGGCGGAATATTAAAAGGAATGGTATATTTACAGAGTTCAGAAACACTAACATTTGATGATGATTATACATAAATGTCAGGAAAAACAGTAGCAAAGAAGTTAACAGTTATTCTCAGGATTGCCAAACATCACCGTAATGCATTTGGGAGGGAATTCTTGAACTAGTATGAACAAAACTCCAAAGATTTTTTACGGTCATTAATCATGTCAATTTTGTCTAAGTAAGTCTTATACTAAGCTTTAATCACCTCTGAGTCCATTGATCTTCTGATAATAGTAATGGAGACCAGTCTACTTCTACTTATAACGATAATATTCCTTGAGCTTAATTACCTTCTTAATGTCACGTGAGAAACAGCAGAAAATAAGGTTTGCGTCTTACATAACAGAAAACCGTATAATTGATTATACTGATACTGTAAACCAATGAGTAAATTGGAGTTAACACTTTATTTACATCCGTGTAATTCTAAAGGAAATACGAGTCAACAGATAGAAGTGAGTTGTACAATTTGAGATGATTTGCCTTCCCATCTATTATTCCTATTTTACATTCATGCGTAATTCTTCAATCTTTTGAGATTTAAACCAGTAAATCATGTTTAACTGAGGCATTAGTACCCACACGATAATCTCTCATTACCGTTAATCACATTATTACATTGTGTCAAGTTTAACGTGTTAATGAAATGCTACTGAATGTTGTCCACAGACTCCCAATGATTTTCTGTCAGCTCTTTCTTCAGTTGGAGAAACAAAAGAAGTCGCTCAGAGCCACGGAATTGGTAACGATAAAGGCGACGTGGCTGGGTGCATTGCCTGGTGGAGCCTGACCTTGTCAACCTTCACGCGCGCGACCCTGTGTTTCAATATCTTTACAACCTGCAAGGAAATGGCTGAGATTGACGATTTCTTCCTGCGGTACAAAATCTAAAATGGACGATTCCTCGGATTTTAAAAAAGATAACGACTATTATTTTGTTGCGAGATTTGCTTATTTGCGTTTTCTTTGGCAGGAGGATGATTTTGTAGGCCACTCGCTGATCTGCTTTTTCGATTCTGGATCATACTCGAACATCTAGGGTTCGTCTCCGGTTACAACAGAGTTAAGAAAATCTAGCTTATTTCTTGAAGGTCCCCGTTCATTATTTCATGTACTACAAATGTGAACATGCTTAGGGTGTCAGCGGTTTGTTGAATACTTAATCACGCTTCGCTTTCTGACATCTTCCCTACTGTGACCTTGAAATGCAATCATCCTTGAATGCATCTGAAATGTTTTAGCTTCATTCTTTCCAAACGGCACACAAAACTTGATTGTGTATCGCTGTTCAAGAGAATTCTCCATCGTGAAGTGTTACAAAGTCGAAAATCACACTTCACGCAATTGTACATTTCTCCACTCAAACGGAACAAACTGACAACCGGCTGCATTGGTAGTTCAGCCCCTTCACCACATTTCCCGATCCGTTTTGCATCGCTGCAATTGATAGTCGAGTCACAATAATATCATGCGAATTACTTTCATAATAGACCCTGTACAGGTAACAATACATTCTAGAAAAATAATTTCAGCATTTTATTACCTATATTTTATCAGTAAATTTCATTCTATATTTAGCTTGAGGTATTTTTTGCGTTTGCAAATATTTAAACTTCATATTCATTGTTTGTTATCAAACAAAATATTACTTCTGCTTACAATGAAGCTATTATCTCTTAATGTTTGCTAATTAGTCCCTATTCTAGAATTTAATGGATATTTTGGCTTGTTTTTAATTCAATGCCGGGAAAAACTAACGGAAGCTAATGGCTAATTCCAGTAAACTCATTCTCTAAAGGCAACGAAGAATTTGCATCCAGAAATCATTATTTGGCAATAGCAACGTATCTCCACTCTGAAATGCACATTATAAACACTACAACTACTATAATAAACATCGCAAATATTTACGCATAATTTCCCAAAATACAACACTTAAATAAATGCTTGATTATTATTAAAAACATGCATATAAATATGTTTATAAATTTATAAAGAATATAAGATCGTGTAATTAATTTTATTATTAACCAATAACGTATGTTATTTAATTCTATCCACTAACGCCACAAATTTTTAATATAAAACGAAACGTTAGCAAATATTTATATCTAATTGAAAAATACATTTTGATAACATAATAAGCTCAAATAAATACTATTATATAAATAAATCTGTGCCTCGTATTTACTTTTAAATATTAAAGTTCAAATTCCGGCTGTTGTATTTGTATAATACGGATTCGTAAATTTAGAACGGTGTTTGATTGATATAAAGAAGGGAAATTTATTCAGTATTGTTAACAGACGCGCGTGTATTCTATTAAAATCATTCAACATGAGTGATATAATCACATATCAAATGTGAAAATTTATCCAACGGTGGTGGTTGAATATATTACCACGTATATCTTACATCTGCGTATATTAATACCGAGATTGTGTAAATTATTCAATAAAATAACTTATTACATATTAACATGCTAATTGTATTACTAACTATTTTATAGACTTGACAGTATATACACATTTTTTATTAGCAAAATATAGGAGTATGTTTTATTTTTAACCTGCAAAACACTATAAATATTGAAATATATAACACTAGACTATTGGTATTACAGAAATTGTTACTTGCTGCTTATAAAAGTAAACGAATGAAAAATAAAAATATATACATTTTTTAATAGTTAATTTTTTAGTAATAATTTAAATTTAAGTAATTATATAAAAAATTTAAAAAATTAAACATCAACATCAAACATTGATATCAACAAAGTAAACGTTTTTGTTTAATTTTCCAAGATGTATGACGAAGTTAACGTCTCAACCATTATTCAATTAATAAATTTAAGATATAAAAAAATGTTTATCCATTTCTTTTGAGCATTAGAGATAATACGAGTATATTCTAAGATAATTTTTAATCAAACGATAATTTGAATAATGCTGAAATTGAGGTAAATATTTTTAAACAATAATTATTATACTCGTATATATTCGATGAATTAAATTCTCACTTAACTCGTAGTAAAACATTTTTATGTTAATTGGAGGATTAACTAATTAATTAATCCTCTAATAATTCTTATATTCTATTATAGGCGTGTATAATGGTTAAACGACAGACTATTTTTTGTTTATGACTTTGCGATTTTGTAAACTCAGTATGTAAAAACGTCCACATAATTACTAATATAAATGCAACGGAGAAAATTGCAAATGAAATTCATGTTAAAAAATGGATTATTAGTATTATAAAATCTTCTCGACAGGAAGGAGTTTTAATTTAGTTTCTTCTGGAGAAAATGTATATTTTAAATTCAATTTTATTTATCGTAGATACTACGCGACACGTAATCAATTGAGTTTACTTTTAAGAGCACTGAAATACTTAAAAATTATATTTGAATAAATTTTAGCGTTAATGGTGAGAGCTATTAACTGCAGGTTCGAATAGCTAATAAAAAAAATTTTATTATAAAATGTAAATCAGGTAATATTATTATTAAGTATGTTCATAATTTTTCTACATTATTCACTCTGCTGCTTCGTAATTATATGTTGAGTTAATATTTTATTTCAGAATTACTGTGTCTGAATTGGAAGCCGAAGGACAAATAGGATTGTTTTCGATAGAAGACTCTTTCGTGCCAAAAAATTATTTCCTACAGTACAAATTCGAAAATGCTGAAATTGAGGTAAATATTACTTACAAAATAATTTAATTTTTAAAAAGACACAGCAAACTCTATACCGTTTTATTTCTGCCAACTCAGTAAAAATAAATATATTTATTGACTTACTGAAACGTTTGCCCCTTACAGTTATATTACAAATGAAAATATGCTTTATTTTCTGATTGTGATATTATGAACAGTTATTATTTATTGAAATATTATTAAGGAATCTTTATAATTGATCATGAAATGAATAGATTTATAACACTTATATAAATGTTACCATCTAACATTAAATTCTTAATAAAATATATTTTTCAAAGTAAAACAACAATTTCTACATCATTTTATATATTAAATTATAATTTTTTTAAATAATTGCCTGTACACAGACTAAACCTATTTAAACTTCAACGATGGTTTCCGTTATTACAATCTTATGTTATATAGATTAGGAAATACTTATTTGCTACACTGTTTAGATATTTTGGTTTATATGATAAATGCAACGAATAAAAAAATCACCTAATGTTTTTACTTTTTTAAAACAACGTTAGTGTAAAATCATAATTTATAATTGTAAACTCCTGTGCTTCTTTTTATAAAAAAAATAACGTATGTTTTATGTAATTAATTTCTATTTCTATGTATTTTTCAAGACAGAAGACCATAGATTTAATTATAGGCATAATTGACATAAACACATCAGCATACAAAAATAACATTCTATTCTACTTGATATATAAAAACACTATATTATACTTTTCTCTTTACCTCCCTCTCTCAGGTCAGTCTCGCGAAAACATTTACTCTAGCTCCATAATTTCTCATCCATTCTGTTACCTTCCTGTTTCTCTCCAATCACCCCCTACATACCCCTTAACACCCTTCTTCCAAATGACTTTATGTGTACATCTCAATCTTGCATAGGACGTACCTACCCTACCTTTTCTCCATCAAAACTTTCCTTTTTCTCTATCTACAGAACCGCATCTAACTTATATCAGGATAATTTTAATTTGAGAAGACACTACTAGTCAAGTACCCTCCCACTTTCACATAGACCTACCATCTTTCATCTCTCGGATTGTAAGTGCTTCTCTCGATACATTCTTCCCTCTTCTGCATCTCAACCTCCTTCCACTTCTCTTTCATTCATGCCTGCACATTTACCATATTCTTCAACCATTCATTCACAATATTTTGTGACATTCTTGCTCGTTTAAACATTTTTCGGGGATCCATCTTCCACTCCCTCAAACTTGTTCCCATGCACAATCATTCCATTTGTTTTCTGAAGCAATATGTACCTCAGGAATGTGCCTCAGGAACAACCACTGCTCTGTGTCAATGCATTCATACTTCCTTATAACCCATGTTTCTACACCATACAGCATCACACAGTCATCCCAAAGCTTGCACGTCAATTGGAAGTTCCCTGAAAACTATTTCTCCACTTTTTCCTCACCATGCCCTATGTTTGGCTTGCTCACCTAATCCACCTGTCATTTAAATATGAAGCCCATGTATTTAAACTCCTTTACTCTCTCAGTCACTTCCCCCTTCAATTCCAATTTATCCACTCTTCTTTCCCTTTCTCTATTCCTTATTCGTATCCACTTTTCCTTGAATTCGCTTGCAACCAATCGTTTGTCCATATACCTCTCCACTCTCTGCATAACCTTATTTATCTCTCTCCAAAAGCACCATATCATCCGCATACGCAAGCATTCCTTTTTTCTACATTTAGTGTACCGAACACATATCCCCAATGCCATGCCTTTAGAAATTCTGATTCTCCTCTCCAAATTTGTTTCACCAACTCTCCGAACATCTGCGTTTCCTCCTTTCCTAGCTCCTTCCACATTTATGCCTTTAACCCGTCCAACCTAGCTGCTTTTCTAGCCTTCACCGCATCAAACGCCTTTTCTTTTTCCTCCTCCGTAAACTCTTTAACCTTCCCATCGAGTCTTATTTCCATACTCGGCTCTACATTTATTATACTACATTTTTCTATCCATTCTTGTAAAGACACTCCTGTATATCTCCTTCTCTCACCTGTTTTTAAAATACTCTATATCTCCTTTTCATTTTTACATAATCTTATTTCATTGGACTTTTTAGGTTATCGGGTTCATGCGGTTTAGTATGATCAAGAGAATAGTCGTAGTTAATGTTGGTTTATTATTCACACTAGTTCTTTATACCCAGTTTATGTCTATTAGTAGCTAGTAGTTTCTACGTTTCTTCTTGCTAATGTTGAATTACGAATACGATTGTAGTGTCTGATCCGTCCATTGTGACTGTCGGTTTGGCATTGGGCTGTGGGTGCGCCAGCAATGCTGCTCTGGTTATTTGATGTGTCCATTTACTAAACGCTTCTCATGTTTCTTCTTTGCATATGATCGGTTGCTTGCCTTTTTTCTTTCCATTCAATACATTGTTTGCTGCTCCTGGGATGAAACGGCGATAATAATGTATCATCCCGAGGACTTTTTTGCTGTCTGTCTGGAATTCTTGGATAACTTTTACTTGCAAATCCTTGAAAGCTGTCGCAACATTTCGTGGTGTTTTTCGCTGTTGTTGAGGGTGATTACTCCTATTTCATGGGCTGTTTTCACTTGGCCCCCCATCACGAATTTTGTGGTGGCATCGTGTAATTTTATCAGCTACTATAAATTTTATAAAGTTTAAATTTATCGTACCGTGTGTTTTTATAATAGTTCCGTTCGCTCCATATAGATTATACTTAGCTTTGTTGTATGCCTGCCTTAATCGATGTCGTGGGAAAACACAGACAAACACGGTTCCCGTATCGTTTAGAAATTGTATTTTTGTCTGTTGATCTGTGACGTATATGCGGTTTGATGTGTTCGGCATACATCAGTCGCCGATTCTACTGATTGCCTCGCCGGTTTTCCGTTTTTTTCGAATTTGCAAGGGCTCGGCACTTTTGTGCTTTGTGGCCGAACCTAAAATGGAACCAACATGTATCGAAAGTGCGATTCTTCGACCGGATTCGTTCTCGATAACTTCCCCTATCCTGTGATTGGTTGCTCTGCCGGGACCGCTGTGTAGTCTGGTCATCCTCGTGTTTCCTTAATTGTTTTCTGAGGTATCATTATGTAGCTGTCGGAGGTTGGACTGCAGGTGTTGTTGTGTTTATGATACCGTCTGCTAATTCGGTCACCTCGTCTAGGCTTACTTTTGATTGTGTCGCCAATATGGTTTGTAGGTTGCTTAGAAGTCTGCCCAACCAAAGTGATCGCAATAATATGTCTGGAAATTGGGATGCTTCTCTGTCGCCTAACTTCTCGTACTCCAATAGCTATTTCATCCAGTGCTCTTAACTTACGTAGAGGCGTCGAATTAGGTTGGATTTTAGCTTATCGTATTTTCCGTTTTACGGTGGATTGGCCAGAACGTTTCTTATTTCATGCGCGTATCGCGCTTTCAGGTTTCCAACTACGTAGCTGTATTTAGTGTCATCTGCGGTAAATTTTGAACTGAATCCCTACCTGAGCGAACCATCCTTCTGGGTCGTCTGCCCAAAATGGTGGAATAAGCACTTACACTCTGTTCACTTCGTCGTCGGCCATTTCACTGTGTATTTTCCACACTTCACTTGCAAATTATTCTTTTGATCTCGTCGGGGTTACCAATTTAGGATATCGTGTTCATGAGGTTTCCTATGATCAACATAATAGTCGAAGTTTATGTTTGTTTATTATTCATTCTAGTTCGTTATACACAGTTTATGTCTATTTATAACTTGTGTCCTAGAGTCGCCTCTGATTTTAGGCCCACCTCGTGGGGGCTCCTTCGAGATCGGGTGATGAGGGTAGCGGAGATATTAGTCGGGGTACCAGTCACGTTAGAGATTCCGTGTCTGGTAGGTCCCGTTGTCTTTCCCCTGGACATCTTCTGGTGTGATGGTGGTAGCGGTAATAATAGCCAGGGTACAACCATTTCGAGAATATCCTTACCGCGTTGCAGATTCTTCTGCGGAATTGGGCGTGGGTAACCGGTTCGTAGATTGATTTGTGTGTGGGTGAGTCCGGCACCGAGGTATGGGCTCTGGTTGCCTAGCGTGCTGTGGTGAGTTCGCTTGGCTAGTTTCTTCTACTTAGCAAGCCATGGTAGAAGGAACTGATGGTTAATCAGGCGCGTGCGCCCTATTTAAGCACAGGCCGTCTTTCTCATCCCCGCTCGTTCGCTCGTCGCTGGGTGGCAGCTCTCGCTGCCACCACCCAATTCTCTTCTGCCCTATCCAAGCTCCACTCCCTTAATCTCTTCCTCACTTCCCATTTTGCGTCCCAACTGCCCTCATACAACCATGCGCATCTCTTCCCATCACTCTTTTGACTTTCCGTCCGCATCCCACAATAATAAATAAATAAATAATAATGAAATAAACGAATTGAAAACCACATTATAGTATATAATTATTATAGCAATTCCTAAGAAATAAAATCCTATTACTATCACAAAATATTAATGATTAAAAGTAAGTATGGTATATAATATATTATGATCATAAAGTAGAATATTTATTCGCAAAATTTAACAGCTATTTTAATTCGATCTTGTAATATCTTACTAGTGAGTAAAATTGTAAAACATATGTTGTGCGTAAAATAACATTTATATTCAATAATCGATTATTTTTTCATTTTGATTTATTTTATAGATGATCGTTTCTTGATGTCTTTTAAATATGGCATTTTAGCTAAATATACTTTATAATTGATTGATTGTTGAGGCACTTAGACTTTATAGTTTATCTCAGGCCTGGTTTTGTTTTTAAGTATATTATAAATATGTTTCTAATATTATTTCCTACCCATGAATTGAAATTTATTTTATAGTTTTTTATTGGTCTTACAAGTGTAGCCAAGTTATGATTAGACTTAACAAACATTCTTGCTGATGCAGAAATTTATATTTCTAATTACTATTTTATATTGTTCTATAGGAAATACAGACCATTCCAACTCCATGCTTTAAACCAGAAAGATCTACATTTACTAACAAAGGTAATATTTTTTATAATATAACTTTCATTTAAGATAATGCTTATTAGAAGTGCATAAGTTCTACATTCAAATTTTAATTTTTGAGAATTTAATTTTAACAATGAAAATGTAAAATTAATTGCAGGAGAGAGATACATTGAGACTAATTCTCTCAACCGTACAGTGTTTCTCAACTTTTGAACATGTTTCCATTATAATATTTTATGTTCTATAAAACAAAATACATTCTAAACAAATGGTAATGCTAACCATTTACATTGTCACTAATGGTAATAAATATTTAGATACTTTGTTGTAATCTATAAGTAGATATCACTGGAATACTAGAGAGAAACAATTAATTATTTTAAAACAATTAATTCATAATTACAAAAATAATAAATAAGAGGTAGATGTAGAATATGCTCTAATATCTTACATTTAAATATAATATACAACTCACGTTAATTCAAATCTGTATCGATTATTTCAATTATTGCAATTTTTTACGTACAAAGTTCTAGTTACCATCAATAACTAGACATCTCTATCATAATATTGTTTGTTAAAGTTTATGGGTTTAAATCCTATTCGTGGCAACATTTAATCATACCTTATATTGTCTATTTTACTTTCACTTGTCATAACCATACAACTAAAACCTGGAAAATCCAAAAAAGAAAGGGTTTATATTTTGATGAAAAAGGATATTATTTTCTAAATGTTATTGTTTGGGTGAAATTAGTAATGTATGTTATTAAGCATTGAATGTTTTATTTGCATTGATTGGAAGGAGTCGTTGGGTTTGATGGGGTTCCGTGTTCGTTTGGTTCCTTTTTCTAATGTTCCGGGAATTTATTTTGCGACTATCTTCATTGAGAAATAAAATCTTGGGTTCATCGCCGATTGAAACAATTCCATATGCAAAAAACATCACCTACCTATCAACATTAAACTGAATATTTCTATGCAGTCCTTTGTCTTCCTCAAACGATTTCATAACTATTTCTACAGAGTGTGCCGATAATGGTGATCTAAATAGAAACACATCTTTCTGAACGTAAAATTTATTATATATAATACCTGCAATAATATATGTTTTACTGAAACATTTTTAATTAAAACTTGTGCATAATATTCAAGCATAAAATAATAAATATTAATAAACAAAATTATTTACTTCAGCATTGATAGCCGTTGAACAGAAGGGAAAATTCGTCCATCTTTTTGATTGTTACAATACGTTATATCGTAATAAATAAAGTTTTTAAAAGAGCGCTTTAAAAATAAATATATAAACATACAATGTTATTGTTAAATGTAAATATTTCCCTGTATAAATTTAAGCGCACAAATAAAAATATGTTTCAATAGACGTTCAACGTTACTAGAAACACATATCGCTCTAAAATATCGAGAAATAAATAAAATGTACAGTGAAAGGTACAGTATACACAAAACACACTTATCAGAGATAAAATATCACATTAATATCGGCCTTGAACAAAAGACCTTGAACATATTCGTAGATAAAAATAAGTCACTATTTATACTAATGTAAGTAGGAATTTAATTAGAATATTAAATTATATAATTAATGCTGTCTGTGTAATTTATAGCATATTGAATTTACATATATTTGCTGCTGAAACGTAATATGTTTATGAATTAGTAATTGCATTTAAAAATTTTATTACGAGGACCATTAAAAAAGTAGTAGTCGTTTGAGAATTAAAAAAACTAGTATATACTAACAAATATTAACTTTAGGCTGAAAGACCGCGGGTCGATAGCCGATGATTAGAAGAAACCTCAAGTCTGTACTCTGTTCACTTCATAAAAACTGTATAAATACTTACTTCTATTAATAAAGATGTTTTCTCTCTATTAACTTTTTATTTGTAAAAGAATCATACCTTAAACTACTTCTTAACATAGTTGCCTTGAAAATTTAAGCCTTTGTTGTTAGTGCGAGGAGTTTTTGTACCCAAGCTTCAAACTCCTCCCCCGCCAGTGTATTGAGATACGTAATAACAGCTTCTTTCACATCATCTTCTTTAAATTTCTTTCCTGCTCTTAAGTTTTTGTTAAGATGGTACATGATGCATGGTTTGAAGTTTCATATTTGTAATGTTGCACAACATGTAGCATTATCTGAGTTGTATGAGGTCGTGGAGTAGAACTAGAGATTGGACAACATATCTCGCCGTCGATTTTGAATCGCCAACCGTAATTTCTTCAATGTTGCACAATATGCATCGGCATTGATAGTGTCTTCACGGTCATGAAGTCAATGTACAGTACATCTCGTCGATCCCATAAAATAGTTGCCATGACTTTCCCAGTAAACATTACCGTTTTGATTTTTTCGAGTATAGCGGATGAACTTGATGCCATTCTAATTTATTGATTGTTTTTTTGGACTCAGGTGTTGCATAGCAAACTCATGTTTTATCACAAGTCAAACAGGATCTCCTTCAAGATAGTAACGTTTCAAAACGTTAGTACTGCAGTCGTACGCGCGGCATTATGTTCATTATTAAGCATACAAGGAACCCACCTTTCGGAAATTTTCTAAAAATGCAGATGATAATTTTAACTGTTCGTGTTCACTGATTTCATCAAATGATGCGCACCGATCGCACTTCAAGAATTCATTAATTGAACTCACCAATGCTCGTCATCATCATTGGTGGTTTCTCTTTCCAAGTTGTAATTACGACATTTTCTCTGTACACATCTTTCAATTGATGTTATATAACAAAAGGTTCTTGAGAAATCTAACGACAGCCCTAACCCCAGAACTGACGGAGTTCTTAATTTTCTTGAATATTATAAACACTCACAGTAACAACAGACATTACCAATGACACATAACTTAGCACACAAGTAGCTGAAATACAACTGAACTTATTAGCACACATCAGGATACTACTTTCCGGATATCCCTCGTATATTCAAATATTACTTGTATTATTATTGCTAATAATAAAGTTAAAATATATATTAAATGTATAGATTGAAAAGTTTCAGAACAATAAATTACAATTATAAATAAAATAAACATACTTTTCGTTATTAATATCATATCAATTAATTTTTAATAATAAGCCCTGATCATAACCAAATTAGGAATAAGAGTAATCATATATTGATTAAAACTATAGTTTCTAAAAATAAATCGTGCTATTACAGATAAAAATATTCTAATTTTATTTATGATATATAAAAATGTGTAATGACAAATTGTTATTACAAATCTGGAATACTATGACAAATGGCTATCAACCATTGATCTTTTCACTTATTAAATAATTATTAAAATATAATATGATACATTTGTATGAATAATTTTCTATCGAAAAAATGTGTTGCTTATGAGAAAATTATTGTGTTTGATTGTGTATTAGGATTTATTTATTTTATCCAACATTCTAAAAGAGTATTCCAATATTATACATGATAATTCTTTACAATGAATTCGTTCTTCCATTTTCTTATAACAAAAGTTCTGCTCCACGAAGACTTTCTTGATGACTATTTATCAAATGATTAGACAAATATGACTTTTTTACACTAATGAGTCCTAAATAGACCAAAACTTCATTGCCATTGCTGCTAGAAAAACAATCATTTAGAATTAAATTACTGTAGTAAGCATATGATTTAATGGACACCCATTTATCATAATGTGAAAATCTTCACAAGACACGAGATATAATATAGTAAACAAACGATTCCCGATTATAATAAAAACAAGAAAACATATCCCGGCTTAGATATCAACTCGGTAGTTGCTACCATCTGATTATTTTTGAACAAGTAGCAGAAATGGTAGACCTAGACAAACTAAAAGATCCCATTACAGCACAAATATATACTAACGCCAAGGAAAAGACGTAATACCAAACAACATTACATCTGCAGAGGAAACATGGCAACAATTCAAGGAAACGATAAATGATATTGTACAAACCTTAGGCTGGTGCCAACGACAAGGCAAGCAAGAACCATTCTTGAACGATAGCAACACACAATTAATGTAGGGACGGAGTATTCGAGGGAATACAAAGTGCTGAATAGGAGAATAAGAAACAAAATCAGAATAGCAAAAGAGACTTAACGAAAAATGTTCAAAAATAGAAAAATTTCAAAACATGACACATTCAACGTTCAAAAAATAATTAAAAATTTGACACACAGAAATAAAAAGAAACTATGTAGAAAACTAATACATACTAACAACAAACAAATGGTAAAATATAAAGGCCAAATGCAAATGGGAAGGAATATGCAGAGAAGCTGTTTTCAGATGATAGGTCTCCCAATTCAGAAGGAAATGATAGAAAATTAGAAGGATCAACAATTCTAAAGGATAAACTCTAAAAGGCAACCAAAGACACAAAAGCAGGAAGGCTACAGGATCAGATGATCTATTTAAAGTGGTAGTATTAAAGTAGATGCTTCAGATATATAACAAAATCTATGATACTGGTTACATTCCTAAGGTCTGGGTAAAATTCACATTAATAACCCTCCCAAAGAAAACAAATGTTAAAATATGTAGTGAATACCGACTAATTAGCCTATTCACGGAAAATATTTATAAGAATTATTCACATCCGTATTTGGAAAAAGATCGACCAAGACATCGGAGATACGCAACGTAAAACATCAAAAACTTGTAGAAATGTTCAAAGAAACTAACATCGACGAGAAAGACATTTATATTATTACGAACCAAATTGGAACCAAACAACTCAGGTTAAAATAGGACAAGAACAAACGGAAGAAGTTCAAATTCTATAAGGGTGCATTTTGTCACCTCATAATCCGATAACATTATATCTGCACTAGATGAATGCTTACAAGGAATAAAAGTAAATGAAATAGCAATAAATAACACCCGATACGCAGACGATCCCGAGTACGACATTAAAGTAAGTATAGAAATAGCAAGAAACACCTTTAAACAACTACAACCCTTAGTCTGTAGCAGATACCTATCAGGGAACATCAGATGATAAATAGTCCAGTGTTATGTTTTTTCAGTGCTAGTTTACGGAGTGGAAGGTTGGACAATGTCAGTAGCATCAATGAATAAACTTTGAGCTTTCGAAATGTGGACGTACAGAAGAATGCTCAAAATTCAATGGACTGAAAAAGTAACGCACAACGAAGTACTTAGATGAATGGACAAAGAAAAAGAATTATTCACGACGGTGAAATTCCGAAAAGATGTATATTTCGGGCACATATTCGGAAATAAAAAATATGAATTTATCAGTTAATGAAAAATACAAGGAAACGGGGAGTTGGAAGAAGGAAGTTGTTCTGGCTGCGAAATGCGGTAATGTTTAGGAATCAAGGACGCTCCTAGACTAAGCAAGATTGGGACGAGTATAATCATATCGCCTTGAGAAGAGCAAAAAGAAGAAGAAATAAGTTAATCATTTAAATGGACACCCATTTATTATAACAAATCGATAAACATATGTTTAATACAATAGCTCTTACTCATTGTCCAAAAATAAATAATTTATTATTATACATCACAGAAATAGAAATAATAATAAAATTACTAATAATTGTCAATAAATTATTTATTTATTTGACATTTCTCTATGTATTTAAATTATATTACATAAATTATAACTATAACGATTATTACATTCAAGTAATACCACAAAGTAAGCGCCTGCACATTTAAACATTTAAATTATATATTAAGATATCGAGACTGTTAGATCTTTAAATTTGATTTATTTCTCCCGAAAGTGCTACAGTGTGGAGAAACATATGTAGTGTTTTAAATAAACCAAATTTGAAAATCTAACAGTCTCGTTTTCTTAATTTTGAATATGGATTTTCAACTTCCAAGTGCCTCAACAATCAATTAATTTAAATTATAATTTATGAGAAGAAATTAGTATAGTATAAAACATTATAATGTCATCAATGTAAGTATTAATTATTTTATATTGATAAACATTAGAGGAAAATAAAAATAGTTTAGAAAATTTTAATACGTAAGTGTTTTAGGGTATTATTTATTTGATCTATATGCTAACAAATATATTCTAATATTATATATAATACTCGCATTTGGAAAGAGTTGATTTCACAAAATAGGCGTTTTCCATTATCACCTTTTATACTTCTGGAGGTAGTTGTTCCATGAAGACTATCTTGATGACGACGCATCAAATAGTTTACCAAATATGGCCTTTGGCTCTAAAACGGGATTATTATTTAACACTATATGGCGACCCATCAAATTATGAAGAATGTTCTTCCAGGTGCTCTTATTAAGTAAGCTCATTTATGCTTTTAATTAAATACTCTTCACATCAAATTAATTGATATTTTAATATGAAAATAATTTTAATATGCTGTGTGCAAGTGAGGTCGAAAAATATTTTTATATAATAATAAGAAATAACATATATTTCTTTTATATTGTAACGAAATTAATTGTATTCTAGAGTAACCATCCGTAAAACCTTCGTACTGTTTGTTAACGGTGGCATGACCGAAAATCCAGTTTCAACATTCTAATTATTACTTTCACATAAATTGTCAATTTACGGTTATTTCTTTTTTAACTACCTTCTTAATAATCATATAAAATATATAGATACTCAATACATCCTCTAGTGAAAACTAAAACTACATTAAAACTAACTAATACATTTTTGTAATGTTGAAAAAATCACATATTTTAGTCTTCTTGGTTTTTATTGCCTTTGTTATTCTTGATAACATATTTATTGTTTAATAATAGTTTATTAGTGCTAATAACAGTTGTTTTAAACAGGTCAAAGAGAAATAGTACATATATAAAAAGAGACTCTACAGTACAAAATATAACATGAAACTAAAAATATAAAATTAATATAAAGATAAAATACGATATAAAATTATCAAAAAAGTAATAAATTTAAAAAATTATTGTATTTTAAACTTGTATTTATTTAAAATACAATAAATTTAATATAAAACACACGTACTTAAACAATTAAAAAACACACATCACATCATTATTGATAAACAAGCCAAGTGAATTTAATTTAACCTAAAACCGACAGTAATATAATGTTTCACCAAGTGATTAATGAAAAACAAGTATATGATATTTTTATTATGCCTAGTGTTATAGTTGTTTGTGTTAGGGTATGTGCTATATGAAGAACAATGCTTTTTTAATGTAAAGCAAACATACATAGATATAGAGACTAGGTAGAGTTGAAATCATCATAGCTATGAATGCCTGCCGATAATCCTCGGTGTAACAAAGAGACTACACACAATTCTCAGTGCTCGTCGTTGTAGACCAAAAATCCTGTGCATAATAGTAGAATGGGCTCAGAAAATAATTCCACATAGTAATTGTGACGGAATTAAGGAATGATAGGCAATTTTAAGGACATCTCTTGAAACTTCCTTTGATAGGGAACGAATAGCGAATATTGAAGCACACAACCTTTTGAATATTGCATCACCATGTGAGGATCATGAAAAATCAGTGGTAATATGCATAACAAGAAATTTGATCGTTTGTAATTCGCTGCCGGTTTCTCTAAAAGAAAACGTTCTAAAAGCTGTTTTACTATCATTTAACTTAAGCCGATTTGAAACAAATTATTTGGATAAATTCTCATATGCCTCCCTATGTAAACTTGTTACTGCATTAATATCTTTGAACTTAGCAGTCAACGTGGTATCATCGGCGTATAATAAAATATTCGCATCCTGTACTGCGCTTGGTAGGTCATTTATATATAATAAAAATAACAGTGCCCTAAAATGGATCCTTGTGGTACCCCATGAACAACCGGTAGTTCAGATGTTGTGACTCCACACTGTATTCTACCAGTTAGGTATAATAAAATCAATCTACAACTAGTCAAAATGACAAAATTTTATTTTATCGCACAATAAAGGGAAAATAAGCAGGAAATGCTAAAATATATACCTGAAGCTGAGGAGATGATAAGGGTTTGAGTGGAAGATCACCTGGAAGCGTGAACTCCGCCCGTCAGCATGGTGTCAAAATTTTATGTATGTTTTTTATTCCTTCGATATTGTCTCGTTATTTTATTTGTATAACCATGTTTGATAAAGATTAAATAAAGATTAAAGATTAAAGGCTTTAGATAGATCTAAAAACGAAGATTTTAAATGGTGTATTGTTGAACGTCCTATTCGAAAACCATATAATTCTTGGCAACAGATGTAATTTTCGAAATGGTCTATGAGTTGCATTTGAAATATTAAAAAAAAAATGTTTGCTATCACAGGTAAACAGGAAATAGGTTGGTAATTAACGGCAACTGAATATTCAATATTCTTGTGAATAGGTACCACTAATGCTTTTTTTATTGAATCAGGAAAATGTTGATCCTTAATACATTTATTTATTAATTTAGTGAGTGGTAATATTATTGTTGTAAGCACAGATTTTACGACATCGTAACGAATTCCATAAATGTCTCTACTTTTAGTAGGCTTCAAACTGTTTATGGCCTTGACCACTACACTGGTCGAAACTTCCGAAAAATTAAAATACGTTCCACATGCTTTGGAATGGCGACACATTAAAATGATTTGATCAATGCTAGGCTCAGGCAAAGAGCTTATAATATTAGTAGCAACAATGCAGAAAAACTGATTAAATTCTATTGGTGGTATAATGCATTTTTTTTAAATAAACAGTTTATTCAAAAGAAAGTCATAAATACAATACATAATATATAATATTTGGACAGTTCTATCCCTCGTTCTTCACCTCGAGATCCTCGATTGATTCCTGTCCGGGTTAATGGTATTGAGGGATGTTTGTTGGTTTGTCTAATATTGTGTTGCTTTGAGTTACTCGATTTTATTATTTATAAATAGATTTTTAAGTTTTAGTTTATACGGTATTAAGTTTAATTTTTTTTACATATGTTGGTAGTTCATGGTATTGATTTTTTGCGATTGTCATTAAGTTTGGTGAGTATTTTTGTGTCTTGCACCTCTCAGTTCTTAGCATGGTTTTTCTTCTTGTTTTATGGTTGTGAATTTGTTTGTTTAGAATTAAGTTTATGCTTGTTTTTATGAATTTGTGTTTTATTTTATATATGAGTCATACGTTATTTAGTGTGATTAGGTTTTTTATATTTAATTCATTTATTTGCTTGTTTAATTCTTTAGTTGGTGTTCTTTTATTTAGTTTGTATAGTATTTTTTATAATTTTTTGAATATGAGTGTCCCATTTTAAGTTGTTTTGTATATTCAATCCTAGATATGTAATTGTTTTAGTTTCGTTCATTGTCGTGTTTTTTATGATTATTTCTAAGTTGGAGTCGTTTTTGTCATTGAAGTGTATATACTTCGTTTTTTTGTTCGTTTATTGTGAGAGTATTTTTTGTGTACCATGTTTCTAATTTCTTCATGTCTGCATTTAATTGATCTTGCAGTTGTTGTGAG
The DNA here is from genome assembly GCA_963969525.1 of Ontholestes murinus. Taxonomy (NCBI): domain Eukaryota; kingdom Metazoa; phylum Arthropoda; class Insecta; order Coleoptera; family Staphylinidae; genus Ontholestes; species Ontholestes murinus. Next base: position 23,643,224 of record OZ018395.1, read on the forward strand.
TTTTTCGCTGAATATAAAATGCAGGTATCATCTGCGTAAATGTATGATTTACCAGTTAGATTGAAATATATCGTTGTGTATAGTATGTACAAAATCGGTGGGTGATTCCGTATTCTGCTTCTATGGTCTTACTGTTTGTGTTGTTAATTCGTGTAATTTGTGGTCTTTCTAGTATGTAGGTTTTCAGTAAGTTTAGTGCTTTGTCTTTTGTCCCTATTGCTTCATTTTTTTATTAGCTTTTCTTTCGAGACGGTATCAAATGCTTTTTTCATATCGACAAGAATGGCTATAGTCTGTTCTTTTTTGTCTAATTTCTCCTTGATGTCATTAGTAAATTCGTGAGTAGCTGATGTTATGCCTGTTAGTTTTTGAAATGCATATTGCTGTTTATCGATGATGTTGTATTTGTTTGGTGATCTATTATTCTGTTGAATATTACTTTCTCTAAGATTTTATTTAGGGTTGATAAAAGCGTTATAGGTCTATAGTTTTCTGGTTTGCTATCTCTGTTTTTTTATATATTGATTTTATGTAATTTGGGTATGTTACAATTTTCAATATTTGATTTATAATGTTTGTTAATATGGGTGTCAATTTGGCTGTGTTATTTTTGAGATTTCTTATAATTGTTTTGATTTTCAGTTGTTGGATTAAATGCTGTAATGTTTTCTATTGTTTTGTGTCTGTATTTGTGATCGTTGTTTCATTTGTTAATTTGGTATATATATATTTCGTTTGCTATTCTTTCGTATTGTTTAGTTGTTGTTCCATCTTGTTTAGTAATTTCTTGTATGTTCTGTTTTTGTGTTTGGTTCCATATTTTTTGGGGGTCAATTGTATTGTTGTTAAACAGTTTTGGCTTGTTTAATTTTTTCGTTTGTTATTTTTTTTATTGTAGTTTTATAATGGAGTTATTTGCAAATGGTACTTCTTTGATAGTTTATTTCTCGCATCTATATATTTTATTACTTCATCATTTATTCCAGGATGTTTTCTTGATCTTTTGATTTTTTTACTGTGGTGTTGTGGTTTATAATATTTAGTAGTATTTTTTAATGTGCTTTTAGGCTGTCTATTGTTTTGTTATCTATATTTTCTATGTCTTTATTAATCTAATCGTGATCTATTTTTGTAATTGTAAAATATTTATATTTTGTTTTTTGTTCTATTTTTTGTACATGTATTACTAATGTCGTATGATCAGATGTGCATGCTTCTATTCTTTGTATATTTGTAATTAGTTTTTGCTGATTAGTGATCCAGCATGGAGTTTTTGCCATTTGCATTAAATCGGGTATTTTGAATTTATATTTTTGTTATTTAGTCCTCTGCTAGAGATTATAACTTTCCATGCGGCTTTTGGTTTGCAATTTAAATTTTTTATATGAGCACTATTCTGCTTACTTACAATTTCTAATTAAATTTTTATAGTGAATCCGACACTTATTCCTTAGAGTTCAGAATTATTCGTTTTATTGCAAGCTTCCGAAATTAAGGCAAGAGTATTTCTCATATTGTATACCATTTTAGTTGTTTTCGCTTGTTTTTTGCTACATTGTTTCTTCTCTGGAAAAGACGTATTAAAATGATGTATGAATATTGACAAAAATTTGTCGAAACATTCATCAGCGTTATTAATATCATTAATAAAACCCCATGACTCGTTATCCAATAACTGGAGTAAAATAAATTTGCCCGGACTAATGACAGAATTTACAATTTCAAAATATGGTTTATTAACTTGTTGTTGATCAACCGGAAAACTAAATAAAGTGCCTTTTTGGTCAGATAGGTTAAATAGAATCAGCTGCAGAGTTAGTACAAACATAAACAATGCAGTTATGAAGTCGTGTGGGAAAGTTAACTAAAAAATTTAATTCATAACATTCAGCAAAATTTATAAGTTTAGATTTATTGCAATATTTCCCATTAAATTTGACATTGATATCTGCTGCAAGATATACTTGTTTGTTAGTTGTATTAAGTACGATTCGCAAGAATTTGTTAAAAGTGGAGACCGATAGGCAGTAAGTACTATATAATTTTTAACACAAATTCCCACAATTTGACAATCCCTCTCCGAAATTACATTAGAAAAATCAAGACATGAGTATTCTATATTATTTCTAATTATAATTAATACACCTCCGTGACGAAATTTCTTTCTGGAAAATTGGACTGCTACATGAAAATTGGTGAGAGCAATATTTGCACATTCTTCATCAACTAAAAAGTGTTTACATACGCAAAAAAAAGATATATTATGTGAGCTGTTATTTAAAATTATGTCAATTTTATTTATTTATACAGACAAAAAAGTTTTTGTATTTTTAGTGATGCAATTTATATTATGTTTTTTGGGGAAGATGCTACAGGTGAACTAACATACGAGTATCGATCTAGATTTGAATAAATATTGTTCTGATGAACTTGCCCACATTTATAATTGATACTGATAGAGCTACACTCTTGATGGAACGAGATATGTAAATTCAATGGGGTAAAACACTTGTTAAGTTACATAATATTTTTATTTTCAGTTAAAAATTATTTATTTTCAGTTAAAAATATTATGGAACTTAACAAGTGTTTTACCCAATTGAATTTGCCTATATTTTTTTGCAAGGTGTCCAAGATATTTCCCATAGTTATCGCCTAATATAAGGATTTTTGCATCTTCTTTAATAGTTTTCGGTTTGCTTCTTGGAAGTGGGCCTACCGTTTGTGACATATATTCAAGTTTTACTTGAAGTTCATCATTTACTGCTATTAATTGATTAATTTGTGTAATCTGTTCTGTGATTTGGTGATTGTAATATTTGCAAGTTGAACAATTTCTTAGAAGTGATCAGCTAAAGTTGTCGAAATTATAGTTACAAGTGTAATTAAAGAAGTGATACGAACAAAGTGAATTGTTTTATTTATTTTGAATTATTAAAATGTATCATGAAGTGAAATAAAAATATTTTTTTAAATAGAACCCCCTGAATATTATTGCATATTTGGATTCCTGTGTCAATTCTGGAGCGACTTTATGTATCATACATATTATCTAAAATAATTCGTCTAGCCGCAACTCGTCATTTTAGCAACAAGCAGACGCCTGGTAAAAATTGAATATCGCATACATAATTAAACTTAAGAGAGCTGTGACTGCAATTTTACTAATCATGAAATGTACTAATAAAGGCCGGACGGCCAAAGCCAAACTTGTTTTTGTGTTAGAAGAATCATTTAAAAAATGTAACTTTCATATAAATCACCATGTATAACAATTGCAGCCGAAAATATTTTTAGGTTGTAGCCTTAAGGTTCCTTCACCATGTTACGATAACATATTCTAAAAATGTACTTTAATAAACCCACAATCTTTCATCCACTAATGGCTCACCCTGTATACTACGTTTGTAGAATTATACGATCATAGCACTAACATAAAAGCAGTTGTTAATATAAACCGATATATTTTTGGGCTTTAGAAAATTCTCATTTATTACAAAACGTGGAAAATATAAAAGCCTTTGTCCAGTTGAAAATTGGTTTGGAATCATATACAATATACAGTCATTTGTTTTTATAAATTTAATCCTAGTTGAATCTAACAATTATAGTTCATAATATTGTTTTACCAATCAATAACTTTTTCAATTACAGCGCCAATTGTAAAATTTTAATATTTTCTAATCAATCAAATACGCTGTATATGTTTGGAAATAGTGTATGTTCACACTATTCGCGTTGTTTTTTCATAATGGGTGGCAATGATTTATTTTTTTAACGTTGGACACACTATTCGTCAATTTTCCGTTACTCAAGCGCCTGACATGTGAACCTGTCAAAATACATACAGTGTTGCTATATCTTCCGCGACCATCATACGTTCATTTAAAACAAGATAGCATTGTTTGATAAAATCCATTATTTCTCAAAAACTTACTGATAAATTTCTTTAAAATGCCAAGAATTATTAGCGCTGAAATTAAAATAGCAATAAAAAAGTGTTATGTTCAATACAGAAAAGATCTGCCAAATTTCAGCCGTGATGATATTTGTATTAGACCGCAGAATATATTTTCAGTAAGTAAAAATTAAGTTAAGTTCTTTTCATTCATCAATTAATTCCTAGATGAGTACAATAACAATAGCAAAGATAGTGCAGGAAAAAATCGAAAATTTAAGCACCTCATCCTCTGGCAAAAGAGCCAAAACTGACATTTTTACCAATCACATGTTTAGGAAAGACCTGCAACAACTTATTTGGCAATATAACTCAAAAAATGGATATTTTACGTTAGATGATCTTTTGGCTAATTCGCGAGAAAGTTTAGAATTTAAAGGTGGGCGAACAACTTTATACAAAATTCTGAAATCGATGGGATACAAGTATAAAATGGTAAACGGTCGCAAAATTTTATGTGAACAAAAACACGTCGCTGTAGCTAAAATTAAATTTTTTAGAAAATTTTCAAATTCTAGTCAAAATTTTACGTTTGTATATCTTGACGAAACGTGGATTTACCAAAATGGGTCGGCAATTCGTCGTTGGGTACACGATTCAGATTTGAAAAGTAATCCACGCAAAATTGAATGTGAAGGGTCAAGATTTACAATTTTACACGCAGGATGTCATTTAGGTTTTTTGAAGGGATGTGATTTATTGTTAAATTCAAAAAATAATGATAGGGATTATCATAAAACAATGGATGGAAACTTATTTCAAAATTGGCTAAATAATCAGCTTATTCCTGCTTTGACAAAGTTAGATAAAACATGTGTAGTGATTTTTGACAATGCGCCCTATCATTCGGTACAGCTGGACAAACCACCTACATTTTCATCTAAAAAAAGTCGAATGCAGAAATGGTTGAATAAGCACGACATAGAATTCAGAGATAACTTTTCGAAAAAGCAACTATGGAATTTGATCAAACCTTTCAAAATTATAATCGACGATATGTAACAGATGAGACATTGAGAGAACATGGACGTGAGATTCTTAGATTACCCCCATACCATTGTCAATACAATCTAATTGAAATGGCATGGGCATTTTGTAAAACACATAAATTCGCGACCATCGTCTAAAGACAGAGCAGTGAATTTATGACTTGAGTCTATTTCGAAATGCACTCCTGAAATGAGGAAAAATTTTTGTAGACATTGTTAACAACTTATTTCGGAAGATTGGGCGAAATTAATGGGCAATCTTTCATTGGATAACATTCCCCCTTTGATAATTACATTAGGAGAATCGGACTCGGACTCTGATTGGGATTTTGATACAAATAATGATTTAGAATTTTAGAATGAAACTATGGAAGTTGAATAGTTTTGTTCTTTTTTGTCAAGGATAGGTGTATAAAAATTTGGAATAAAAGTTCGAAAAAAGTAAGGTAAAGTTATTAAAATAAGTAGGTACAAGAACTTTTATAAAATTTTGTTTTAGGAATATTTTGGTTAAAATCAGAAATGTACTGAGAATATGGTGATCTGGCCGCACATAAACTATCTGCAGTCAAGAAAATTAGAAAATTGCACATTTTAGAAGTAAACTTCTCAATATATTTTTTTCTTTGCCTACTGAAATTCGAAAAATAATTTTAATAATTAATTAATTAATTATATAATGAATTTAAAAGTAACATGACTTGTGTTTAATTGTGACTATTTTTCTGCTGAAACCTAGTAAAACTGACAACATCGCACAAAATGCTGACACTACTTGTAACCTCAAACTTATAGAAAAATATCACCTAATTCAGCAGACAGTTTTAGTGCCAACATAAATGCTAAATTTCCATAGCATCCCATTATGCAAAAAAAAACGTGAATAGTGTATATAAGATATTATTTTAAATACAAATATACATATTTAATGAAGAAAAATTTTTGGAACATAATAAGTGTTTTACTTCATTTATTTTAATACGATTGCGTTTAAATATTAATAACGGGTAATTATATTAAATTCTCTTTCGTCCTCTTATTTCATTTTCTAAATTGCTTCTTTTCTTTGTAAATAATCGTATTTTATGTTTATTTCCAGTAATTAAAATAATTCTTTTGCAGAACTTTCACCCATTGATGTGTTTGCAACAGATTTATATGAAAAACTGAATGGAATTTTACACCGGCAGCTATCGGCAGTTATTGTGGAATACTCAGTTAACGAATTGCTCTTGGACGAGAGAGATGAAATCACGTAATGTATTACTTAATAAACATACTTATATGTGATCAAATTTTTTGATCAAAGGGTACAGAGCGAATGTATATAGATGAGTTCATTAAAACATTTTCGATTCAGTTTTAATTTATTAAAAGTTACCGTATTTTTTTTATTAAACCTATAATTGTATCTTAGTAAATATTTTCGACATTTATTGCCTTATATTTATTTAAAATGTTTAACTACTTGTATACCTCTATAATTAATTTGGTGTATTTTAATATAATAAAAATACTTAATACTTTGTCTGTATAACTGGATTTATTCTATGCTAACTATAGTTTCGAAAAGACACTTGTCATTTTCAAAACATACATAAGTAATTAATAGATCAACTTTCTGATTGATACAGTTAAATATTTTAAATATGTCGAGAAGTATCATGTTTTTATTTCACTATAAAATCAATTGAATCGAAACGAAGTGTTTAATTAACCTTCTAATTAACATAAAAATTTTCTTGAATGTTGTCGGCGTTTACTTGGTGGACAGTTTGATGAAAATTAAATAAAACACTTTTTAATTTATTTTATGTGGTAAATCAAAGTGAAAGGTGTTTTATTTAATTTTATAAAAATGTTTCACCATCAGTTAAGTGAGAATTTAACTCGACGTATGTTTTTTTTTCGACACAGGCATTAAAAATAGATAATCTGATATTAAAAATACATAATGGTTAGATTTTTAAGTTAAGTTTCTTTAGAATACTACACATTTTTACAAATATATCAATTTTTTTATAGAAATAATAATAAATGTTTAATCTTCTTTGCATTTTTAATAACAGAACTAGCTAGAATTATATGTAACGCCAATAGAGAATATTTAATTATTATTATATTTCCAACTATTTGATTCTGAAAATAAATTTGCCTACCTACTGCTTAGTAACAAATTTTTATTAATAATTAAATATTTGTGAATATCGGCGTATGATACAATTTTCTGTAGACGTGGCTTTCGTCATCTCCACTGGGACTGTCAAATGCGATTTCAGCTGAGAAAAGGACATACGATAAAATTGCACTGAATTCAATTCGAGGTAGGGGTGTATAGTAGCTCAGTGTTTAGATTGTTCGCCTGGAAAGCGAAAGGTTACAGGTTCAAGTTCCGTCTACAGAAATATCTTTATCTTTGGAAAATAAATTTATCTAACTATGCCTAATTAAGGTCTTTCTTTGTTTAATAATAAATACATATATCTTTAATTACGATTGAAGCACAAGTAATAAATAAATAATTGATTCCAAATGGGCTGTTTTACTATATTGTAAGTAATTTAGTTGAAAAAAGATGTCCAGTAAAATTAAAATTTCGATTAGAATCGATGATTGGATTGGTATATAAACATTATAATGAATTTAATACGTTGATTAAACACTTCTTTGCCTATTATTTCATAATGTTTTACCAATAGATAAGTGAGAAAAGAAATATAATTAATCATTAATTCTTTGACACACTACAAGTTGAAATATTTTAATTTTAATTTTTAGAAAACGTCGATTTTTTTCTATTTAGGAAACGATAAAAATTCCAACAAGATACAAAAAGGATTAGTCAGATTATCATTGAAAATAAAACAGAATCTCTTAGTTACTTAAGTGCAATGTAATAAATTAAGCATAATAAGTAAATACAGTAAAATTAACATCGTGAAAATTGCTAGCCTTTCAGAATAATTTTTCATCATTAACATTGTGCAACACGATTTTTGTGACTCGGCTCTCTTTGCTATAAGTCGGTTCAGAAGAACCCAAAATTAAGGAAATTCAACGTCAAAGTGATGCCGATTTGCTTATACGGGTAGAGGATCGATTTTATGGAATTTTAGACTTTATTTTTGTGTTATACTTTATGGTGGCTTTGGATGACCAATAATAGAGGTTAAACTTCATCATAAATCACTTACACGTCTATAAAATACATAATATGTTTTTCCTGATTTTTTGGATAAAAATTGGTTTTATTCGATTTTTTTTCTCGCAAGGGAGGAAATTATTGTAGGTCTATTTAAAAAAAAAGCATATTTAAGATAGCGTTATTGATGTAGAACAACAAAATAATATTAAATTTCAAGATTTCAATGTACGAGGGGCGTTTGAAAAGTCCGTGCAAAAATAAAACCTACTAACGTGTTTGGGGTAAACCTTTTTTTATTTTTCGACATAGTCTCCTTTTAGGCTTATACACTTCGTCCAACGATGTTCAAGTTTGTTGATACCTTCGGAATAATAGGATTTGTTCATGTCTGCAAAATATCGATCAGTGTCTGCAATCATCTCCTCGTTTGAATAAAATATTTGTCCCGCCAGCTACTTCTTCAAATTGGGAACAAATAGTAGTCCGAGGGAGCCAAGTCTGCAGAATTGGGGGGATGTAAAACGAATTGGAATCCTATTTCCATTAATTTTGCAACCATAACTGCTGAGGTGTGTACTGGTGCTTTGTCGTGATGGAAAAGGACTTTCTTGTGGGAAAATCGCGGGCGGTTTTCTTGCAGCTCGGTTTATAAACAGTCCAATAACGATAAATAATATTTACCTGTAATAGTTTTACCATTTTCCAGATAGTCGATGAGGATTATCTCTTGCGAATCCCAAAAGATAGTCGCCATAACCTTTCCGGCCGAAGGAACGGCAGATTCCCCCTTGGTAACCCATTGTTTAGATTGCTGTTTGATCTCAGGAGTATAGTAATGTATCCATGTTTCATCCACAGTGACGAAATGACGCTTAAAGTCCTCCGGATTCTTCTGGAACCGCTGCAAACCATCCACATCCATCTTGCGGATAGCTTTCTTAAGTCCAAATTTTTATGCAAAATATTATGTACTCGTTCAGTCGAGACACCCACAGCACTAGCAATCTCACGCACCTTAACTCTTCTGTCAACCATCACCATATCATGGATTTGATCAATGATTTCTGGAGTCGTAACCTCCACAGGCCGTCCAGAACGTTCAGCGTCACATGTGCCCATATGACCAGTTCTAATATTTTGAAACAACTTATAAACTGTTATAATCGAAGGTGCAGAGTCACCATGTTTATCAAGCTTCTCTTTAGTCTCCTGAGGCGTTTTGTCTTTCATAAAGTAATGTTTAATCACCACACGAAATTCTTTTTCGTCCATTTCTTGAAAATCACTTGACTTCCTTGATTCACACGAATGCCAAACACAAAGAAATAGACCAATATGGCTGAAACTTGGTGTGCGTTTATTCAAGAGATGTTACTAACTAAACATGACCTCGATGCGCGCCGGTGGTGCCATCTCTCGGACTTTTCAAACCATCCTCGTAATACAATATTTTCTATTAACAGTAATAGCTGCGTAGTTACATTTCTATTCATATGATAAAATTATATTTATTTCTAGCTGTTTTTGTTTTAAAAATATGACATTTTATGCCTAGTCGACTGACGTTTAGAAGTTAGAGAACTTTACCTAACAAGTTTTCTGTTCTCGATTACCATAATGCGCTGATGGAACCGTTCTCCTTGTTCTTCAGAGTAATCCCCCATGTTATCTTTAAAGCAATCGAGATGCGAATCTAACGTATGTAGCTTCAAAGACATACGACATCTCATTTTCCCAAAATTGTCCACTAAATCTTCGACTACTGTTTTATAGTCTTCTGCCTTGTGATTCCAAAGGAATACTTCAATCACGGCTGAGAAACTTTTCCAAGTTTGACTTTCACTTTCATTCAGTTTCTGTATAAACTGTTCCGACTTCATCATCTGATCGGTTTAATTTGTGGTCCCACAAAAACGCCTGCTTTTACTTTAGCCTCTGACAGCTTAGGAAATTTCTCGCGAAGAAACTTAAATGCCTGCGATTGTTGGTCAATCTTCTTAACAAATTGCTACATAGGCCTCAGTTTTAATTGTAGCGGAGGCAAAGAAATTTTGCCCTGGTCAACAAATAACTCTAATCTTGGAGGCCAAATCTTAACCTGGTAATGCTGATTTTTGGCTCAGCTGTCCCATAAACAAAGGTTTGCTACCTTCTTCGTATAGCGTCCTTTCAGACCCATGAAAAATGATATCATTTTAAAATCCTTAATAACTTCCCAATTTTTTGACGCTTTCATAGTTTTCCTTCAGATCAGAAGAATATGCTATGGGGATCGAGGAATATCGGTTTCCATTGTGAAGGAGAACTACTTTTAAGCTTTGAGAAGAGCCATCTATATATACTTAATTCGAGTTGTACTCAATTTCAACTCATTAAATAACCCCTTGATATCATTATAAAAACATAAATCTTTTTTATCCTCTTATTATTATTTTTATTACTAATGATATTATACATAAATTAAAATATAAATTTAATTGTCATTATACAGGGTGTCTCAAAAAGCACTCTTTTATATGAATGAATATAATATTTGCATCGATTATCAAAGAATTCAGATTTTTGCTTGAGATGAAAATATTTGTATCATCTGGATAATTTTCTATAGTATGGTTATTGCTTCTAATTTCTTGTATCAGATCGTTTATGTACAATAAAAATAGTGTATTTTTATTGTTGTATTGCTGTCTACTTCTATAACCACCCGTTGAGTGCGTCTGTTCAGATATGGCCAAAATCAGCCTATGGCGATATCTCTAGTACCGTTCTTTTTCAGCCTACTTTTTTAATAAAATATTATGATTAACACAATTGTATACCTTTGTGAGGTCTATAAATATTACAATTGTTAGCTCTCTATTTTTTGTATTTGTTATTATAATTCCACGAAATCGCATCTTGCAGATGATATGGACTTTCCTTTTCTATATCGACGTTGTGTGTTATTGATTATATTAATTTTATTGACAAATATTGATCATGATATACTCGAATATTTTCGAGTGGTAGTAAGCTAACCCTCTATTTTTTTTTTTGAAAATTTGTGTGGTTAATGCTGTTTTTCATTTTGCTGGAAAGACTCCAAAGCGGAAAGAGTTATTTACTATATAAATTAGTTATTCTATTAACTGCAAAATAGAAAATTTGATAACTGTTATCATTACAACAAGACTATGAGTTTCTAAGTTTCCTATAATATTGGAGCATTCGGTTACTGTTATAGAAATCTTGTTTCTTTAGCTAAATTCTGGTTGTAGACCGTTTTGCTTTAGTTCGTGTCTATGCTGAATTATTTATTTCTACCAAACCCTTAAATGTTTCGACGTTTCAAAAATATGGGGTAGAACCGATCATTTGGAAAGGAAGTTTTGATAAATTAAGTCTGTTAATCTGGCATTTGTATTGTTCCACGAAATCGCATCTTGCAGATGATATGGACTTTCCTTTTCTATATCGACGTTGTGTGTTATTGATTATATTAATTTTATTGACAAATATTGATCATGATATACTCGAATATTTTCGAGTGGTAGTAAGCTAACCCTCTATTTTTTTTTTTTTGAAAATTTGTGTGGTTAATGCTGTTTTTCATTTTGCTGGAAAGACTCCAAAGCGGAAAGAGTTATTTACTATATAAATTAGTTATTCTATTAACTGCAAAATAGAAAATTTGATAACTGTTATCATTACAACAAGACTATGAGTTTCTAAGTTTCCTATAATATTGGAGCATTCGGTTACTGTTATAGAAATCTTGTTTCTTTAGCTAAATTCTGGTTGTAGACCGTTTTGCTTTAGTTCGTGTCTATGCTGAATTATTTATTTCTACCAAACCCTTAAATGTTTCGACGTTTCAAAAATATGGGGCAGAACCGATCATTTGGAAAGGAAGTTTTGATAAATTAAGTCTGTTAATCTGGCATTTGTAATGTTCAAATCCATTGAAATATTTATTATTAGTTCTTGGATGGTTTCGTCCAAATTGACTACACCCATTTCAATTAAGTTGACACTATCGACTTCACTTTGCGGCATTCTGCACCAATATCCATCTCAGCTTCGCTTAGCATTGGAGGACGGTCGGAGATGGAAATGACACTTTCTGCCTTGGGTGTAGTAAACTATTTGATCTCAGCTTCTGGTCAACTATACCCCAGAAGTAGTGGCTAAGAATAGATCCCACCGTAATGGGCCTATAGTTTTCTGCTTTAGTTGAATCCAGAAGAAGGGTGATACGCAGATCCAACAAGCCTCTAGGCATGTGACCAGTCGCTAAGATCGAGTTGAAAAACAGCAGCAACAGTATTTTCTCTACCCAATGTACTCTCTTTCGTGAACCTATCTAGACCGGCATCTGTTTTATTTTTGTGGAGCGAATTCTTATCAAAATATCATTTGAGGTGATGGGTCTTAGTACCTCTTCTAGCCTTTTCCGCTCCACTTCTTTCGCTATTGTTGGAAACCTGCCTTCTCCTTGTCCCAATAGATCTTCGTAGAGATTTTGGATACTGGTTTCGTCGACCTGGGCAGATGGGTTGTCCAGCCAGTTTATCCCCGTTCAGCAGTGACTTTACAATGAAGCCGGCTCATCACGCCACAGAGTTTGGGCGCGCGCCTATACGAATCTTCTGTAGGCATTCTTACTCCATACTCACATAAATAGCATTGTCAATGCAAAACTACATCGCTACACTCGAAATATGCGATTCATTGTCCAACAATAGAAGACTTTGGTTTTGGAGGGATGAATGGGCAGTTGCCTTACCACAGTTAAAAAAATGGTGGTGTCTTATATCTTGTGGCAGACACTGCAGCCGCAATTGTAGTCGATCTTCCACGTTCGTCTGATATCATTTTACTCACTTGCTTGGCGCCACACTGTGCGACAATTCGGCCACTGTAGATAAGCCGGTTTTATCCATGTTCCAAGCATATGCTTCGAACTGCACCAATCAAGTAATGGATTGATTCAAGTTTCGGAAGAATTATTCTACATTATATAGAGTGAATGCCGATGTTCGGGCTAAGCTAGAACCTTGTGAATTGCGCAGTGACAAATTTGCATGGCGTTTAACGAAAGATTGAAGCCAATGGATACCGGCCATTTTGATTTCATTCCATTTTTCTAGCATGTACAGGTTGGGTTTCTTTGCAAAACTGTATGCAAGACTTCGACTATTTCGTGTCGTCAGCCCGTAGAATATTTCAGCTGATTGCAGCAAATATTACATCAATGCTGCTTCTTGTTTTTGGTTGCAGACCAGTAGACCACTCTGGGTCTAGTGCCAACGCGCTTTGAAGCAATGAGTCCCCAATGTTGAATACTTCAAACCAAACTCAAGAGCTGCTCTTTATGATGACTGACCATCTGTGACTGCGTTTTGCCTTTTTCAATTGTTCTTTGTCGATTGTTGTCAACTTACGTTTGTAGTTGCGCACCATTTTCACTTTCAAACATTTTCTGTGCGTAACAGTGAGCTTAGAATTCTTGTTATATCCCTTCCCACCACTCAGTAGGCAGGCGTAATAGAGCTAAACAGCAAGCGCGTTTCTGCATGCACCCGCGTCTACTGCTTCAGTTTACGTAGAGACGTCTATCGCCTAGATAAGCCAATATGTCTCTAAACGCTGTACTGATACATCCTGTATATGTTAAACATTGTAATTTATTCTAATTGCATATTTAAATAATCACCATCTAATAACGTGAGAAGAAATTTAGCGAGAAGACTTCTCGTATAAAGGTAACTTTTACAAAGAATACAGTTATAGTTACGACATTATTTTGTGATGACCTTGAAATCCCCGGCGTTTCCCCAAAGGAGTGGGGGACAACTTTTGCCGATATCGGATGGCTCCATTTCAATGATTTGTGACTATGAACTTCGCAGACGTATAAATTAATTAAGTGAATATTGTCAGGTAGTCAAATAAAAAGCACCTACGCACGGTAATTCCCCTAATGACTATTTTTTTACAAAAAAATCTTTTGTGCTTTTGAATGATGGGATTTCGCGAACGAGCAGCACGTAATTTCACTTCGGAATACACTTACCAGATCAATGTATCTCAATTATTAACCAACTTATAGCACGACCAACAAAACCAGTAAGCGAATGATAAAAAAATTCAATTTTGTGTTGGCGCGCCAATCGGGCACGAGGACTTATTTAAAAGTGGGATAATCTGTTCTGCCCTGTTGTTACTCTTACTTCTCTGTTAACAGCAACTATAGACTAATTTTGATATATTTTGGTTTTCATTCTTATGAAAACAGAATTTGACTAAGGAGTTTGATCACTCCATGTATCAGTAAAAATCGAAATATTCTAATTTACTAAATTCCTGCATATCTAAACAATTATTATTATTAGTTTTTATCTAATTTAATTTATTATTTTGTATATTTTTTTAGTTCATATAAGAATTACTTACACTGGAGGACATTAGAAGCTAATAGACTAATCGATAATCTAATAGACAAAGCTCAAAATATGTCTTTGTTTAAAAACATCGAAATTGGCACGAAACTGATGATCTCATACAAACAGGACGCTTCTTGCAAAAGAAGCACTCTGATGGCCAAAGGGACGATATCTGGATTTTCTGGAATAACTCGCCCAAATGATTGGAACTACTGCCAAAATGGTACTGAACATATTTATTATGGATATTTAAGTATTAAAGATTATAAGGTAAGTGCAAAATGTCATTAGGAAATTGATTAAATGTTTAATTGTGGAGGCCTTTACTTTGAATATAATGAAGATGGAGACACAATTACTTAAAAAGTGGTAAAATAAAGATATTTATTTTAAAGATCAAATATATTTATTGTTATTTTTCATTTTATTTTTATTTTTTAGTTTACTTACAATTATACAACTAAGTACCTGGAAAGCAATATAGAAGGTAAAATCAAAGCAACTATATACAAGAACCGATTTGCAGTTCGTATCCAAGTTGCAAAAGGTGATACAGTTCCTGATATTAAATTAGAAATATACGAATTAAGGTGAGGTTTTAAATATAAAGGGTGTCCCGTTAATGCGGGGAAATGGCTAGACCATAGTTTCCTGGGGTCAAAATATGACGATTTAACGCAACTTATCTATATCCAAAAATTTACGGTTAAGCCGGAATTTGGCTTCAAAGTTTCAAATTTTTTTTATTTCTTTTGTTTATAACAATTGAACGCTTTATTTGATTTGAATGAAACTTATTATTATAAAGTACCATAATATCATACATCATTTCAGTTATTGTTGGCATTAGTGATTGACAGGAAGTATAAAAAAACAGTAGTACCACCACTTAAAAACTAAAATATTTTTTTATTGGTGCATCCAATAAAATCCAAAAAAATGTACTTGAAAGGGCATTAGATTTAAAAACTTTTTTGACTCCTACTAGTTATTGATATCTTATACGGTTTTTGCACAAAAAAATAAAATATGAATATAGTATACTCATTATGCACTCATTAATAAGTAAATAAACTTACTCTATTGAATAAAAATTAAATAATATCAATTAATAAAATAAATCAAAACAACATCTAACACTTTTCAAACAATTTTCTTTGCAAAATCCTAATACAAACAAGATATTTGTTTGTTCCAAATATGAATAATTATGAACTATAATAAAGTTAAAAATTAATTGTTAAAAGACACTAAATAATAATTATTATACATAATTTACATTTTTTAAACAAAGACGGCCACGAAAAACATTTTTTTTCGATTCGATGAAAAACTTGATTTTGTTTTTACTAAATAAAAAATATATATTTTATTTTTTTGTGGGAAAACCGTAAGATATCAAATATTATTAAGAGATAAAAAAGTTTTTAAATTAAATTGTCTTTCAAGTAGTATTTTTTTTTTACTTTTTATTAGATCCACCAATAAAAAAATATTTTAGTTTTTAAGTGGTGGTACTACTGTTTCTTATACTTCTTGTTAACCAATAATATTCATAATAACTGAAATGATGTATTATATTATGGTAGTTATTAAAAATAAATTTCATTGAAATCAAATAAAGCGTTCAATTGTTATAAACAAAAGAAATAACAATTTTTGAAACTTTGAAGCCAAATTCCGTCTTAACCGTAAATTTTTGGATATAGATAAGTTGCGTTAAATCGTCATATTTTGACCTCAGGAATCTATGGTCTAGCCATTTCCCCGCATTAACGGGACACCCTGTATATGATAAATTTTAATACTTAATACTAAGCAGTCTTCAACAAATTATGTACATGAGGCGATGATCATTATTTAACAATATAGTTTACCCTACAAATTCTAATTGATAAAAACAATTATTGTTTGTGGTGCAAATTATTTAAATATTTAAATATTTTATTAAAAATTCTTGGTAATTAAAAAAAGTAAATATGCACATAATCTACTAACTTTCAGCTCATTGACTATTTGCTAAAAATTCCTGTTAAAATGATTGATTGGAGAGATTAGTATTACATTTATATATAAATATAAATTGTTAAATAAGTAAAATTATTTTCTTCTA
Organism: Ontholestes murinus; assembly: GCA_963969525.1. Lineage (NCBI taxonomy): Eukaryota > Metazoa > Arthropoda > Insecta > Coleoptera > Staphylinidae > Ontholestes > Ontholestes murinus. The sequence goes on from OZ018395.1 coordinate 23,659,854, forward strand.
ATAAATAATTTACATAGAATCTAGAAACAAAGTTAATACTATTAAGGTGCCATCAATTGTGTCTGGGGTTCCTTAATTAAATTGTAGAGAACTATCAATAGCAACAATTATGATAACAATAATGTGAAAATATTTAATAATTGTTATTATTGTCGCTGTTGATAGTTCTCTATAATTGTCGATTTTTATCCACTTAACTAGTGAATATTAGTGCAATGCTTTAGATAATAGATGGCACCTTAATGGTAATACCTTTCTTTAAGATACTCGAGAAGTTAAAACTTCGAAACTTTCCTTTCTTCAACTACAAAATAATAATGTAATTAAAAACGAATTATTTTATATTGCAAAGTACGTTTATCTATAAAGTAAAATATTTAACATAAGAGAAAACATTGTCAATTATTTTCTAAATGGTTAATTCGATTGTTGATTTGACAAATTTTATTAAAATATTTTCTTTAATAAAAGAATATGAATGAAATAGCTACTATATTATTAATGAGAAAATAAAACATTCCAATACTAGAGCAAAGATATAAAATTATAATAAAAATATATCGCCCTATTAAAGACATAAACATCAATATTAAGGGATGTTATATTCAATGATAATACATTTCCACGCGGCATTAGAAAAGACATATATGCTTTTCTATCACTGATGTATTTAATGGTTTATTAGGATTTGAAATTCACGATTCGACCTCAACTGCTTGTGCAAGCATTTAGACTTTATATGGTTTTAGTATTGTACGCGCAGCTGTGTGCAATGCAAAGTAGAACATGCATAAAATTGTCATATAAAATAGAGTTATCTTTAAATCGCTCGATAATGAAATATGATTGTAATATTAATTTAAAAGGCTAAAGAGTAATTTTATGAAAATAAAATATATGAATATTTATTAGGTGATTCTAGTGTGTGAAAATATTTATTGTAGAAAATCAACTATTTGGCACTCTTTACAGCTAGTCAATGGATAGATATGAGACGAATTAATAATAATAAGTAAGGAGATAGTGATTTAGCATATCACACACCACAACAATTGTTAATATTGCGTTATGTAAACGTAATAGTTAAATGAAACAAATATAAATATTTTTCACTACTACTTTTTTGAAGAATAAAGAAAAATTGAGTGAATCTTGACTTCTAATCTAAATTCTATAAATCTTATATTTAATAATTTCATTGTTAATCTTATAATGATAAGCTAGCTATAAATATATTACATTTTTGATCGTCTACAATTATGTTTGGTGATGGAGAAAATATTTGGCTTAAAGAATACAGTTTATTAAATTGTAAAGACGTAAAGATATAAACTGACCAATATACACGTTGTCCCCTGAAATTTTGAATATGGGCATATCAATGCATACTCGTTGCTTAGTTACCACGCTCGTCACATATTTTAATGGACTGACCAACGGGAAATAATCAGTAATTTCTAATTTGTAATACAATTGGGAATCAAAATGTAACATATTTACACGCTGTTTTAATATTACTATTTTTACGGACACAATGCTAACGTAACGAATAACAAATAACTGCAATGTTCAACTTATTAAATGTTCGAAAACATCTCTTTGTTGAGCCAAACATAGCTTAAAAATGTCAAATTGACATTCATATTTCAGCAACAACCATAGCAACCAATAATAATAATGGAGATATAATACAAATTATAATACTCATATTCAAAATTTCAGGGGACAACGTGTATAAGCTTACGTAGACTTTTTTCTGGTTCGTTTTTAATAATAATAATAACCCTTTTTAAGCAACATAAATCAAAAATTTTAAAAATATGTATTTAATGCTTTTGAAAAGGGAAGCAATGATTTATTAAAATGTATTCTTTTCTGATTAAATATTTTGAGAGATTTTGTAAACAAGATACACGTTTACAGCTTATTCCGACATAAACTTTCACTATAAAGGGCTTAAATTTAAAATGATCTAGAGCTTGATTTTATATGGAGTCAGTTGGATATGCTTAAATTATGCATAAGTATTTTGTGTCTATAAATTTTAGTAACTTATTTTTCAATTGATGACTTTCCGAAACAATAAATGCTACAAAGAAGGAAACCATTATCTCAAGAGAAGCATTGAAATTGATCTCTAAAGGAGCAATGTCTCTACATATGGTAGATCACATGCTAGATTAACTCACCTCCAATATGACATCTAGGGAAGTCAAGACCAAAGCAGGTTCAGCTAAGAGGAGTATATGCGCAAACAAACTCTGTACTGTAACCTAGACTGGTTGGATAATTCATTTAACCAGCTTCATAACACCAGTATTTGTGATCTCTACGATTAACTGCAGGGAGATACAGACTTGTTCTCAATGCAAGAGAACGGCGTGGCACGAAAAAAAAGCTACAAAATGTATTAATACTAATAAACAATATTTTGGTAAGAATCTATTCCACAAACCCCTTTTCATCGCAATGAGAAGAAAACCTATTATAAATATTGCTTGAAGCTTGAAAAAAATCTTTGGATCGTAGCATAAAATTGAAACAAAATTTAGAACTACTAGAAAATCTACCAAATCCAAACTTTATAAACCAGTAATTCCATAATAGATTGACGATAACTTAATAAATTATTATAATTATCATATTCTAATAGCAGATGATGTCAAATTTAATCTGGAGCCAGTGCACGAAGAACAAATACTGAAGGTAATATCAGATGAAATCTAACGTTAAGGGTGTGGATGGATTTAGAGGAAACTTTATAAAGGTAATCTGTCCATCAGCTACCTGTTATCACCCATATAATAAATTACGAAATTACTGAAAAGAAAATTCCTTGATTTTGGCAAACTGCGGTCATAGTTTCTGTGCCAAAAATATCAACACCAATCTCAAGTAATGACCTTCGATCAATAAGCGTTCTCTCACCACTCTCCAAAAGCTGGAAAAGCTAGTGTACAACCAGTTAATTAATTATGTTAATCAAAATAATAATATTTTTCCTGCAAATAAATCAGGATTTTGTAAAGGTCATAGTTGTGCAACAGCCTTATTGGAATTATCAGATGATATTGTTTCTAATTCTGATAAAGCGCTGATCACCTGTTTCATATTATTAGACTTTACCAAGGCATTCGATACTATATCACATCGTCTTTTACTTGCTATCTTGAGATATATTGGAGTGTCAGAAAATAGTTTGAAGTTCTTTTCAAGTTACCTTTAGGATAGGAAAAAATAGTTAAAATTAAAGGTTATTTTTCAGATGTTTTAGCTGTAGACAGCGGCATCACTCAAGGTTCAATTTTAGGACCACTTTAATCTGTACACGGAATTTATGAAAAAAAAAATTGCCATCTGCAAGCTTATTCAATATGCAGACGACAGTCAGCCATATCAATCATTTCACCCTTCTCACTACATTGTTGTATGCAATAATATTAACATAGATCTTCATAATTTCTGCGATACTACAAATCGTCACAGATTGATTTTAAATCCTAAAAAATGTAAAATTATGTTCTCACAAAAACAATAAATAGTCACATTGATATCAATATTGATGGTAAAAAAAATCGAAGCACTGAAATCAGCCAGAAACCTTGGTGCCATAATGTGGCGAGAATAAGGCAGATGGCATACTGTAATCTAAAGCTTATTTATAATCTACGTAGTTTCTTTGATATTTCAACTAGAAAGGTATTATGTACCTCAATGGTACTCTTACAATTCAATTTTGCCTGTGAGGTATTTTCTCCATTCTTACGAAGAATTTATATAAACAGTATTCAGAAATTGCAGAATAATTGTATATGCTATGCATTTGGCTTGAGAAAATACGATAGGGCCATAAACTAAAAAAGAATTAAATTGGTTAAGTCTGTGCAATTGCTTCAATCTCCTTACATTTGTGCTTTATAAGAAAATTCTTAATAATAAAATAACAGAAACTTTATATAAACGCATATATTTTAGAGATTCTATGCACCAAGTAAATATACGTAGAAAAAATATGAATATACCCAAACACAGAACCGATAAAAAAAAACGTTCTCATACTATGTCACTAATGAATGAACCTTTTGTGACATTTCTCTTATCGTGTATTTGCCCTTTTAAATATGTAACCACTTACAAAACTAAACCATTCACTTGCTCAAAATTTAAGGGACGTATCTGTTTGGATAACCTGCCAGGACCACACTCTGTGAAGAGGAAAATATAGAATAGCTATGTGAATGAATAATAACTCTAATATTTATACTTATAACTTCAAATATTTGATGACGTACATTAAGAACGATTCAAATAGTCTGTAAAGAGTGGGTTGAAATATAACTCTAAATAAAATTTGACATTGATAGTATATAAACTTGGGTTTGAGTGGACGATCCTTAGATGAAGAGAACTCAGCCCGTCCTTCTTTACACTAAAATTTACATATATTTACATATTTTATATTACAAATTTTAGTTTATGTTGTTATAAAGAAGTACAACGCTACCTACTCACAGATTAAATATGTATGAAAAGGGTGCATACTATTCCTGTATGAAAATAGTAAACCACCTTCCTAAAACCATTAAACAAGTTCGAGGTTTGTCTCTTAGAAAGAGAAAACTGTTTAACTTTTTATGTAATGTAGAGCCATATTAAATGGCTGAATTTTATAGTTATGTACAAGTTTAGAATAAGTTGTATTTCTGGATTTTATGTTACCAGTCCGTTGACTATTTTTCCGTGTATAGTACCATTTATTTGTAATTGGTAATTTAATGAGCTCAAATGACACATGTTCAAAAAGGGAAATGCATTAGTTTCTTCTGGTTTTTTGGTACAAAAAACACGTAATTTTCAAGGGAAATTAATTCTAAATTCCTCGAAATTGCTGAAGTGCTGTTCTGCGAGCGCGTGCCCCATTGGTGCGAAGGGGTGATAGTCAGATGGCGCCAGGTCTGGCGAATACGGCGGTTGCGGAAGAATGTCCCATCCAAGCGATTTAAAGGGTATTCTTTCACTGGTTTTGCTGTATGAGACGGCGCATTGCCGTGTAACAAAATGCCCTGTCTTCTGATTCATTCCAGTCGATGAATGCGTGGTTTAAAGTAATCATTTGTTGGTGATAGCGTTTTTGGTTTCGCCAGGCTTCAAGAGTTCATAATACACAATTCCGCTCTGGCATCAAACAGAGAGCCGAAGCGATTTGGCCTTGTAGTTGAAGGACCGGCTTCGCCAGGTGAAAGCCACGATTTTTTTCCGCTTCGAGTTTTCGATAAAAATCCATTTTTCGTCACCCGTCACAATTCAATGCAAACATGATTTCCTTTAGTGGAGTTGAAGCAGCACTTCACAAGTGACTTTGTGATTTTCCATTTGACGTTCATTCAAATCATGTTTACCGAGTTGATTATTCTTTCTCATTGCTCGTAAACGTCTGCTGATTATTTCTTGTGACACATGTAATGATTCTGCTGATTGCCGTTGAGTTTAAGATGGGGCATCATCCAATAACTCCTTCAATTGCTCGTTTTCGCATTTGTGTAGTCTACCAGAGCACTCGTATTAAAATCACCACTTTTAAATTGTTGGAAGTATGTCTCACATGTTCTAATCAATGGAGCGTGTTCGCTATATCTTTCTACCAGCAAAAGTTGACTTTCAGCAGCCTTTTTCTTTTGATTAAATAAGAAAAGCAAGGTGTGCCGCAATTATTATTTTTCAGACGCAAACCTCGACATGATCACTGAACGATAAAACAAAGTCGCTAGTTTTTGGCGGACTCAACTCGTGTGTGTTATTTACGTATGTATCAAATTAATACGCTGCGTACTTTTTGCTGGCGTCATCTTTTAGTCAAACCGAAACACACTTATGCATACATCGTATAAATATAACCACTGGCAATAAAGTTTGGTGAATAGTCCTGTAACATTAACGTAGATGAAATATTAACGAAAATTACATTACTGTCATACGAAATATCACTTTACATAACTATACACCGCTGAGATCTCCTATACATGTCCTGGAAACATTTCAAGAAGGCTTCTTTTGGGATGGAATTCAAAAACCTGGTCACGTTTCATTAGATATCAGGAATATAGTTAAATCTCTTACCTTTCAAAGCGAGTTTTAGTCGTGGAAATGGTAAGAAGTCTGAAGTGAACAAAAGAACCATTGTTAAAACAAAACCTTAAGGTATTGAATTGACGAGGCGGATACATAATGAAAATCCATAACAAATTGAAATAAAACAACACAGTTGGAAGGGTTTCACATTTATTGCCTGATGAAGCCACTGTGTGGCGAAACATGTTGCAGTGTTCAACAATAAATGTGAAACCCTCCCAACTGTTTTGTTTTATTTCAATTACAAAACCTTAAGTTGATCTTTTGTTCGTTCATTTTCCTGTTTTTAATTAAGAACCACTCACTGAACAAGCACTTTGTAAATCAAGTCTTACAACTGAACAAAGGTGGAAGCAGATAGTCAACACCTGCTACTACGCATGTACAGCGTTTTGTTTTGCCAGTGTTGCAAGATCGGCTGTTTTGACTTCATTCACCGAAATTTATTATTAGAGGTTATATTTACTAAAACAAAATTAACTGCGAATGATAAAACAACCGACAAAACCGATTATAGCTCGATGTTGCGAATTTGTAATACAAATAATAAATGAAAAGTTTATCTGATTTTGGCTTGGGTTTCTTTTCTATGTTTTAATAACAACCTCATCGGTTAGAGAATCGTCGGGGATGGAATTCCATGGTAACAGGAGTAACCATTAGAGTTGATACAAAAGCCCCTTCAATTATTTACAGGCGAGATTACTACTTTGGGTTTGGTGTAATTTGGGTTTGTCCAAGGGAAAATTCTGTTTTATGCGCGGGCCACGAATATCTTCCAATTCGTCTTTAACGATTAATTACGGCTATATTCTCAACTCAATACCAAAATATTGACTTCGTAATTAAAAAAGCAGTGGCACTATTATCCGGATGCAGATCGAGACAGAAAATTGTCTTGTCATTAGAATAAAACACGATAACTTTGTTTGTATAACTTGAAAACTTTTCTAGTCACAATAAAAAGTTTTCAAGTTATACAAACAAAGTTATCGTGTTTTATTCAATTTACAAAAATGTATAACGAAGTAGAAGCCTCCAACATATATAACAATTGTCATTAGAGTGCACACCAACGTGAAATACCGATCGTTGCAACGTCAAAACACAAACTAGTTTTCTTCTCGATTTGATTCGATTTTTTAACAAATCGTCATTGCACTCATATTTTCCAATTGAAAACAACAATAGTGAGGGCAATGGAAATAAAACGTGACATCTCTGGATTTACATCCTCGGATGATCTGCCTATTATTGGGGAAGATACAGCAGAGGCACACCAAATGCTTGAACGAGTAGAGCGGTGTCTTGAAGAGATCGACATGAAGAATGTACCATCTAAAAGTACAGATTTCCAGATACGAGTTTATTGCAATTATTGTCATCTGTGAGATCCACTGTTGCAGATGGGTACGACACCTTTGCTGTTGGTACCCATAGGTTTGGGCTTATGCTATTTAGGTGTTCATAGGATAGGATGTTTAAGAGAGAGAGAAATAGTAAGGAGATATGGAAGGCTCTGCAGATAATGCAGAACCCATAGCCTCACAAAAAATATGGATTTTGTTTGTTTTTCCTCACCTCAGCTATCAGCTAACGGTACAGATTGCCCTTGTGTATATTCTCTGGGAGTTGAGTCAGGTACTAAGAAGCATTTGCCATATTCACCATCTGACGAAGTATACCGCAAATAGCCTGCGGGCTAAGGTTTCTTAGATCAGACGTCCTGAAGATGAATGAAACGGAGGCGATTGTCGCAATAAGCACTTGCTTTAGTAAATAAACTAGACATGTGACTCTAGAATGCGGCTAAAGTTATGCGATTAAACATGTCTATAAATTTCAAATTTATCGTGGGTTTTAAATTGGAAGCGAAAAGGAAGGAATTAGAAATGTGGAAGGTTTATAGATGTTATCATTTAAGAGTCTATAAAGAGTTTAATTAACCCTTGATAAAATATCAGAATCTAATGTTCTAATCTTTTATACAATCAATATTCTGTTAATGGATAACACATTTTCTTAATGAATGTGGGCTTATAATAGGGGCACCGGAAAGTAATCGTTTCTGCGCATGTCAATATTTGATTGTCATTTGTCATCTCATTGTGTATATCCAAAGCGCGTAAATGTTTAAGGTTATTGTGTCTTGTTCACTTCTAAATAATTTAATATTAAACTTTTTTTGCAATTTGGGGTGAAATGCCAAGCCAGAAGAGTATACCCAGTATTGCATGCTTTTTAAGTTAGGCGCGGGTAATACTACCAAAAACATGTGCGATGTTTATCTACGTGCATTAGACGTTTGTAAATGCCAAAGATGGTTTTTCAAGTTCAATTCCGGTAAATTTGATCTCTCCCTCTCCTATCGATCAGAAAGACCAACAACATTAGACACCGACATGCTAAGGACAGAAACGGAAGCAAATCAATGTCAAACCTCGATTGTTTGACATGGATTTGCTTGTCTATCAAATACCCTAAATTAACCTTGGTTGACCATCCAAGAACATTTAAAGCAGATTGGAACAATAAGAAGAGTAGGTGTTTGGGACCCCATAATCTGTCCGAAGAGAACAAAACCAATCGATCAATCACATGCAACGTATTGCTTCAGCGTCAACTTACAGAACCGTTTTTTGTTCGTTTGATTACTGGAGACGAAAATGGGTCTTATGTGATAATCTAAAATGCAAAAGCGCAAAAGGTAGTGCCTCTCTCCAAATGAATCATTACAAAGCTGGGCTTACATCCCAAAATGTTCATTTTGAATTGCAGAAACCTGGGTAAACTGTTAATATCCGGCGTTTGTCAACAGAAAAGGCATCATTCTGCAAGACGACAATGCAAGACCGCACTGTTCAAAACGAACACTGGAAAAAATCAATGAATTGGGATGGGAAGTACTCACCCATCTACATACTAGATGGAAAAAGGTTGTTTATAATGAGAGTTATTGATGTCTGAGTATCATATGTGGGTTCTCTGAATCCCAAAAACGGAAATTTTGCCGATTAACAAAACCATTAAGGGGAAAATGGCTTCATCCCTTAGAATAATTTTGCTCGAAAAATTAGCATTCACTTTTTGCTTTTCAATGCGAACTCTCTTCGATCTGCATTGTCATTTGGCTTCAGTTATTATGTTAACTGAATTTTGTAAGCATGGAGACATAGATCTTTTGTGAATATGCGCTGTAGAGAGCTTCTTGAAATTTGCAATTCTTGACCACGACGCCAAATTGATGTTCTCGAATTTTCACCAACACTCTTTCGCACTTCTTTGACATTGACATTTGAACGGCTTGTTTTTGGACGACCAATATGTTTACCTTCTCTAAGTAAGCCAGTGTCCCTACATTTTTCAATTAATCTCTTCATAGTTGACGAATTTAAAACACTATTCCGACCATATTTTGTATGAAATTTTCGAACTGTGGCCGCCAAACTTTCACTACTATTAAAATATTGTTCAATTATAAAAACACGTTGTTGTATCGTGAAACCATTACGATAAGTAAGCATATTTTTATATTTTTTCAATTTATTTCAATATATAATATTATCTTTAACATTTTCTACATTCTTTTTTAACTCTAGTTATTATACGAAATTTTTCTACTGCGAAAAGATAATATACCAGTTTACTGGAAGAGACACAATTGGCAATTAGGTTTTTAAATCGCAAAGCTGATTTTATTTTAAATTCCTTCGTGATATTGTTTTTATATTCTTTTATATATTAAACTACGATTAACTTTTATATTAAGTTTTTATAACCAACAAAAGTATTATTTGTTAAATCTATTACATTTAAATAATGCCAAGAAATATATCAGTTTGTCAAAATTTAATAATGGTAAATTCCTTTAAACATTACTTATTTGGAACACAAGTGTCATAATATTAATAACCCTGTGAAATACCATTTCCTAGGAAGTATTAGTTTCATTGCGTATTTATGTATATTAACAAATTTAATCCTGATATTATTAGCAATAAAAACATTTTAATAGTAATTAAATAAGTATATAATTAAATAATAAATACTTTGAATATTTTCGTTTAGCATTTAGGCTGTATGGATGAATTTACACATATTTGTACCACTTCGGTTCTCAAGCAAATGCCAGATACGATTAGGGAATGTATTTAAGGGGCGCAATAAAGGGCAAACACTATTCCAGACATTTCCCTACTTGCGTTTTCACTGTCGCCGAAAGCACTCACAAAGAGGAAATTATTAATATCGATTCATTCCAGACATTACCGGGACACACAACTACTAAAAATAAAAACCGATAAATCAATAAGCCACCCATTCCACCATATAGGGACGAATTATTAATACAGAAAGCCGCAGAAAAACAGACGAATCCAATGAAAGGAACCAATAAACGTAAATTATGAAAACAGTAGCACTAAAAATAGCCTTCCTTTTACGCGGTCAATGCTAACTCAAATATTTTCCTTCCAACATAATAATAAAACCTTGATGTGTATCGCGTGATATGTAGTTTTTACTTATGAGGGTAAATATTCATTAATTCGATGATTTTTTTGGTAACGATTAACGGAATATTACAGTTTAATTTTTTATAGAATTTGTTAAAATGTTAAAGTAAATGTAAAATATTTAAATGAAATTCTTGTGATCATTATTGATTGTATATATATAATAAGTTGCCATTAAGAGTGAAAATTTCAATTGGTCTAAAAGCAAGATCGTCAGAAGATCTGAAAATGCAGAATGGCGATAGAGTGAATGAACATTTTACGGAGTGAACTCCCACCGATTTTTAAATTATAAGTACATTTTTTAACTATCTAATCTGTTATAATTTTAGTTATTATAAGAGAAACAAAGCAAATACAAATATTGTGAAGAGAGTGGCTTCTAACGATTGTTTAATTTCAGTAAAATATCTTTTAACGCAACCAGAATAGAAATTAATCCTTCTTATTGAACAGTACTACATATAAAAGTATGCAGTGTGAGTTCAGTATAATATTATTTTAACTTTAAATATTAAGAGCTAATTGAAAATATTGTTTTTTTTTAATAAATAAATACTCACTTGAAAATCAGGAAGCAGCCTTGGCTTTTGGAATAATAACGATTCACATGCCAAAATCTGCAAAAATAAAACAACCATTATGTAATATCTGCAGGATATAACAGTTTGAATGATTGATAAACTTATCCGACTTACCAAAATTATTGTATTTGTGATTTACAATTATTGGTATTAACCCTCATAAAACCAATATTTTTTTGTGTCAAGTAATTCTGATGTGATTTCTTTACCTCAGGAAATTATGAAATTATTGTGGGTATATATTTTTTTTAAATTTATTACACGTAAGAAAGTTAAAAACTATTGAATTCAATGAATTGTTAACAAGTTTAATAAACTTATTATAAAGATAATGTATTTTTAAAAGTTTTGCATTTCTTTGGGTTGATGTACGGAACCAACAAGGATTGTGTAATTATATAATACACATGAAGCGATTTTATTTATGACATGTATTTGAGTATTTTATGTCGTATTTTATGTCTACTTTTCTGGGACACTTGGAACACCTCCCACGTTTGAGTTTTCGTGATTCTTGTGACTGAACCTGGGAGTAGATGGTTCTACTGGATCTGTTATCGTAGCTACAAGTTGTTTACCTAATTATAATAAGAATTGTCTCCGTTTGTATCCATTTTTTATTTACCAATCTTTATTTAGGTAACACCAAATAATACAAGCGTCCAAGGCACCAATATCTATAGTATCATAAAAAAAATGTTACAAGCCATCTTCTTGTTAGTCTTTTTTATGTTCGAACTAGCTTGTTCCTAGTATCTACAACTGATTTTGTGTTATTGTGGTCAATTATTATTTGTGGTTTGTTCTTTTCATTTTCACAAATTTTGCCGGTTTTCCCATTTTTTGGGCAGTAAGATACCAACATTGCTTGATTTTGGAATCTAAATTTAGTTGAATATACTTGTCTGCCATGTACAGTTACCAGTTCTTGGGGCAACTCTAATTTATTTTTTTCTAATTGTACCAAGCAATATAAGAACCTTCGTTTCAAATTCTCTTTCTAGTTCAAAAAAATATCTGTGGTCACATTCTGATCTAATTTTTCAAGACCCTCAACCATTTAGAAAATAACATGTTTACCTTGATTGCGTTCACGCTGGTCGACTGAATTGGAAGTTATGAAACTATGAAGTTTTACTATAACAAACTGCCCAAATTTTTATAACGTACTTTCCTGGTTTTTACGGTATATACTTACTGCTTGAATGGACATCTACCACGAAAGTTAAGCAGCTATTCATCTACAGTTATTTTTTCATAAGGCATATAGGTATCTTGAAGTGTATGTAACCACAATTCAAAAAATGTTCGGATTGGTGATAGCTTATTTGAATCTTTATTCCTTCGTCAAACATCAACATTATCAAAACTCATATACTGAGATATTGCTGTAAACCTGATTCAACTCATAATTTGGTTGAAAATATAGTGTCCATCTTCAAGATTCCACAAATTTGTAATTCCTTCATCGTGAGCTTTATAAACTCTTGCCAATATCAAGAATTCAATAAATCGTAGCAATTCCTTGCCATCTACAGTTTGCGATGGATCTCCATGCTTGAGTTGACCTTCTGCATTTGTCCATTTTACCATATGATTTACAATATTGTCTCTAAAAAAATAGACAAAAAGTACTGTGGATTGTATCCACATTTCGCTTAGCATATCTTGTAGGTCCTTCTTCTTGATGCATAACATTCAGTTGTGGGTATCGTCCACTTCATTCCTTTTGTGGTTCTAAATACTATTTTCCCAGTTTATTCTTTGACCTAGAATATAACTAAAATAAATTATCACGTTTCTTTTGAAATCATAATCACTTACATGTAAAAACTATGATGTTGACCCTCCTGCTTTTCGTTTACGTCAAACTCTGTGTCGGAATAATTTTCAGAATCGTAGGTTAGCTGCTCTTCAACGAAATTATCTTCGTCATTATCACTAATATCATCGCCATCGACAGTTGCGTTTTCCTCAGCTTCACCACTTTCACTTTCTGTGAGCCACCTCAGTAATGCTTTTTCCTCACCTTTGTCATCTATACGAATCCATCTGATTCCAGCCATGATTACAGAGTATATGAGTAAAGCACGCAAGCAATAAACGCAGTAAAGAACGGGGAAGTACCGTCTAACAAATGTAGAGAAATCGGGGAACTACCGAAAAACTGAATGCGACAAAAATAGGAAATCCCGACAAAACTAGTGGACATAAGCAAAGAATTCACCGGGATAAATATGTAATTAGGTCACTTAATTTTGAAACTTTGTTTTTTTTAGAAAACTAGTATATTGAAAGTAAGGGAAAAACGTCGCCAATGAGCAAAAATATTTTGGGTCTTAGCAGACCCCAGTGGTATTACATGCAACATATTAAGATTTTAGATACCCTAATTACTAAAATAAAATTCTACGTTGGTAAAATAATAAAAATATGCCCATGTCAAAAATACATTTATAAAAAAAAATAACAATAATCGTTAAAAGGATATTTGATCACATATCTTATATGAGGTCTTTAGTGAGCCAACGGTATTATGAGGGTTAAATCAAACCTTTTTCTAAATTAGTTTTCTTATTAATTATTTATTTTATTCTTTTTATTTAGATATTGTTATTTTCTACAAATAATATAAAATATTTAAAATTTATTCAATCCATCAATCAAAACGGAATTGGTTCTATTTTAAAAGATAAATTACATTACATTTTTACCTGATATAAAAACAAACAAAAAAGTTTGTGAAAATTAAGAACTCATTATCACACAAAAGCCTTTTAATACTAAAATAAATAATAAAGGTTAGATTATCTGTATATAATATTACACATATTCCGTAGACTAATTCTGATTTAACTAAATTTGTAATTCAAAAATGTTATTTGCTTCTACTTTTGACAAATTTATCTGTTTTTGGAAATGCACGTCAAAGAAATTTTTTAAATAATATTTCGCTGTATATAAGTATAACTGTGTTTGTTGTTTATTATATTTTTAAATATTGTTAACTTATATTTAGCAATTTCAATAATCTTTGAAAAATCTATTAAAACATTTGGCTAATTGGAACCATATTTTAAAAAGTTTTATCTATTTTTTGTGAGGGTAATAAATAGTTTATTAAAGCAATGATTAATTTATTATCTAGGTCAAAGTAAGGTGGGTCAATGAAGAATTTATTGGGATAGGTCAGAAATATGTTAGGGTAATGAATTATAAAAATCACGTTGTAAACACTACATGTAATAAAACAAGTTAATATAATGTATCTTATTAATTAAACAATCTATTAGGATAAGTAAATAGTTTGCTGTGGCAATGAAAACATCATTGGGATAAGTTAACAGGAAGCTACTACAGTAAAAACATATAAGAGTATGTCAAGGGTAAGACAATATACTTTAAAAAATATTACCTTAAGTCAAGATTGCGCTATTAATAATTGAGATAGGTCAAAAGTACACTAGGTCAATAAACAATTTATTAGTTTATACGAATAAAACTGTATATAAAGTGAAGATGAACTTTCAACATCTGTCAGCCTCATCAAACAATTATTTGAAACAATTTATTAGCCCAGGTCAAGAGTATACGAGGGTTATTAATTATTTATAAGGACATGTGAAGAGAAAAATAGGGCCTTAAATAATTTATAATTTGCATTTCTTTGCTTGTTTTATTAAACACTAATGAAAAATAAGTGACGAAATGTGAATTTTTTAGTTGATTAATTTCAGTTTAGTCAACATACACAAGATATATTTAACAAATTATTAGATTAGGTGACGAGTGTGCTAGGTTAATTAAAAATTTATTGGGATAGGTCAAGAGTAAGCTACTACATTAAAAAATACTGAAATATCTCAAGATTATGTTTTTGAGAAAAGTTAAAAATATTTTATTAATAGAGGATGAGGTAGTACGCACGGGCCAACGCTAGATTTTCAGTACGGCTTGAGCTGATAGTCTTTTTCAAATATTTAATAATATCGGCCCTGAACATCCTTTTATTTGATTTTAATCATTTAAATTTACATTCAAACAAAGTAAACAATTTCCTTAGGCATATATATTAAATTTAAAAAAAATTCATACATTTCTTTTCTTTTCAGTGATATTGAAATTGACATATCAGGTCTGGGTTCCTTGAGCTGGTTGGCGAACAACATTAGGAATATTACCTTAGGTCATATCCGTATGGACACCAGCACCAAAGTTCTCGATTTCATCACCAGAAAATTAAGGGATGCTTATGGTCAACTTAATATTATATGATATTAAGTTCAAATTATAAATGATGTCATTACCAGCTTGAATTACTTGTGATATTAAAGATTATATCCAAAACTTGTTATTGTTTTATTTTTATTTGTCAGATAATAATAATAATATTGATAATATTCCCCAGGGCCCAATACAAGATATACAACACATGCTATCTAAAAGATTGCAAACAAATGATCAAATCAAAAACATACTTGCAGAACGAGTTCCAACGAGCCTTTAGTAAGTTCACGTATACTGACCCATTATCACGACATCATATAGATAAGAAACGTAATTTAAGAACACTATTAGCCTTAAAATAATGGAAAAACCTATATTTCCTTGAAAATTAGTAGTAATCTAAATAAAATAATCCACGCTACTGCTGTTGCTGTTTGACGAAGAAACAGAACAAAAATTGAAAATATTAAAAGTAGACCATATAAAAAGAATTGTAAGCAACCTTGGGAACAATGCCTAGAAAAGGTATAGCATCTTTACAGGATCACATTGCTTTGATTTACTAAAAGAATTCTGGAAATCATAGCCACAAAATAATGAAAAAAAAAAGAAAAATCTAAATTAACAAAATAATATGCACAGGAAGAAACTCGGAAAACGCAGCAGTCAAAATGCTTTATACACTTAAACAACAGCTTAAAGTTAAACGAGTAGACTGGAAAGATGCAAGGAATTTTACCAAAGAAAGGAACAAAATACGTTGTTTAACACTAATCAGAAGCTATACTATTGAGCCATAAGTGCCAACCAAACATCATATGCAACATAACAAATATCTGCGAAAGAAAAGTCAACAATTTGGACATGACCTCTGCAGCATAACCACAAAACACCTTGGATATCTAGAATAGAAAATCATATGACTGAAACCACGAAAATGACACCCTACAAAATAACCACAGATGTTTACAGAAGCTATAAAAAATACATAAAACTGGAAAACAGCCGGTCCTGACCAAATCGACAACTTTTGACTCAAGAAATTGACATGTACTTGCTTTTATAAAGTACGATAGTTTAATGATTCCTTAATTGACGTATTTGCTACCAAAAGGAAATAAGCAAATACAAACCAATAAACTTTGCACCCTATACAAAATACTAATAGCATGTAAATCTGGAGCAATTTGCCAACACATTGACGCATCCCATTTACTAACAAAGAAATAAGGATGTAATGAACATATTATAATTGACTCTGTTATTTTGGAATAGGCTGCAAATATACAAAGATACATACATATATACTGCCTTTATCCATTATAAAAAGGTGTTTGATTTCGTCCACCACTCGCATCTTAAAGCTATATAAGGTGAATAATAATAGTACCACATTCCTCTCGCATATAATTTCAACGTGTTACTTCGTACTGCAAATCAACCAAAAGAGTAGTATTTTTCAGGGAGGCGGCCTAAGCTCATTATAGTTTTGCCGAATACTAAACCCAGTGTCCGCAATACTCAACAACTCATTTTACGAATTGCAAATAAAGCAGAAATTGAGGACCAACCATGTTTTTAGTTACTTGCTTTATATGGATGATATTAAACTAGAAGCCTCAAATGAATCGCAATTGAAGCAGCTGCTTAAGCTCATAGAAGACTTCTCCCGCGATATTAAGATGTGTTTTGGCCCGGATAAATTAAAAACCCTTAATGTCAACCAAGGATAAATAATACGAAATGACTTTGAAACAAAGGATCGAGGAACTATCGAATCTATGGAAAACACCGATGCCTACCTTGGCCTCCTGCACGCTAAGCGTATTCAACATAAAACAATTAAAGAAAACGTAACATTAGAATACATCAAGCGGCTGACTGAGACCTTGAAATCTAAATTTAATAGGAAAACACTTGTAAAACTATTAATATACCTTCGGAACTTTGACTACATTTTGCGCCTACGGCCCATAGGCGGTAATAGAAAAGATAAGTTTTCCTCGCAAAATAGGAGAGATTAAATAAAAAGCAGATTAAGAGTCTATACTGCTACAAGCTTGGATTGGAAAAGGACTACACAAACTACACCCAAATCGATCAGAAAGTAGAAAGACTTAGAGACATACTTTGCACATTATAAGGTTTCGGAATGTTTTTAATATTGTACTACAACAATGTTTCACCACACAGTGGCTTCATAAGGTAGATGATGTCTTTAAGTGTTACTATGAAGTTTGGACTAGTAACAGCCTCATCAATCCAATATCCAAGAAAGTAAAAAGTGTCTAACAATTGTTTGACTCAGGCGGACGTTGCTATTAAGACAGATATGATCCCGATTTAAGACCAAATCATACTTACCGCATCAGAAACTATCCAACACATTACTGCTGAATGGGCAATTGTTACCTAGAAGTTACCTACAAAAAGACGATCATGTCACAAGTATAATACATCGAAAAATATCTTCATTGCACAACTTAAACACCAATCGGCCATCGTCCTTGAAAATGACACACGTAAATTATACTGGAACTGAAGCAAAATAACGGACAAGAGCAAACCCTGCAATAGACCAGACATAACTCTAACAAATAAGCGGGAAGATATAACATTTTTTATAGATATCGTTATCTCAAATACTCATAACGTGTAGGCTACCTGCCAAGAAAAAATGAACAAGTACAAACCCCTTACAGACAAAATTAGGAATATGTGGAAACAGAAAGAGATATAAAAATTACCAATTGTAATATCGTCAACAGAAGTAATGCAAAAGAAATTACGCGACAGCTTACTAAAATTTAAGCTGCCTCCACTTACCTACATTCAGCTCTAAAATCTGTTATAGTAAACACTACGATAATAGTTCGTTTACATCTCAATCTCCCTCTATAGTGATTATGGGTACTTGTTTTATATACCGTAACAATTTACTTACCGTCAATCAATATTGTATTAATATAATTAAACTGCATAGTTGTAGTCAAAATTAAATCTTTCTGGAATACATAAAGCAGATACATTAAATTATTTATTTTAGTAAATTTAGAAAGTTTTTCTCGTAAACCTGTAAAAACCTATATAAATACAGCCTTTGTAAAAAGGGTGTACAAGTGTATCAAATGAACAACTTAAAATAAAATTAACCCACAGAAAAGACCATAAAGGACTTATCTATAAGAGACAAATTTATTTTTCAATAAAAGAACTTTAATGATAATGATATATTCCTATTTAAATTTTACTGGAATACTTTAATACTACAAGGTGTGCCAAAAGAAAGTTTATATATATTTATATCTTTAGATTGCTACCTGAACTTAACGAATCAAAGAGGTGCGCGGGGTATGTCAATCAGTGCCGACTTATGAGAATTTAGTCGCCATGGAGCGATTCTCGGGAGCGGACCGCGAGTGCGAGAGTTTTATAAAAATTGTGATTTAGCCACTGTAGAAGAGGTTTTTGTCGCTTATGTGAGACGCCAAACACACCTAACATTCGAAAATGGATGAAGACATTTGTAAAGACCGGTACAATATTAGAAAAACCAAATTCCGGGCGATCAAGATCATCAAGAACGGCAAAGAACATGGGTAGTATTAACCACTTTGTCCGTAAATTTCAAATCGGAAGCGGACAAGTGCTGTAAATGTGCCTAGATTATCGTTACACCGTAATTATGCACAATTGGTACAACATTTAGAGTCGGCTATAGTCTAATTTGATCCCCAGAAGAGGTGACATAAATTGGCCTTCACGTAGTCATGATTTCCCTGTGGGGTTAACTCAAATCTAAAGTTTACGCCCATAAACCAATTTCTCTGGCGCATTTGAAAACATTTATATATTATTTTTAAGAAATAAATTCCCAAATTGTATAGTTTGAAAAATAATAAACACTCTTTTGATAGATGGCTTACTCATTGTTAATATAGTTACACACACACACATACACACACATTAAAACAATTTCATACTCAAAACATATGAAAATTATATGTTGATAATACTTCCTCATGCAGATACGGTAAATTTATAATTTTAGAAAATTTAGAACTTTTTTCTTGTAAATCATTAGCTATATATAACTTTTTTTTAAATTGATTACATTACTTAACTCGGTCCTCCCCTGGTTAAGCTTAATCCCTCTTTATTGTAGTCTAATAACTTACATTAGCTATCTTAGCTAATACTAGAACTAATTAAAATTACTTCTCACTCAATTCCTCATCGTTAAGCTTTGATCATTCCCTCGGTTCATCCAAGAAGCCTCTAACAGCGCCACAGATTTGTAAAGCCAGGGCCAGGGCGGCCTCTTTAATGAGCTGGATCTTTTCAGCCACTACCGCTGTCATGATTCACTTCGCTTGTTCCTAATAGCTTTTAAAGTCTACATTTACTTCCCTATGTTCCCTAATAGCTTTTCCTGTTACTTGGTCCAGCGTGTGCACACGAAGAACTTGTGCCACGTATAATTGGTGACTCTCGCACATCACATGCACGCCTTCCGCGTGAGCCTTTCCTGTACGGTATAGGTAGACTGGGTAATGACTCAGGTAGTAATTTAGTGCTCAGTGAAGCCTCTGTACACAGGGCTTTATATTTAGCTTGCCAACTCATTAGAAGACATGCTTTGTGATTCTTTTAATGTTCAAGATCTGCCTAGACACAGAATGCAAAGATTTCTGCCGTATCCGATGAGATATGCGGTACTCAGCATGCGGAAAGTTTTACGTTTCTCAGCCGGTTGACATTTGGTTAGGTCTCCTTGCAAGATGATTACGCTGGCGCCGCATACATCATTTTTGAACGAGACATCCCGAGGAGGAGGCCTTTCTTGGTTTTAGAGCCCCCTCCTACGTTAGAAAACATCCTGCACCGAGGGTTCGCCTCGATTTGGACCCCAAGTCGCTTTGTAGTGGGTACCACCTATACTTCGTGGTCCAATATTTCGATGCTGCTTATCCCGGAACAACCTACGCGGTTTCTGGACAACTACACCGCTGGGGCTTTGCAGCAGCTAATTCGAGTCCTACTGTCATTTATAATTGAACATGGACAAATGCCACCTGCGCCAACCTTACAACGTCTACCACGTCCCAATGCCTCACTACTAATAGGATATCATCGGTGAAACCCATGATGTGGGCGCCACCCGAAAATCCCGTCATTCAAGTGTGTAATGTTGCACAAAGTTAACACCGACCATTGGCGAACCCCATAGGGGTTCGCTAAGGTAGCTAATTTAGCTTACTATAATGATTATGGGGTAATTCGGCGCGCCTTTTTCTGATTGGGCCCTAGCTGGCCTCAGATTTATTAGAAACTTAACTCAAATTAGTTCTTTAATTATTTACATTCCTCCCTTTTTGGGAGAAACATTTACCGCTGTCACATTTTCCCAAAAAAAAATAATGGTTGTCGTAGACTACTTCCTTTGTTGGAGACGGTTTCTTTGAGACGGTTTTTGGAGCAACCTGCGCCCTCTTCGGCTTGGATGATTTTGGCTTTTTCGTAGGACCGCTCTTGGCCGTTTTTTTGCTACCTTTTTGGCTCCGCCATTACCACTACTTTTAGCTGCACTACTAGGTGATTTCGCCGCCTTAGTGGTTGTAGACTTCTTGGCGGTTTTAGCATTCTCTTTTTGCTTCACGGGCGACCTTAACGCCCATCGACGAACTGGAAACGAGCTTGAATGATGCAGACGCGCACTTGGCCTTCGTCTGGCACACTTGAGATACTTCTTAATGAATGATGACTTCTTTTCCGCGTCAACCTGGTAATTTGCTGTTGCGTACTACTTTATGGCTTACAGAGGAGAACCGACACGCTCTTTCAGGCTCTTTATTGCGTTGCAGACCATTTCCGAAGTTCGTGAATGAGAAAGTTTCGTCCTGGGGCTTTTTAGCCTTCTTAGGAGAAGTAATCTACTTGACGACTGTCGCCGATGCCGAGATTGGTGAAGCGGCCTGAATTGGAGTAGCTACGTCGCTCATATTTATAGCGTCGTTGTTGTTTACGAATTGAGCTATTCTAAACAAATAAACAAAAAATACAACTGCTCAACTCGTGCGGAGTCTAGGACGTACGTCGATGCAGTGTGCGTCTGAGACTCGATTTATTCTATAATTATCATAATCAATAAAGATTTTGGTGGCAACCGTTACTACGTGCAAGTTTATTTAATTGCAAAATAAGATACTTTTCAATGTTTTATGCCACAATTAACCTTGTTTATATCTATATTACACAATAAATTATGGTATAAAATGTTGAAAAATATCTCATTCTTTTATTATAAAAAAGTTTATTAGGTAATTCAGTGAAATCCTTTAAAATATACGAGGAATAGTAGAAAAGTAGTATTTGTTTATAACTGGAGAATAAAGTAGTTGCCGGATGTATGCTAATATAGTTTAGTTGTATTTAAACGGTTTGTGTGTAAATTTAAGTTTCGCTAGTGCTTATAATGTGTAAGAAAATAAAGAATGCCTCAATTTGTGAAATTAGGACTGTGATTAGATTTTTTAATTGCGATATTCTTCGTCAATTGAAGGGTGTGTAGAGGAATAGTTTAACCAGCTAATATACCCGAGATATGTCGGACGAGCACATTACTTTTAAAAATAATTATGCTATTTTTATATCCTCAAACGGGTACTACTTTCTGGATACCCGTCGTATAACAATAGATATGTATATAAAGACGTGGATATTAAATTTTGAAAACAACAGACTTATGACTTAAGCACATATTTCAGGTAATCAAATAAATGGCATCATTAAATTACCAGCATTAAATTTTATAACTTTTATGTATTATTATTTACAAATTTTCCAAATTCTATGAATTACACACTTGTTTACGTAGATTTCCTTTAACTACGGTTATAAATTTATAATAAACACGTTACAAATAAACTCTAAACTAAGACATAATACATGGAAATGAAGTAGTAAACAACTTTTATATTTAAAAAGAATTATTTATAAAAGGGTATTCATAATTTATTTACAATTTATAGCGAGTATTCGCCCCTCAATGGAAAGGCTGATAACGAATATGTCCTAGAATATTAACTTCTTGGTAGTTTGGTTTTCTTAATATGAGAGACCTAAGAGTCTCGATATGCAACTTAGTATAAATTAAGGACGTTGTATTGACCTTTCCTCAGATACAATATATTTTTTAAATGATATTCCAAAATTAGATAATAACCTACTTATATTCTTATTTTTATTACTAATTAATGACGAGTTAAGAGACATATTTTATGTATACTTAGTTGTTTATGAGAGTAATTTCTATTAATGATTATAGGCCTATATGTAATGACATTAACATAATTAATTAATGTCTTTATATTATTCAACGGTTCTTAATTTAGATAAGTGGTGTTTTATACTACTTTACAGGAGATTTTCTGTATTTAATTTACATGAAATTAGTTCAAAATGGGTTTGACGTTGAAGGATTTACTTCGTAAAACATTTTTAAATTATAAAAAAGTAAATAATAATATTTATTGTAAATATTAATTTACGATAAATAATAGTATTATTATAATAATAATTATAAAGAAAATTAGTTTTATTTATTTATAGTTCAGAAATGTTTGTAGTGAATTACACAAAAATTGGTACAAATAAATTTATTGTAATTTTTGAAACTATGTTTTAAAATTATGAAATTAATTATCATACTTTCACCATCGTGTGTCAAAAATTTATTTATTATTAATTAGTGCTTTAGTAGTTGTTTTAACTGTTAGTTGGTAATTTTTACATTGTAATGATGTAAAACTGCGGTGCAGAAACGCTCAAACTAATTAATTCTAATTATTACTTCTTTTTTCATAATACAGCACATGTAAATCAATATTTAATTTACAAATATTTTTATATTATAATTTAACTAATCAATATATATATTAATGTGCTGTTTTATTGTTCATATGCTATTAAGCAACTTCTTATTTTTTTTTAAATCCGTACAATAAGTATGTATGTATTATTGTTATTAATTAAATTATATTAATTATCCAAAATGACATAATACTCCAAATGTTGTAAAACCTTTTATAATCTTTTAATACTTACTTAAAGTACTTATTTCTATAGTACAACTTACTAAATATTGTGATATTCACATGTTCGCAATATAAACCTCGTATATTGATAATGGCAAAATTAGTGTATCGGAATTTTAAAGTTCCTCATTTATAATTCCTAATGGATCTAGTGGTTAATGGCCGGCAAATGCATTACATATACGTCATATATTGTCCTAAATCTAGTTTTGCCTTTACTGCAATTATTACCGAGAGGTAGCTGCAATATATGTTGCGCTGATATATTTCCTAACTACAACCGCTGGGTACCTCAGTTATTGAATATTAATTCACACCACAACAGTATATATAGGGGAGTGTTAATTACTTTTAAATAAATTCATTTAATAAATAGTAAAATATATGGTATGTTACTATCTTCGTTTTAATATATTCTGTTTAGTGTAGTTTTAAAATTAATCACTAATATTACAATCAATAGGGTCATTAAAATTGTGTACATATTGATTCGACGAATAGTGAAAATACGTGTGCTGTATGATAGATGATAAGAGTAATTAAATTCAGTGTTATTATTACCCATGTAATGAATTATTAATGAAGTACTTACTTTTATTGTGTTAATATAATTTATATTACACGTTTAGGCAATTAATGAAAGACTACAATAACTAAATTGGTTTTGGTAATTAATAACACAGGAAAGAAAAGTGTGTGGTTTGTTTTAAAGTAAAGTAAATAATTGTAATAATAAATTTGTTTATTTGATAATTAAAATCTCTCTTTCCGCGTGATAAGTCGAAAATGAACCTGATATGTTGTCACTGTTTCTAGATCATAAACTAAACCGAAACAAGTAAAAGTGACTAAGTCAAATAAATCAAATTACTTAATTTAATGAAAAATACACAAATAATTAAAAAAATATATAAATTACAAAATATAGATAACCAAAATAATATTTGGCTGTAATAGTTGATTTTGCTTCATTGGTAAGATATTTTATCTTCTTAAAGAGAGTAATACCGTCCAAACCTGTATTTATTGTAATAAAATGTATTTTTTTAGCTAAAACAAAATATATGGGAATCTTAGTGAAATTATTAAAAGTAATTCCAGCCAGCATATAATTTTACGATGTTTTATTATGATTCAGTTGAATTTATTAATCTCTTGAGTAATTATCCAAAAATAAACTGAGCACAGAATTTTTAAATTCATTGAATTTGGAAATAAGAACGTTGATATATCCATGTATTATAAACTTAGTCACAGAAGGTAAATTTAGACAATACCAAGGTTTAAAAACATATTAGTTTAATTGTTTTTATTAATTACATTTAAGTAAATTTGATTTTCCTGAATAAGATCGGATCTCTTTTTAGAAGGACATGATCGCTCCTAGGGGTTGGAAATGTATGTAAAATTTCCTTGTTAATAATAACAGAGTTTAGTACAACATAGGTCTTGTTCTGTATAACACAAGGACGGACCCAGATTTTTTAAACTCAGAAAATAATATAATGATCCCAGGAAAACCTGAATATTATTTTTTTGCGCCGGACCAAAAGTTATAGCAGTTTTTTTAATTGAATTAATAAGTAAGAAACACATAGTTTAAAATTCTTATCAATTTTCTAGATCAGCTTTGACCATATCAGGTACTATTTGACTATCATAACTGTAGACCATCTATACCGCTAATATTGAAAATGATCTCTGTGTTTACACAAGCAATAAATAAATATTGAAAATAAACGTTGTTCTAAATAGATCCTTGAAGTACACCTGATGAGACTAGGCGGAACAGACATACTTTAAAAACATTTTTGTCGACTACCGATTATATAGGTCTTAATAAGTATACCTACTGACATATTGAATTCAATAGATTTAAGAATAGCCGAAAGAAAATTTAAATTAACATTATCAAACCCCTGATGGTATTATTAAAGTAAATTATTGTGTTAATAATTTAGTCTGTAAATTTTAAAATCTCTGAGGAGAAACCATAAAAAGAGCAAAATGTTAATTGAAACTCTGACAAATCATTGAGTAATTGAATATAACTTTGAATATATTATCCCAAACATTTCTCAAACAGTTTATATAAAAAGGAATATAATTATAGACTACAGGCCATTATATTAAAATTGATTATATATCATAGAAAAAAGAATAATTACAGTTTTTTCAAGAACCCCGAAAATTATAACAAGTAACACTTTTATAATCTGTGTTATATAAGAAAATATATCACATTAGCATCGAGTGGAACAACAATATTTATATTATTAAAAAGTCGTATAAGCCATAATTATAGACAATTTTTTTGTTTTAATCTGGTATAATTAACAAATACATTTTACCTGATGAAGCCACTGTATGGGGAAAGAATTGTTGTAGAACAATAAAAACAATTTTTTGAAACCTTACACCCTTTCAATGTTTTACTAAGTGATACTATGGAGTTTCAGCAAGTAACAGCCTCATCGATCCAATATATATTTTTAACTTGAATGAGGGTAGTAGATTAAATTCTAAAGCAATTGAAATAATTAAAACGAAAAAGGTTATTAAATTAATATTTACAGCTTTATCTCTTAGTTTAATTATTTCTTTAATATTAAAAAGTATGAATATTTAATAAATTTATAATATTGCTAATTTTAATTTTAGATTTATATTTATATTTATAATATCAAACATGTGGTGCCAAGAAAATTAATGTTCACTCAGTAAGTGACTTTAGAATAACCTTAACAGGCTATAAACCACTTTGAGATTTTTACAATCTGCAGTAAGAGTTCCCCTTCAATAGAGGCACTATTTGCTACGTCTTTGATCAGTCGTTGATCTTAGTTAAACTCTTCGGTTTAACTTGGTCTTATTCGGCCCCAAGTCTTTTGAGTTTAGGAATCTGTGTGGTTTAATAACCATCTGGCCTGACATACCAAACTTGTCACTGTCAGTGGTCATTTCTCGAGGTTGACAAGTCCAGACGATCTTAATTTCACCGCCCGTATTAATGTAAAAAAAGAAACTACAAAAAAACAAATAGCTCAATCCAATGGCCGATGATACATAGCCAAGGAGAAGTTTAAACTCCGAGTACCAGGCGACTTCTAGTTTCAACAGCCTTAATATAACATGCGGGGCACTTCTTTAATCGGCCTTTTCCTTTCCTGGCTACTCATGGGATATACATAGATCAAATCGCCAAATATAAAACTGCATGCATCAAGTGCCTCTTATTGGAGAATCAAAAAAACATAATTTGACATAGAATATAACGGGAGCCCAAGAATTATTGTAGTCCCCGGTAGCGTTGAACGGAGATCGATTCTTACATAGAGCAAATAAATTGGACTAACATGTGCATGTGCATTTAAAGTGTTGTTAACTTTAATAAGTAATTCGAATATGTTTACTCAAGAACCGAAAAGTTTCTTATTAAAATACTACTATTATTTTCGCAACGGCCATCGTTTGGAAAATGGAGTATGGGACTATTCAATAGAACCCGTTGTGGATCGGTGCAACACAGAAAGGGTGCGGGCAGACCTAGTATAAGAAATTAAAATGTTGTACAAAACGCAAAAATCACTATAGAAGAAAAATCTTCGATATCCCTTAAGAGATTGGTGCAACGTTTGGATGTAAGTAGAGGAATATGTTACAATATTCTCATTGATAATTTTGGATTACTTCCCTACAAAGTGCAGATGTATCAAGAATTATTGCCGCCTGATTATATAATTTCTGCAGATTTTTCCTTGAAAATCTTAACAATAAAGACATACTGGATCGTACCTTCTTCATAGATGAGACGTGGTTTCATTTAAACGGCAACGTGAACTCCCAAAATATGCAAATGTGGTCTGATAATAATTCGGATTATTTTAGGGAATCAACCATGCATCCTGTGAAGACTTCGATCTGGTGCGCGATATTCCGAAGAAGATTAATTGGACCGATATTTTTTGAAGGAAACGTAAATGCAAAAAATTATCGACAAAATATTCTTGAACCTTTTTTAAATGAACTCCCCGATGATTCAATACGGATTTTTCCAACAAGATTCGGCACGACCTCATGTTGTTTATGCTACCATAGCAAATTTGACGATTAATTAATAATTGTGGATCTGTATCCTCCGCGTTCTTGTGACTTAACTCCCTTGGATTTCTTGGTATTTCCTTATTTAAACAATATTTAAAACACAAGATCATTCTTTACAGGATTAAAAAGACAATATTTCTAGACAATACAGATTAGTGAATAACACTATGTTAAGTACTGTTTTGGATAACCTGATAAGACGTGTTCGTTTATGTTTGCAAGTTAATGGAGAGCACTTCCGGCAACTCTTACAAATTCAAAATGTAATGTATCTCATGTTTTAAATTTATAAACTTTAAATAACATAATAAAAATTACATAAACCTAAATATATTTCTTGTTCAAAATTTATTATACCATAGTCACTTACAAACTATTTAATGTACATTCAAACATTTTAATTTATTGTACAGAAATAAATACGTTCAAACTAGTGTTGCTTTGATAGCCTTGCTAAGTGTAACACGCAAATTACTTTTGTATCATTCAATGTCTGTGGAGGTATTAGCCAGAGAAGTAGTTGTTTCAACAAGTGATTTGTTTTTTGTAGTCTTAATAAGACTCATTTGTTGTAGATTTATGAAATATATTCGTGTTTTTCTAATTATTTACATTTTTAATTTGTGTTATTTTTTGCTAAAGTCAATTTCTGTCAAATTTAAACAAACAGGTTCGTTTTTATAAAGTAAGAAACAACGTTTTTATGGCTACCTGGGACTACAAGTTATATACACACATATATCAAATTTGGCTTTGGTCTGCAGAAGCTTTTGGTCAATTAAGGACAGATAAGGGGCTTAACTCAAGAGAATTGCAGTCTGGTGTATGAGACAAACTGCATTACAAGGGCAAGAAAGACATTAATTATACTTAAATTCTAGAATTTACCCAGGGAACTTAGCAGCAGCCCTATTAGGTGTTTCCACAAAGAAAGAAAAGAGGCAAGTAAAAGAACTCTATTTGCTAGACCATCGGCATATTAAAATCTACTTAAAGGCCATAGGAAGACGCAATGGAGTGTAGAAATCCAAGTAACATATGCTGGAGCTTCTATAAAGAGTGCTTAAATGTGGCAACCGACATTCTCTACATCAAAACATACAGACTACAGAAGAGCTAGGAACAACATACGGCTTTACTCAGAAACAGCACTAAAGGCCGTATGAATCTACTTGTCCACGAGACGTGCCCGGGTTGAACAAGGATTTAGGTCGCCTCAAGATGCATTCCACGAAAACTTTCAACAGTGCAAAGAAAACAGGCACTGTCGGAATATAACAAGGAATTTAGACACTCGAAAAGGAAAACGTGGAAAACTTTCTATGTGGGAATTACTGACATAAGCCCAACAGCCAGGCTCGACAAAATCCTATCTTAAGACTACTCCAATAGCATCAGGCTAATAAAAAAACCTGATGGGAGTTATGCAGAGGACCTTAAGGAAAGTCTCTGTGTTCTGCTAAAGACGCACTTTCTAAGTTCAATATCTGTGGACTCTTAAGAAAATCATGATCATCAGATCATATCAGAAGGAACGAAGTGTATTTATACATACTAGAGAAAGGAAAAGCAAGTCTCATTAACAAAGATTAAATTGAATGGACAGTTGATAGCTGTAAATCTAGCAAAACACCAAGCTCAGATGGCATTTTCTCTTCAGATGTAATAGCCCTCTACTTACAGGTAGTATACAAAGCTAACCTTACGCTAGGATACATTCTAATGGAATTGATATTTATCTCCAATGCCGAAGACCATCCAATGAAGCCAAATCTTACCGCACTATTAGCCATAGCTAAGTTTTCCTAAAAGTAATGGAGAAAATTATAGATAACGATATAAGAAACAGTTCCCTAGAGGCAAACCCGCTCTATAGGCAAAGTAATGGAGAAAATTATAGACAATGATATAAGAAACAGTACCCTAGAGGCAAACCCGTTGCCTATGGAGCGGTTTGCCTCTCAGAATAAGTATGGAAGCTTCACTACAGTTTAAGAAAAATACATTAGACATTTTCGTGGATATTGCAGGTGCTTTTAGAAACACGACCTTCAAAACCGTTGAATTCGGGGCAATCAAGAAGGATACTAACATACCCACAATAAGATTGATTAAGATCGTACTTGAAAACGATAAGATCACCGCAGACGTAGGAAGCGAATCAGAAACGGCAACAGCAGCAAAAGGGTGCCTTGCAGGTTCTATCGCTCCTGCTTTGGTTTATCGTGGTGGATGACCTACTGACGAATCTGATCGATATAAGTTCTTGTAAGCAAGACTATGTCGATGACATGCAATTGTCATAATGAGTAAATATGACAACCAATACACCCTTAATACCATAGTAAAATTGTGTTTGAGAGAAGGCTACAATGTCAATCCTAAAAGAATTGTGGTAATACCTTCCACTAATCATAGGAAGCTAATATTAAAGCTCCCAAAGTAAAATGACAAGAAATGTCGCTGCCTCATCAGGTGTAATATCTAGGTTTAACAATAGATAGGAAACTTAATAGAAACAGCTAAGAAGAAGATTGAAACTCTTCAAAAATGGCTTGTCTTGGTATCAAAAGGACAAGAACAAATCAGAAAAGAAGGTCTAATGAGTTTGATGAGACTGAACAGGAATAGTACAGAACATTGTTTGTGTACACAAACAACGTTGTAATGACGACCGAATTTGATATTGAATATTGGCAGTCGCCAAGACACTGGCACTGATTTTTTACTTTTAATGTGTCCAACCCTCCCAGCTGTAACAAATTCACTGGGATTTCCAAGGGTACAGTAAGGTAAGCCATATATAACTTAACTACTAGTAAATGTAAGGCCATATATGACGTCATTAAAGTTGTATTAAATACTATTGGATCACCGGTAAGCAAACTTTTTAATTTGTGTATACGAAACAATATTTTTCCGATGCTCTAAAGAAAGCACTAATTGTGCCAATACATTAACACAACGATCAGAATAATTATTGTCCTATTTCACTGCTTCCCATATTTGGAAAAATATTTGAAAAAATTCTTCAATTACAATTAGTACATTACTTCAAAGATACGAAATTGTGGTAATACTTTTCACTAATCATAGGAAGCTAATATTAAAGCTCCCAAAGTAAAATGATAAGAAATTTCGTTGCCTCATCAGGTGTAATATCCAGGTTTAACACTAGATCGGAAACTTAATAGAAACGGCCAAGAAGAAGATTCAAACTCTTCAAAAATGGCTTGTCTTGGTATCAAAGGGACAAGAATAAATCAGAAAAGAAGGTCTAATGAGTTTGATGACACTGAACTGGAACCGTACAGATCATTGTTTAGGTCACACAAACACCGTTGTAATGACGACCGAATTTGATATTGAATATTGGCAGTCGCCAAGACAGCCAGAACTAAATTAAAACTTTGTAATTTGGTATACAGATGCAATAAATCGGAAGCGGGATCTGGTATAGGCATATAAAAGTCCAAAAACATAGAAAATTTTATTTCTCTCGGATAAGGCACATCAGTTTTATAGACTGAAACAATAGACTTAAAAAGATGTGCACAGGTTGCTCTATAGTTTATTGAAATTAATGTATTAAGAGAATGAAAAATTAAGTCCATATTAATTTTGCCTCTCACATCTAAGGTGCCTAAAGTGTAAATGATGGTGTTTTTAATATTTATACAGAGGAAGTAAAACTGATAAGCATGGATTTCGAATAGTTGACTTTAGTATGCTATTTGAAGTTTATTTTAGGGTCAAATAATGATTGGTGTTATAGTGGAGAAAAAATTTGATTATATCCTAATAATTTGCAACCCAACAGAACAAACGCGCAAGTTCTTTCTCATATTAATGAAATACTTGATGTATCTAATGCTGTTTGCCCAACCCTAACTGTAACAGATGTGTATTGTTCTTTTATAATTGGTGTTAAACAACATGATGCATTAAAATTACTAAACGGTGCATTTTGGCCAGCAAACGCAACGATTCAATACTTATAAAAAGAACAATAAAATTGATGTTGCTTCTACTATGATTGTAATGCATACATATAGTGCTGCCAATGTGTCTGTTATCGGTAATAATAATAATTCCAAAACAACTGAACATTTATTATGAGAAACTTGGAGATATGACATCTAAATTGATATAATAGATATTAAACATAGTATAAATTGCTCATCTTATAATGAACACTGAATAAAACACTTACTATGTTTTTAACCACTAAAAACATCTTATGATGTTATTATTTTTATTGAGATTTGGCTCGACACTTCCATTGATAGTAATAAACTTGGTTTCGATAAATTTTCAGTTTTTAGATTTGATCGATCTCTATTAACTAGTCTCAAATCTAAAGGAGGTGGAGTTCTCGAGGATGTTAATGACAACTTCAATTATTCCTACTTCACAAACTGGTACAAAAGAAATAATTATTTGTTCGATATGTATGGTAAGTGAGCATGTAATTTAGAAACTGTTCTAGCTGTTAATAATAGTTGTGCGAAGGCTGAAATCTAGGGTGGATGTTTCGATTTTCACAACATATTTCAACTCAATAACTTACCTGATTATTTTTTTCTGATGTTGCTGATATTTCTGTCAGCTATGCATATGATTCATTGTCTAATTCCTCAATACATCAGAATTCTTATGAATTAGGTTTTCCTTTGAATTCAACTTACGAACAACTTACTTACTATGTAACATTACTATGTAATTTTAAGCGAGCACAATTCGCGGATATCCATAGTTTCCTGTCAGGCGTTGACTGGGACCAAACTATGGTGTTATTGATAAATATACGAATGTCTTTTATAATATCTTGTATACAGCAATAGACAGATAGGTCCCACTTTTGAAGTAGGAAAGTGAAACATTTCCTAAATGGTTTAATAGCGATCTGACAAAGCTGACAAAAGAGAAGAAATAAGCTCATCTAAAGTTTAAACAAACGAATTGTATGAACGACTACAGTATTTTTCTTTATCGCCGTTATATGAGTAATGTTAAGATCAAAATTAAATCTTATAACATTTTTTTTTGGAATCACGTTAAAAAATTTAGGAAAAAACTAGTGATTTTCCTAAACATATGTTCCTCGACAATTCATTGCCCACTAATTTACAGGAATATGCTAACTTATTTAGAATAGAATAGAATAGTTTATTTATGCGACTAAACATAAATAATGAGAACAATAATTTCAAACTATTTGGGATATAATTGACGTGCAGAAAATATAAACGACTGCAATTTTTAACATAGCAAAACAGTTGCTTTATCGTAGATCCAGAACATATTGCAACGATCCTTAAGAGGTCGATGAAAACTATGACAAAGTGTAATTTATTAAATTGTCTTAAAAGTAACATGTTAAGAATATCAGCGTTAACCTTTACAAGACAAAACTCATACTTAAAATTTAAAGGAGAAACAAATAAAAAAACTTACAAAGTTACAGTCTAATATCACTGTTAATAAAGTCCTCAAAAGAGTAGAACGCTTTTTCCAGAAGGTATGTATCTATTTTTTTCTTAAATAGTTTAAGTGGCAGGTCCCTAGTAGCAAGACTGAGCTTGTTATAGAACTTTACACAGTAATACCTTGATCCTGTTTGGGAACGCTTTAACCCCATTTGATCAAGATTTATATTTTGCTTAAATATAGTTGAGTGATCATGATGTTCATAGGTATTGTACGTTTCTAGATGCTCTTTGATATACATCAAGCAAACCTTGGTATACAATGATGGGAGCGTGAGTATGCCCAATTTGATAAAAATAGATCGATAGTTGTCGTTATATTTTGCATTTACCATAATTCTTACAGCTTTGCATTGTAATGCAAAGATGCGGTGATTACAGTTTGAGTGCCCCCAAATAAATAAGCCATACCTCATGCGTGATTCAAATAATCCGTAATATGCGGTTTTGAGACTGACCAGACAGGTTTCTTGCGATAACCTTCTCATCACGAAAGTAAGTTTTGATAAGCGCTTGGCTAATTCGTTGCCTTGAAAGTCCCATGTCAAGGATGCATCAATATTGACTCCAAGAAAGGGAACTGCCGAAGACTCGTTTGTACTTGTAACATTGAAGGTTATGCTTTTAGTTTTGTTTTCATTTAGGAGTAGACTGTTTTCTGAGCACCATTTAGAGATTGCTTCTAAGCTAAGTTTATTGTTACTTTTTACTTCGTCTAAATTACGGCCTATATCTACTACTATTCAATCGTCGGCAAAGAGAACTGTGGTTGACTTTTCTAAATGTGATGGAAGATCGTATATGAAAATTATGAAACGAATGGGTCCTAAAATTGATCCCTGTGGCACCCCTCTTTTAATTTGTTTTATCCGTGATTGTGTTCCTCCCATGTGCACAGACTGATATCTGTCGTCTAGGTAACTTTGCATTAATTTAATGCTATTTGCATCAAAGTTAAAGTATTTCAGCTTAGATATCAGTAGGTCGTGAGAAACACAATCAAAAGCTTTGCTTAGATCGACAAACGATCCCATTACTACGGATTTGTTTTCAAAACTATGTATAATCATGTCTGTTAATTTTAAAATTGCATCCACGGAGGATTTGCCATTTCTGAACCCGAATTGTACATCCAAGAATAATTTATTAACTTCAAAATAGTTGACAATTTTATTTTTTAATATTTTCTCCACAATCTTCGATAATATTGGAAAGATTGCGATTGGCCTGTAATTATTTGCATCGTTTATGTCTCCTTTTTTTGTGTGTTCGCACAATTTTAGCAAATTTCAGTATGGAAGGAAAATTCCTGGTTGCTATTGATTGATTTATTAGTTTAGTGAGTGGAAAAATAATAAAATTCATTATACATTTAATCATACTTGTCGTCAAGCCATGGATGTCGAAGCAACTGCTATTTTTTAGATCTTCAATTGTAGTTCGTACTTGTATTCCGGAAACTTTATGAAAACTAAAGTGGGTATTTATTTTCGTTGGTTGTTTCGTGTAATTAGAATTTGTTTGTAAGTTACCGACTAGTGAATCCGCTATATTAATAAAAAAATGAATTAAATTCATCACAAGATATGTCGCAGTTATTTTTATTTTTTGTTTTGGGGCATATTGTATTCCATACTGCATTTTCTCTATTTGTTGCTTGTTGTATATAATTTTTATTTGCCTGTCTTTTTTCATTAAAGATATTTGCTCATTAGGTATAGCGTTTTAAATAATTATTCCTAAGCTCTTTGTTTTGATCGGTTGAATATTTTGAAAGTAATCCTGTATTATATGTAAATAATTTCTCATTTCGCGAATTTCATTGGTAAACCATTTAGATATTACAGTGGAATTAGTTTTTACAGGAAAACATTTCTGCATATTAGTAATTAGAATGCCTTGAAAGATTTCCCATTTCTGATTTAGGTCCAGGAAATCATACTGAATGAAATCCCAATTTATTGCCGACATTGAGTGATAGTAATCAAATTTTCCATTTTCTGTAATTGGTCTATGCAATCTGTTAATGATTTTATTTGTTCTCTTATCAATAACGACTGATAAGGAAATGCCCAAGTGATCAGAGAGACATGTATTGAACTTTCTGTTTTGATATGTTCTGAATCTATATTCGTGAACACGTTAACAATGCAGTTTCTACCTCTAGTGTTAAAACTTACTGCCTTATACAGACCGTAACTGGTAAGACAATCCAAAAGAGAGATTTATTTGCTGTCGTTTACATTGAACCTAATGTTAAAGTCACCCCCGAGGATTGCCTTTTTTCCTAAGATGAATTGAATCTAAAAACGATGACATAATTAATAAAAAATCATTGAATTCACCACTGGTTGATCTAAAATGACATAACTTTTAATCTCAAGTACAAATATACATGCTATTTCACAAGTTTTTTCAATAGATACATCATTTGTTAACTTATTATATATGTTCACTTGTGTACAATCCTTGACGTAAATGATAGTACCCCCATGTGCCGTAGTTTTCCGTGCATAATATCCAGTGGCTGTGTAGTTCCCAATTCTGGTACGGTTAGCCAATGTTCACAAAGTGAAACATAATCATAGCATTTGTCAATAAGAAAGGTATCCATTTGATTGATTTTATTTTTGATTGATTGCATGTTCATAAATAACATCTTTATTATATGGGGTTTGGACTCTTCTTCTTGAGATGACCTAAAAAAAATGTGATGATTTCTTCTCTTCAGTTTATGTAACTAACAGCAGTTTTATAATTCCCACTGTAAGTTCCAAAAGGCAGGTTGATTTCAATTGGTATTTGATTACTAGATCTGGCCCGGATGGTAATTCACCTGTATTTTAAAAAAAGTTGTGTTTATTCATTAGCCAAACAAATTTATTTATTTCAAAACTCTTTGACTACTGCTATGCGGAAAAGTAGTTTTATTACTTCTCTTTACAAAGCAGGAAATAGAGGTGACGTAAAAACATATCAGGGAGTATCATTGCAATCAACCATTCATAATTTATTAGATTTATTTGTTACATCTCAACTGAGTTTTGCTACTAAAAATGTTATTATTGATGAGCGACGTGGATTTTGTCAAGGCAAATTAACAATTACTAATTTGTTAATTTTCCAAATTTTTGTACTTGATGCCTTAGAAAAGGGTGCTCAAGTGGATACGATATATACAGACTTCTCTAAGGCATTTGACCATGTTAACCAAAGAATTCTTCGCACCAAACTCCACTGACTTGGTTTGGGCTCAGCAATTCTTAAGTAGTTTGAAAATTATTTTTTAGATCGGATCCAATATGTTAAACTCAATAACTGTATTTCAAAAGCTATTCATGCGAAATATGGGGAACCACAAGGATCACATTGTAGACCTGTTTCTATCTTGTATTTTTTATTAAAAAGAATTGTAATAGAATTATTCTTTTGTCTTTTAAAATAATTGGTTTGGATATTGACGGTTAGAATATACAAGGAGACATTAATTTTTGAAAAAAAAAAATATAAGCATTTAGGAAAAAAATCATTTTTTTTCTTTAAAAAGGAAAAGTTACCTTTAACTAGAAGCAATGTAATGGGTCTGGAGCTAATGTAGAAACTGAATCAGATTTTGAGATACAGACAAAAATGCCTCGTTTCTATTAGAATAAGTTGAAGTAGAAAAATAGACAATTATTTGAATATTTGTAAAATTAAAATATATAAATCTAGGTGAGGTAATAATAGTAAAATAGACTCTCATACCGATCAATTTTTCAGTTAGGCACGGAAAATGGGTTTGAACATTGAATTAAACTAAGTATAATGACAAGCTTTGTTATATTATATATTTCCTTCAAAGTTTAAAAAAAAATATTTATTATTTAATTATTAAATGTAGTTGATATATTCGGCAATGCTTGAGAAATTTTAAAGTGCCATCTTTCCAATTTATAAAACCATTATAATTTATGACAGTTAAGAGAACTTTAACAATAAAGCCCCTATCGACATTAATATGGATTTAGATATTTTGTAGAAATATGAGCATAATACTTTTCATTGACAGGCCATTCAGAACTTTCAAAATTATTCAAACCTCTATTAAAATCAATGCACGCAAATCTTAGATATTGCAAAGAATATGTTCAATATTAAGGCAATTCAGTACATTTGTACTATATAATCATTTTTCGTTTAAGTATAAACATAATCAATTATTCTTTCCATAATAGTTGTGCACGTTAGGTGAAACATCCATTACCTAATCACGCTAGTTTATAAAAAGTGTATATATCGCTACTAAATTGGTTAACACCCGTTTGAAAATCAATCAATTACATTAAAAAAAACGATAAATGTACCTGTATATTACTTTAGATAAAGTCGCAACCCCTTTTAAATCAATCACTTACATTAACTTCGTAATAAATTTCGGAAGAGCAGCTAAAAGTTCCGTTCTGATCGATAACCCTTCGGTATTCTCTAACATAAATAAATCATTACTGACGCTCGCTTCGCTAAAATAAAATCCCATTAATGTTAAAGTGTATACAACTGCACTACAAGTGGAATACAATTCAGAATAGTAATTTAAATGTGAATAATATATACGTCTCCCGGCGCCGCCACCATAATTTCATACCACTTTAACGTGTTTGCGTTACGTTTTCAAGCGGAGTATTTAAGATCATCCTCGGTGGATGACTTCCAAAGTGTTATCTTTGTAGAAGTGGAAGCACAAAGGTGATAGATACTTAATACTAGAAGTAGACTGTGCTATTCTGGTATTGTAGTTCTCTTTCATGTAAATAAAGCCCGGGCTCAATTTAAGGACGCCTTTACTGAATTATACCATGCGGGTGATTCTATCTGTGAAATATTTTATTATAAAACTTGCAACTGATTTTACATTAAAAGTAAATCTTACGTGATTTATCGACGGTTCTTTTATGTATTATCATTGCGTACGAGAACAATGTTATTTGATTGATAATTTGGAAGCTGAAAGTTCCGTTCTGATCGACAACCCTTCGATAATCTCTAATATAAATAAATCATTACTGACACTTACTTAAGTAAAATACAATCCCCTTAATGTTAAAGTATATACAGCTGCACTAGAAGTAGAATACAATTCAAAATAGTAATTTAAAAGTGAATAATATATACGTTTCCCGGCGCCTTAACCATAATTTTATACCACTTGAACGTGTTTGTGTTACGTTTCTAAACGAAGTGTTTAAGATCGCCTTCGGTGGATGACTTCAAACGTGTTATTATTGTAACAGTCGAGGTGATAGATATTTAATACTAGTAATAGACTGTGCTATTCTGGAACTGTAGTTCTCTTTCATATAAATAAAGCCCGGGCTCAATTTAAGCACTAATCAATTTAAGTGTTTTATTATAATACTTGAAATCGATTTGAATTATAGAATTATTTTATTAAACACGTTGTGAATATTACGTGATTTACCGACGGTTCTTTCATGTATTATCATAGTGTGCGAGAACAAAGTGTTTTGATTGACAATATGGAATACAAAGAGACAGGGTCAGGTAAAAGAATGCTGACATTGAAAGCGACGCTTCATGTTATAGAATAGGATGTATGGTGGGGCTATTTCAAACGGCACTTTGCGCATCGGGGCATTAAATTAAAAAAAAAATTGAATAGCGGAATTCAAAATGGATTTTCAAGTTTTAATAATACAAAATTAATTGCATATTGAAAACTATTTAATTTTAGTGTAAATTAAATATTGATTTATAGGTGCAGTATTATAAAAATAAAAGTAATAATTAGAATTAATTGTTTTTAGCGTTTCTGCACCGTAGTTTTACATTATTATAATGTAAAAACTATAAATGTTTTAACAGTTAGTATTTGTAGTTTTTACATTATAATAATATGAAACTACGGTGCAGAAACGCCCAAAATAATTAATTCTAATTATTACTTTTATTGAATTTTTAGTTTTGTTATTGGTCTCTATTAGGCTTTAAGAAAGTGACTCTCGGAAATTCGGTGGTTAGTCTAAAGCGAGCTTAATCAGTTGTTAATATTTTATAGTATTTTATAGTTTCATTATATTTTCATAATTTTAAAACTACTAATCCCATATTTGCAATATTTAATATTCAGGGTGTATGTGCATAATTTGGCATTCATTTTTCGTTCGAGCAGGACAGTTCAATATTTTTTAAATCGCTTGTAGAAGCATTTATTCGATATTATTATAATCATGAATGTTTAAAAAGACATCCATTCTACTATGCTTGCGGTTTGCTGATTACCACCAGGTACTTGAATCTGCTAGACTCCGTTGGCTACTCCCAGAGAAATCAATTAGATTTTAGCTGCATTTACAACTTTGTTTAGCCTAAGAACTACTGTGCCATTAATGCAGTATACTTACTATGTAAAGTTTTCAACTCATTTATTAAAAAAGCGATCATCTGTTATATGAATTTGGCTTTCTACTTTTTGGCCTTATAAAGAACTAAGATTTGTGTCACGATTTCAGTTCTTAAAGATTATATTCCATGCAATTTTTCTTTAACAGACTTCATTAATTCTAATTTATCCCGAGCAAAAATATTTGCAAGATTCTCTTCTCATATTTACGGAAAATTGACTGCAGCCTTATTTTTATATGTTCTGAACCTTTTGGCTGTATTTAAATTTATTTTACAATTTCCAATTCATCCCATTATATTCCTACTAAATTCTCCTTCTAATCAAACATTTCGACAATGTTCTTTTACATTAAAGACAAGTCCTTGTATATAAATATAATAATTATATTATGCAATTTTTCTTCAATAGATTCTATAACAATCTGTATAAGGTTCTTCTTTCTTGTCTTTCTTTCAAGACAAATATGCTGATGCCTTATATCGAGATGTTCAAAAAACTTTTGGCTTTATGCCAAATTGAGATTTATTTTACACAATCAATTCCTAGATTTTCATCATTATATTATAATTATATTATGTACTTAATTTCTCTGCAGTACGCAAATCAACTGCAATTTAGATTTCAAGAAAGCTTTTAGCTTTATATACAATTAATATTTGTTTTACAATTATCTCTCTTAAACATTATTTTTTATCAATTATATTTCTCTCATAAAATCTCTCTTTAATAAACTCCAAAATTTCTTGATATAATTGATACTGGTAGAGCTACACTCTTGATGGAACGAGATATGTAAATTCAATGGGGTAAAACACTTGTTAAGTTCCATAATATTTTTATTTTCAGTTGCCTGACACGTGTTTCAATCATTCCTGATCATTTTCAAATAAAAAAATATATTTTTTATATATATCATTTTTTTTTGTACTTGGAAAATGATCAGGAATGATTGAAACACGTGTCAGGCAACTGAAAATAAAAATATTATGGAACTTAACAAGTGTTTTACCCCATTGAATTTCCAAAATTTCTTTCTATTTCTTATAAGCAAAAAATTCTACAAAGTTTGTTTCTTACATTGCTGACAAATCTACTGCAGTCTTACGTTTAGATGTCCAAAATCATTTTTGGCTTTATATAGAATTGAGATTTTTTTACAATTAAAAGGCATTAAATATTTTTCTTAACTTTATTTTTATTTCTAACAATATACCATAAATTATTTTTTTTATTTAACAAATATTTATAGAAGATTTGCCTCTGATATTGAAAACAAATCTACTGCTGTAGGTATACTATACAGGGTCCTGCAACAGTGCGTCGGGCTTTCCTAGCGCCTTTCTCGTGAGAGATAGAAAAAAATGTTTCTTATGAAAATTTATTGATTTAAAAATCTCTATGCCGTAAAATTATTTTCAAATATACAGGGTGTCCTAATTTTGCGTTATAACAAAAGCAAACATTTTTTTAAATGGAACACCCTGTATATTTTTTCATTTTCTAATTTGAATAATATTTTATAACTTGAACCTTTTTTTGGTTTTTAATTTCGATGTGGCATTTCCGAGTTATTGACGTTTTTGTGAAAAAAATGTAAAAAGCGGAGGTTCACAAAAAAAATTATTCTGATGTTCTATTTAAAATTTAAGAAATTTTCTTTTTCCTATAGTTGGTCATAACTACTGTTTATGTAACAATGTTAAAAATTTTCACTTTTGAGGAACCCTGCCTTTTTTATCAGACACGCCATTTTCTAAAATTTCAAATTGTCGTAACTCTTTTTTTTTTAATGGAATCATATATTTTTTAAAATTTTATATTATTCTGCATCTAATTTCCTACAAAAAATATTAAGCATATCCTATACCTAGAAGTGATATTTTTCAAGATATAAAAGAATTTATATTTCAAACGGTTCTTGAATACGAATTTGTTTTTGATTAGATAGCTATGACTGAAAAAAATGCATCTGTCAACTAAACAATTAGTTTGACATGTAAATGGGAGGTGTGAATTACAAAAAACAAAAGAAGAAAGCCTATCATCAACGAGGAACCAAAAGACATTGGTGAAGGAACTGGCATAAGCGAGAGGTTAGTACAAAGCATTCTGAAGAAAATAATTTTACGGCATAGAGATTTTTATTTCAATAATTTTTTATACGAAACATTTTTTTCTATCTCTTACGAGAAAGACGCTAGGAAAGCCTGACGCACTGTTGCAGGACCCTGTATAGTTCAGGCATGTGCAACTTCATCAAGATTGCGGGCCGGAAAACAATATCAACCTAAAATCGCGGGCCGGACCTTTTATTTGAATTTATAAGGAAAGGAAAAATAACAACTCATATGTACATGTATGTAGTCATTTATTAGAACTGGCTTTTAAAAAATAGATTAAAATGTACAAGTACAAACATATTTAATGAGAAGACTGTGCCTTCATATTTTTCACCAAAGAATCAATATTTGGTGAAATATCGGATGTCGCAACAGAGTATTCTCGAAATGTGAGTCTGTTAATATTGTACGTGTTTTTGATTTAACAAACTTTATTCTCGAAAATGGGTGCTCACATTTGTATGTACATTTTTTTCTGAGCCAAAGATGCGAGAGTTGGAAATTTATCGGTTGGTAAATTGTTTTTATAAATATTGGTTATCGGCGTGTCTCTAAATATCGCCTTAAAATCGGATTTTTCTTGCAATTCAATGAGTTCCATTTGCAATGAAAATGGAGCTTCTTCTATTTCTTCAAATGGGGAGGAAAAAATTTTCAGACTTGCTTCTTGACTTGACATGACCATGAACAAGTTGTTCTTGGGTTTGCAACTTTGTATTTAATTCATTCATATGACTTGTTACATCAACGAGAAACAAAAGATCGCAGACCCAATTTGTGCTGTTTAGCTCTTGTACAGGTTTTTCTTTCATATCCATAAAAACAAATAACTCATCTTTGAAATCATAAAATCGTTTTAACATTATTGCTTTGAAATGTCAGATCTTCAAATTCAGACTGCAGTTCTTCCAAAAATGTTTGGAACTGACGGTGGTGAAGTGCTCTTGATTTAATGAAATTTATACAAGAATCTACTGTTGTCATTACATATGTAAATTTTGCACCCAAATTTTGTTGATGTAAAATGCAGTGAAATGCACTCAAATCTTCAGTGTCAATATTCCTACTACATAGTTCCAATTTAATTCTATTGACAACTCTTAAATTAGAACCAACCATAGCTGGAACACCATCAATAGAAATTCCACTTAGATTCTCCCATTTATGCTCAAATTAATCAAAAATTGCTTTTACTTCTTCGAAATTGTTTTCTCCTCGTGTGGCACTTCTTTCAGCATTATTCGCCGCACTCCTCAAAGGATTTCAGGGCTTTCTGAAGAATTTTCTCTAAGCGGGTTTCAGTTACTCTTCTGTACAGTTGAGCAGTATCTACAGTGTGATGATGGCCGGAACCTAATTCGGTTTCTCGCTGATATAGATATTATACAAGGCTGGAGATAGAGCAGACCCCTGAGGAACAATTGATAAAATCAAACTGTGGATGGAAGTCACAAAATTTTCTGTTAGAAGGTACTGAGTCTGGATTAAGTATTTAGGATACTTAAATCCAATTATTTGATAGATAAGGTCCGTATGCCAAAATCTGTTAAACGCCTTTGAGACGTCTAGGAAAACTAGTACAGTGACTCTTTTGATAGCAAAGGCATTAGTGATATAATCGGTCACTCTCAACAGCTGATGATGGGTGGACAGTCGAGCCCGTAAACAGACCTTGGAGTCGGGAATAATTTTATGAACTTCAGTGACTAGCAGGGTTTTATCGAAAAGTTTACCTAGAACACTGAGCTAATTGGGCGATAGTTTTAAGGAAATGTTGGCGATTTTTCCGCCTTGAAGATGTTGACTACTGCGGCCAACTTTCAAACAGATGTAAAAGAGCCCAGTTTCATAGCCGTATTTGCTATATTAAGCCGTCGTGACCAGAAGCTTTGCGATTTTTGAGCTCGTCCCGAATGGTTGCTTCGCAGGACCACTCACAATCGTAGAATTATAACTTCTGGCAGATCTCATTTATTTATTTAAAGTAAATTGTCACTCTAGGCTGTCGACGAATTGTTATAACAAAAGGTGAGACCCCTCTCGCCAATTAATGCTTGATTATTAGTTCTCCTTTCCTGAGCATTTTGAAAAAATTCCACACAGTAACCACCTAAGCCATAGATCCAATTTTTCATTACTCAGGATGCGTAATTTATCTCCAGCCCAGCAAACGAATTGAATAGCTTCTGTGCGGAGGAATGAATCTCAAATATTTTGTGGGGCTCGGGGAAGGAAATCCTTTAAATCGTTTACTCTTTAAAAGCTAAGACCTTAGAGATAGCTGCTTTAAGTTCGATCGTCGAATTGATGACATTAAGGGGAATGATTAAATTTTCCACCTTCAACTTATGATTGTAGATTTAATTTCTCTAGCTGGTCTAGTAATTCCGACTGTTAGGTCCAGAAAGACCGGAACTGAGTTCGTTTGAAGACCAGATTTAATAGTCCCAGATCGAGAAAATAGCGTTATCTATGTTATTAGGTCGGAAATTTGAAGTGGTAGAATATTGGGCATTCAGACTCAACCGCTTTAATATTCGGTTACAGTTGTTGATGAACTGACACTGAAAAGTGACTTTTCCGATTCATTCGTCACTTTTAATTATAGTTTTAAAGGTTCTGAGATGTTATGTTGAATGCCTAAAATATGCGTAAGTATTTTTGTCTGATAGTTTCGAGAATGAGTTATGAGCAACATTTGTTATTTCTTCTGGTAGTTTTAAACTTTTAGATTCCAAAACTTATTACGTTTATTTCTATATTCTGAAAGGTTCTTTAACGTAACGTCGAATGGCTTAAATAATAACAA
Source organism: Ontholestes murinus (assembly GCA_963969525.1). Classification (NCBI taxonomy): domain Eukaryota; kingdom Metazoa; phylum Arthropoda; class Insecta; order Coleoptera; family Staphylinidae; genus Ontholestes; species Ontholestes murinus. Next base: position 23,704,332 of record OZ018395.1, read on the forward strand.
AGTTCCTTACTTTTTCTGATGGTTTTAAAACATTCCAAACAAATTTGGACATAATTAATGACTTTCACTGATGGTTGTAAAGGTTCTAAGACATTGTAGCGAATTATCAAACTACAGGCATTTGTTTTTGTTCTGTTGATTTTCTCTGATGTGTACAGTGCTGTTGTTTGGTGTATTATACTATGATTTTCCAAAAACTTCTAGAATTTTTTATTACAGAATTCGTTTCCTCTATCAGATTGTAGAATCTTAATTTTTACTTCTCGCTAATTTTGCATTTCAATTCTTAAATATTTTGAAATATTTGAGGACTTGTTCCTTAGATGTAACATTCCAAAACCAAAAAATACGACCAAAATTAACTATTGAATTGACTTTTGACTTTTACAAAGAGTTTCAAAGATTATAAAACATTACTCTAAGTATCCAAACAACGAGCAAAATTTTGAAACGATGAAGACTAAAATATGGGCAAACGCATTACGCCGAGATAAATCATTCAATTTAGGGGAGTCTGGTAGCAATTGTATCTCGTAAGGATTATCTGAGCCCCAGATCCGTAAAATATTTTAGGACTTGTTCCTTCGATTCCAAAACCAAATAATATGAGCAAAATTAATACTTTTACAAATAGTTTCAAACATCATAGGTAGAAGAGCCAGCAATTATTCCATGTAATTAAATTTGATATCAACTTCGCGAATAAAAATATCTAATTGTGCGGTATAGGTAGTATCTCGGCTCTCGTCGAGAGCAATTGAAAATATTTTTTCTATATCGTCGCTCTTTTCAGGACACAGTTCTTTAACGATAGCACTAAGCCACTCTCTAACAACACCACCTTCAGAATAAGGTTTAGAATGCTTTGCAATTTTTTCACTAATTATAAAACTTGTTTGTACAATACTATTGCATAAATCACTTTGTTTGTCTGTTGCGCAGATACACATTTTTTCAAATTTATTATTTTATCTTTTCTTTGTTGCCCATTACTATAACTAGAATGTTTTGATGTGAAGTGGCGTTTTAAATTAAATTCTTTTACCACTTAAACAAACAAGCTTGTTTTTTTGCATAATAAAAAAGTAATCGTTAGTCCACTTATCTAGAAAAACACGATTTTCAATATCAACTTTTTTTCTATTCTCTGATATCATTTTAAAGATTATGTTAAATTGTAAATAAGTAGGAATTTAGAAATTGCTGAGGCTTACTACAAATAACTATGAGCTTTTTCACTCCTGATTCTTCCTACACTAATCAACTTACTTACAGCCAGTGCAAATAAGACGGGGTTTTCCCTGTTTATTGAATTCTGAGTAGACTAAATACAGTACAAAACTTTATGATACCTATAAAATTTTATGATCCTTAGATTATGTGAAAATCATTAAGAATACATATATATTTTTTATTTTCAAGGGCCAGGTCTATTGACATTTGAAAATTGGGCTGAGGGCGGGATAAAATGAAATCAGGGGCCGGATCCGGCCCGCGGGCCGTACGTTGCACATGCCTGATATAGTTATTCAAAAACCTTTTAGCTTTATGTAGGATTGAGCTATGTTTTATAATTTTCAGTTTTTAAATTTACCTCTTTATATTATGGCAATCTTGAGTAAATATTATAAATTCTATTTTTTTTTTTGCAATGATCTCCTTTCTTTGATTATTTGCTTAGGTAATTTTAATATTTCTAAGCACTTGTTTTTAATTAATACCCTAGCACTAATTTAAACAAAATATTTATTATTTAACATACTTTCGGCTTTCCTTAGTATTTATTTATTACTTTGACCTATCCCAATAAATTAGTCATTAATTATAAGAATAGTTGATAAACATTAAAGTAAAACACTTACTATGTTTTGACTATTAAGAATTTTTTGGAAATAAATTTGACTGTTTAATGATTAACTTGGCGTACTCTTGACCTACTCTAAGCAATGCCCAAGTAATGCCCAAGCCTATGCTTGATCTATCTTAATAAATTATAGCTTAACATTAAACTTCGCTACCAAATTGTATATATTTAGTTGTTATTTATCGATTTCTGCATTGTATTTAGCCATTTGTCTACATTATGGTAAAAGAGCAGGCTTACAATATGCCTTTCTCTGACCTACATTTGTCCTTCCTGCAATGTTTTATGGTATGTATTCTATAAACTTACAACTTTGTGAACACCTGTATGTTCCAAACTTAAACCGTTAAATTGACCCTGAGAGGTAGAATATCGTTCGCAAAAGTTTGTACACACCTATATGCTTTTTTAGTTACATAATAGCACGCCTAATAGGATATAAGAAATAGTTTGAGATAATAATACAATCAGAGGTAGGTATATGGTAAATACTATGATGAATACATCGATATTTTTAAAATTAGTTTTAACTATATATATATATGTTGTCTATAAAGCATTAGCAGTATTATTATGCATTAATGTACTTATTTTTATAAATAGTAATAATGGTATTTATCAATAGCCGTAGTGTATAAAAAGTCCATGGACACAATATAATCGATTTAGTTTAATTAGGCTATTCATCGACATTTTTTCTCTGTTGTTTCTTAATATTTTATTATAACGAAGAATTGATTTGCCCCCATGCATACATTTATGACCACCTAATGGCCTATATATTTCGAAATCAATCAATAAATAAGTCATTTCCATGTTTCGTTTATTTATACTGTACATTTTAAGTGCGATTGTAATTTTTACACGTAATAGTTTGTTTATAATAGAATAATAAGTTAACAATTACAATAAGCAATTAAAAAGTATTACTGGTAATGTCTTGTGTATCAGAGGATCGTACATAAATTCATAACAAAGTAACAAAGTAAAAACAACATTATTGAACATAAAAATACCTCAATATTCCATAATAGATTATTAATATTATAATATTAATAATCTATTAATACTATAGTATATATTAGCTATAATATTAATAATAATATTCGTCAGATGACAATGTCTTCTTGTTTTAAGAAGTACTTGCACTAGTTAAAAACAGCGCTAATAAATAGAAATTTATCTGAATTTAATCAACATAGATTAAATCAAATACAGTAACAATTGTAAAACACATATTAAAAACATGTTCGGAAGCCTAATTTCTTATAGTGTATAATAAATATTTAATTGAAGTATACATTGACCATTATGATCTTATACTTTTTGATATCTTTCTGGCAATGACATAATTTTGCAATCATCAAATTTTTGATTTTTCATGAATTTCGTTCTCCAGGTAGAGATTCTACCATCTAAGAATCTTTGTAGGGACTGGAAAAAAATAATTATAAGGTGGAGAATATGGCAGTTGCAGCTGTTAACACACTTGTATGACGTTTCGCATTATCTATAACTGTGAATAATTTAATTTATCTTGCTATGGGCGACATCCTTCAAAATTGATTGGTTTTATCCGGATGGAGCTCGATGTATTAAAATGAATATCGGCTTTCGAAGTTCTCTGAGCTGATATTTCTTATGATCTCTAACATTTGATAAAGTTTCAGAAAATCCATTTCTCATTCCCACTGATGATAAGTTTAAAAAAAATAATCATTTTTATATAGTTATGAAGCACATCAAATTCGAAAATTCTTGACAAAAGAAAGTGAGGGGACTATCGCTAAAAAATTAAAAAAGTTAAATTTGTTTTTCAAAAATCCCTACAAACGCATCCACTACTGCTTGCGCAGAAATCCTAACCTGATCCCAAAATTCAAAACCCCTCAATTCACTACTTTCGAATTCATCGTATCATATCATCCATCATCGACGTAAATCGTCGAATATATCAACATGGCGACACCAATTAATCGGTCACTCTCGGAAAGTGAAATTAATACAAGTATTCTAAGTAAAACTAAAAAGTGCACTTCATGTAATAAGGATATAGATCAAGATCTCTTCAAGTGCAACATTTGCGATACGGAATATCATCTAGATTGTGCAAAATCTGAAGATAAGTTCGGTGTATCCGCCTGTATAAAATGTGATTCAAAAGTGTTCTCTACAAGTCCTGATAGCATTGAAAAAACAAATAACATGCCTCGCCACTCAAGTAAGTCATCAGTCAAACATTATTATGTATCAAGATGAAGAAATAAAGGTACTAACCTGTGAACTTAACAAACATAAACACAGTGTAGACTAAAACCATGGTAACGACAGTGGAAAAATTCCCTCTAATGTAAAATCAACAAACAAATTCAATAGAATAAGCAGAAATTCGACAAAAGAGGGATCTGACGTCGAACGTTCGTACGCAAATTCTGTACAAGGTAAAGTGGAAGAAATCTCAGACTTACAAAAAACTGTCTGTTCAAAAACAAATGATAGTGCAGGAAAAACCCATGAGGCCAATAACCCCGATAAAATCGAAACGGCAAATAATATAAACACGGAATGGACTGACGCAGATACAAAGAGGACACGGAACAAGAAATCTTATAAATTCAACGGAAGAGCTACCAATTCAGATCTATCCGTCGCAAAAATAACTTCAAGAAAATGGATTTTTGTATCTAAGTTCCATAGAGATGTTGAACCGGAGCAAATAAAAGAACATCTCCTGAAAGCCGGGAACTACGCATTTGTGGTGGAGAAACTTAAACCTAAATATGAAGATGCATCGTATTCATCTTTTAAAATTGGAATGCCATCTGCTGCTGAAAAAGCAGTAATTAATTAAACCTTTGGCCAGAAAATATATTTATCAATCGGTTCTTTTTTAAAGCTAGAAGCAACAACAATGAAACAAATTTTCAAAAAAAAATTTGTTTGTTAATAAAGATGTTGTATATATAATATAATGATTTTTAAAATAAAAATTAAATTATCCCTGAGATAACTTTTAACACAAAAAAATAATTTAAGATTTTTATAAAATACATTTTTTGGATATGCCAGTACAATAATTGGAAGATCTCAAGAGAAGAGGATAAACAACGAGGGTAGAAAGGTGAAGGGGTACGTGATATAAAAGGAATGAGAGATATTAATTGAATGCCTATAAAGAGATTTCAAAGGTAAGAACATTAGGGCACAGTGATTAATTGCATAATGATCACATTTTTTTAGAGAAATGAAGAATAGAAGTGGAAGAAGTAATAGAATCAGACCATTTATCACTAAAAGTAGAGGTACAGATAGACAAAGATAAGGAAGGAAGGCATAAACAAGTATGTGAGAAATTAAAGAGTGGTGCCAATATGAATATGAAAAAACAGGTTAAAGAAGATTCCGTGGTGTACAGCTAGATCAATGGAAGGGTTAATGGATGTCATAGTGGGGTGCAAAAGAAACGTGAACGGTAAATATGGGAAATGCATACGGAATGTATGGGCAGAGAAGCAAGTAACGGCAGCTAGAAGTAAGTATAATAGTACATGTAAAAAAGAAAGTTAGAGAATCTGAAAACAGAGTTAAAATTTCTTGAAAAATTTTCTTGGTAAAAATTATGAAATAATAGGTAAAGAATTAATAAACACTCATTATAAATTCGATACTTGTTTTGCTACATTCTTGATGGAACTTCTCCCAATATGAACACTCATTATACTCCTGTAATGAGAGATTTATTTTAAATCTGTGAGAGATCCTTGAAATAAATAAAGTCATAAGTCGAGGAAAAACCTTCGCCAATGACAATGAAGATATTTGGTCTTCTCCAATACTTAAAGCACTTATTACCTGAACATAAAAACCTGTCAGTTAGTATTTATCAGTCTTGATAATGCGGCAAAACTAGTTGAGTTAATCAGCGAAACCAACAAATGAAGTGTTGTGTGTATCAAATCTTCAAAGAGTTAATAATTAAGATAACTTATAAGTGAAATAAAATTATGGATTATTTTAAGAAATGACAAAGAAAGTGACGAAGACGAGCGTCGTTACAAGAATGGACAAAATAGAGAAAATTGGCTTATATGTGGAATAGGAAACGAAATTGATTGAAGATTTTACTCTGGTAGAGATAGAAAAATCTCTTGATGAAATAGAACAAGAAAAAGCAACAGGCATTGGTGGAGTAAAAGCTGAATTGTGGAAGGAGGTAGGAGAGAAAAAGAAATAACGACCTGTTAAATCAGATGTTGAGAGAGGAAACTATAATATCGGTGTCATGGAGAGTTGGGATTATGTACCTGGTGCACAAAGCAGAAAATATTGCTGTTGTAGACAATTACAGCGAAATAATGGAAATGAGTATCAGAAATAATATCGACAAAACTGGATAGAGCAGGATTTTAGGGATTCAAGAGACAAGATCTTTTTTTTACCAAGAATGGTAGAGAGAGTGATTGAAGACAGAGAATGTGTGTATGCAGTGTTCTTCGACTTAATAGCAGTGTATGATACCTTTTGCTATTTAATTAATATATTAGTGAACTGAAAAATCAAAATATTGATGCCGGTATATGCGGATGGTAAGGTATTAATGGCGAGATATTTAAGGAATTAAAGACATATTAAAGAGATGGATAAACAAAGTCTACGTGTAAACGTAGAGAAGATGAATTTGATAAGGTTTAATAATAAAAGAAAGGAGAGAAGTTTAAAAAAATTGGAATGGAAGTGAACGAGTTGAAGCATTAAAATATTAAGGATTTATTTTCAAAAGTACAGGCAGGTACGTGGAACATGTAAAATTGTTGCAAGAGAAGGCACGTGAAATGTTGTAAGAGAATAGCAGGGAAAATGGTGGGTAAAAGATTTTCGAGTAGTAAGTAAATTATGGAATGTATGTGGTAAGTAGATTTTAATGTATTAAGTGAAAGTAGAGGGCACACGAGTGTATAAGTGTATAGAGAGAGAGAGCAATTGTGAATTCTAAACTGTTTGCTGGGAGTTGAAAAATTGACTCCACGATCCTTACTGTTTCATAAAATATATAGAGTAAGTATGCAGTGCAAGTCCATGAAAATAAGAAATAGTTATGAAATGAAGTTGTGTGAATTAGAGGAAGAGTAACTGGTGAAACGCGTATGGAAAGTGTACGTGGGTAGATGTATGTTATATGGGTGGCACCAGCGCCTATTCCACCGCGAACTTTTAGATCTATTGTGGACTCCTATTTATCTCAGATGACCGCCTCTAGCTTTGCCTCTTTGATTAATCCCCAGAGGGACTTGGATATAGGTCTCCGCGCTTGAGTTTGTACTACCCAGCTTTTAATATCTAATCCTTGCAATGGCATAAGATGTGGAACGAGTCCTCTTCTTCCTCTAAGCAGAATCTGCATGGTGCTTCTTCCACCAGGCCTATTTTCCTCATATGTTTGTTGAGCTTGCAGTGTTCTGTCATCAAACCTAGTATTATTTTGACCATTTTTCTGTCTTGGTTCAGAAGTTCGGTCATGAATTTTGGCGATTATTTCTTGAGGAACTGTTTCGCCTGTCTCTGTCCTGATGAGTTCGTCCACCAGGTTTGGGCCTGTGTCTCCACTCATTTTTATGGATAGTTTGACTGCGGTTTTGCAGATTCCGGGCCAATTATTGCTTTTGACGAGCCTTGTTTGGCCAGTTCGTCTGCTTTGTCATTCCCCGGATGTCCTCCGTGTCCTGGGATCCATGTGATTGGTATTTTTTTTTGTGACTGCCAAGTTCATTAAGAGCACATATACAGTCTCACACTAGCTTAATGATCAAACCATATCAGCTATATCAGACACCGTGGTTGGCGAAGCAATTGCCGAACTATCACAAAGAAATATTAGAAAAAATAACGTATTGTTATCGAACCTTCCTGAACCAACAGCGGATAATGAGAGCAATAAAAGACACGATTTAAAAGAAATTGCAACTATTCTAAAAGCACATGGTGATTTTCCGGAACCTAAACAAATATTTCGTCTAGGAAAAAAGAATGCGATACACCCAAGGCCGATTAAAATAATTTTCAAACGGGACTTAACACCAATGGTTAGAAATCAATTAAAAATACTGTACGAGGAAATTTCAGATCGTAGAAAAAAGGGTGAAAATAATCTTATTGTTAAATTTATAAATGATGTAGGTCGAATTTAATGGTGTCAAATCTTTTTAATTTATGCCTACAAGCGAAATACCACAAGGCTCAAACTTAGGACCTCTTATATTTATTTGTTTTATTAATGATGATACTGTAAAAAATCATATTTTGCTCTGTGCGGATGATGTGAAAGTTTACCGAGAAATAACTGATCTTAATGATTGTCAAAATCTATCAGATGATCTTAACTCAATTCATCACTGGTGTCTGACAAACGAGTTAGACTTAAATAAGAAAAAATGCCTAGTTCTTTCATTCACCAAGAAACTATCTACAATCAATTTTGAGTATAAGATAGATTCCAAAAATTTGTTATATTGCGATAATATTAAAGATCTAGGAGTTATGTTTGATAAAACGCTCTCTTTTCGTAATCATATATCTGAAATATGTAGTGTTCAAAACATTGGGTTTTATTGTACGAAACTCGCGCGACTTTAACAATATTGATACCATAAAAACATTATTCTTTGCACTTGTTCGGTCTAAACTCGAATACTGCTGCTTGATTTGGTCCCCACACTGTGGTGCATACATTTTAGACTTAGAAAATAGTCAGCGTAAGTTTTTGTGTACACAAAAGATATCCATATTAAAATTATGAATATTGTAAACTATTAGATGAATTTAAAATAAACTCATTAGAAAACCGTAGAGCATATCTAGCACCTGTATTTATATATAAGTTGACTACAAACTTGATTGACGACCCAAATTTAGTTAGCCGTTTGCCCTTTTTCATTCCTAGACTTTCCGCTCGTTTTATTAACACGTTTTCATTGCCGGTTTCTAATACCAATACATTGTAACATTCCTCTTTTATTCGTATGCTGAGAATAATGAACGATCTTAATATCGATATATTTAATTGTACTCTGTACGAAATGAACAACTTTCATATAACTTCTACATTATCTTCAGCTTTATATATTCTATCTTGCATGTCTATTTAATGTAACTTAAATATTTTCCAATGTAAAGCATCGATTCTTTATTTCGTTCTATGTTTAATTTAGGTTTTCATTATTACGTATTGTTTATTATTAATTTTTTAAATTTATTGTTTAAAAATTGTTAAATTAATTTTTTACTTTATATCAATTATATATATATATTCTAATATTTCTCTGTTATTGGATTGTATTTTCTGTTGAGAAATAAATCATTATTATTATTATTATTAAAAGATTACGACGAAAACTACAGGCAATGTGTTGTACAATAAAATTAAAAATAAAATTAAAGAAAATATCGTTTCGTGAAGATAATCGAAACCTGAATACAAAGTTTAAAGGTCGGTTATCACCACCGAAACATAGAACTGCGATATTTGAACGATCTTTTAGCTATAATATTTATAAGTTATATAATGCTACGCCCACATCTTATAAGCAATTTACCTTAAACGTTAAACGGTATCGGATAAATTATTTGTTTAATAATTTATCTAATCCATTTTATATTATTTTAATTTGGTTAGAATGCATTCATATAATTCTCTTTTATTATCAGTATTTATTATTAATATTATTAAATAGATTTTTGAGATTATATGGCCAGTTATTTTTATTCAATCTATTCGGACAGAAATATCAGCCTCAGAAACATTGCTGATAGCTATCTAAGAGCTAAATTTAAAACGATTTACTTACTAATTCATGATTTCTTGATTTACACTTGTTCCAGGGCTGAACGACTTGCTTTATAAATATGGTTTCTTAATAAATGCGTATATTGTAAAAAGACATGCGTATTTTTTATGTTGTGATTAAATTACTTACAGAAAAATGAAATGAGCACGTTTTCTTTGTTTCTGTAGCACTTGATTTTTCATTGAGTTAATTATATAATAGTTTCGGCAACACAGTTTCTCACTATTGAGATAAAAGTAACTTAAAACTACGAAATATGTGTGAAAAGTGTTTAATTGATTATTCAACATAAAGTTGAAACGATTTTTATTAAAACTAGAAAAAGTCCTTATTAATTTAAGGTTATATTTTGGTTGGTGACATTAAAATAAGAAATTATTTACTTCACGAAAAGATAATAAAATCATTGTATTATTAATAAAAATTATAATAATGGTAAAAGAATTCTCCAGTTGAAAACCCTACAGAATCGAATTAGATAAATTTATCAACTTGGTTAATGATCAATAAATTATATCATATCAAGTTAATATATTAACAGACCTATAATTAATTCAATTAAAATAAATTTATTAAAAATATAGAACTACTTTTTCAACAAATATAATTTAATATAATAACACTATAGATGGCTACTATTATAAAAATTCCAGATTTGAAATTAACTAGAATTAAGTGATTATGGTCAAAATGGTAACATTTTGTTTACACTAAAATGAATTAATGACTATAATAAATTAATAATTAGGCTATATAATATGATATATACCTGATCTTGAACAAAGGGCATAATATATTTGAAGTGCAGTCAAACGCGTTAATATCCTTAACAATAGTATTATTCATTATGCATGGAGATATTACATAAATTATAGGAAATTTATAAGCGTTCTTATCACAAGCAGCTTACATGCTCACGAGCACGTAAATTCTCAGCCTGTCGACTGCAAATACCCTTTATCCATCATTAACAGACGGAAGTATTATTACACCTTTCGGGGAAATTCCGCACACGCTCTCGGTTTGGTTGACGTCAGCCTGTGATGCAACATAATCTGCATGATGATAGTCGTTAATATTTTTCTGCGAATGTTAACGTGTGCACAATTATTATCCCTAACTAACACCGGGTCTCCATTTGCCTTTATAATTAACTCCTCGTATCGGATTTAACGCCGAATAACTTATCACCTGAATTAATTGAAAGGCGTCCCGTTGTGTGAGTAATGGAGACGCATAGGTTCATTACTATCCCCCGGGATTAAAAAGTAAATAGATCGTTACTACTAATTACCGATGAGTAAATACCTATAATTAACTGTGAATAACAAATGTATCACTTTAAAAGCAACATCTACCTTAGTTTTATTTTTGTTACTTCATCAAAAATTAGAATTATAAATAAATAATCAACATATATTTATAAAAATAGAAATAAGTAAATTTAGGTAGTCCAACTTAATGATACATAGATGATTTTATACTACAATTAATTCCATTACTATACATTTTATTCTGATTATACAGTAATAAACCAAATAATTAACCTCAACATCAATTACTTTTCATCAAGGGATGAATAATCATGAAGCTGAGCTAATAACTCTAATTATAAACCAAATTATATCCTAATCCTTTGAATTACGAAACAAATTATTATTAATGGGGTTCCTTGATTTATATTAATCTAAATTATCTTTAATTTACATATATGTGGTATAAATAATCCCTAAAAGGAAACTTTTAATAAGTTAAGCCTATATTCGTAAAAGTACAACAAGAGATGTAATAAAAACTCCAAAAATAGATAGTTTACGAGCGGACAGTTAGGCGCCTCGACGCCATCGATCGCATATAAGGGATGCGCGTCTCCAAAAATCTGTATGGAATGATCACCGATTAAATGGCCGGACGATGCGGAACTAATTCCGATTAATCCGCACGGAAATTGAAACGTGGGAAGTTTTCCTATGTGCAACAATTTTTAATTGGAATCGGATGTAAATTATTTTTTCGAACGGGCGTTGGAGCGCCGAGCGATTCGAGCGTTGCAATTATTGATGATGAAATTTGATTTGGGCGCCATATTAGGACCCATTATTTTCACCAATTAAATTACTAATCCTTTGGGTTCATTTTAATAGACAGTGTTTATAAATACGAAAACAATTCAAAGCAAATCTCCAAACGTATTCAGAGCTTTAAATTAAAAACATTACACTTTATTAAAATTGAAGTAAAAAGTGGAGAAATATTTACATAAGAGTGTTGCCTTTAATATTTCGGATGATCCAGGTGTTGCAATCTGAGATCTCACACGCCTAATGTAAATTCCGACTTATTGTCAGTAGATACACTTAACGCCTTGATGTTCATATGCAATTTGTGTTTATAATTATCCAAAAATTGCGTCGACCAAAAAATAGAATATTTACGTGCGATTATTTTTTAATTTGAATTATCTCAGCAACAATTAACTGATTAACTTTAACTTCTAGCAATGAAATACCATCAAATACCATATGTCTCACTGGTATACGGAATTTAATCATGGCCGTAGTTAGCTTAGTAATGAATTTCGGGAAATCATCCAAAATAGGTTGCTGTTTCAGAAAATATTAAAGCTGTGTGCGAACTGATTTTGCAAGATCGCTATATGATATATCCTGACAGTAAGACATCCTTGGGCATTAGTGAAACCAACACAGATTTCAAGGCTCTCAAAAAATCTGTCCGCGTTGAATCCCACATAATTTAACAATCGCTCAGAAAAGGCTGGTGTCGATTGGTCGAAAGAAATGTTTAAGAAATACTATTGTGATGCTTCAAAACATGATATTTGCGTAAATATCCGCCCGAAAGTTAAATAATATTCTGACAACTGTAGTATTAGTGCAACTACAGGTGATTAATTCTAAATGATCTTTGGAAAGTAAGGACAATTAACCGCCGAAAAAGGATCTAGGATGCACACATATTCTTATACAAGAAACTTTTTGAGAACTGAAAAAGCGAAAGCACTTCAAAAATTGGTTGAAGCTCAGCAAAACTGTATTAATCTTCGTGAATCATTTTGGGATAAAAGAGAAACAGACAAAAAGCAAGATAATAAGGTAACGTTGGAGACATTACACCCAGAAAGAGAACGATACGGGCAATAAAAATAAAAAAAAGATTATTATAAGGTAAAGTTGGAGACATTACACCCAGAAAGAGAACGATACGGGCAATAAAAATAAAAATGTACAATATATGAACCAATAAAGGGTAGAGAAAGACAAAGGATTTTGGTTTATAGCAACTGGACAATGAAGGATGGATAATCGAAGTGGAGGTGAGACTATTGGAAGGTGAAATAAATATGGTAGGAAATAAAAGGCTTGTTACCGCGGAGATTTATGTAGGCAATAGAATGTACCAAAGTCACAATGTCAATAGTAAGAAAAGATGATTGTGGGAATAAGAAAGGCTGTAAAAGAAGGCAAGGTAGAGTTAATGGAGGGTAAGCGAAGGGCTACAATAGATCAAAGAATTTATTAAATAATCGTGAATACAGTATATGTTAATAAATATTAGGCTGTAATATGAGGAATAAATTGTAAAACTAGCAAAGGAAAAAGGAACAAGCATTGGCAGCAAGGATTTTAAATGTAGGTTAAGTGGTTGAAAGGTTTTCAAATAAACATACATACTCTGCAAGAATAGATAGATGGGGGGTATGATTGGAGAGGGTTTTAATATAATTGGTGCATGGAGAGGAGTTATTGAAGAAAGAAAACATACATTGGTGCCCAGTGATCGTCAGTAATTGATATCACAGGGTTGCCTTCCGCCAGTTAAGAGATTTAGAGAAACAAAATATATTCATGTTTGCATCTATTTATAGTAAGTATATCAATAAAAAAACATAAATTAGAAATTCTGAAAGTTAATTTATAAATTGTAGTTATTCAATTTAAAAAAAAAATACGAGTTTAAATCTTGACTGTTTTGAGGAAATCCTTTTTTGTAGATTTCTTATTTAACTGATAATTATTTCTTATTTAACTGATGATTAAGCTCTGCGTACCTAATATTTTTCACTATAGCGCACCCCAATATTTTTCAACTTAAAAAGTATCGATGAATAAATAAATATTGATGTGTCAAAAGATATTTTTGAAGTTAATTTAAATGAAAAAATTAATAATAAAAAATAATAGTTATTCTTATATCTACTAAAATAAACATATTTTATTTTTATGCATATAATAAAGCTATTCAAATTACATTTTTGTTGTGCTTCAATCAATTTCTCCTCCATACATACAAAGTAAACGTATGCTTCAAACATGATTTATGGTAGTCTTTATTATTGTATTTTGCTTTTAGTCTTTGGCTTTAGGACACTTAAAATTACGCTGTTTCTTCGCTAATCTCACACGTTTTGCGTTCAAATCTTCGTGAGTACCTTTTGACTGCTATTTTTTTCTCAGTTCGTGTGGTGGATGGACGTTTGACTGCCTTTGTGATAATTGTTCAGCAACCAAATTAAAAGGACTATTTTTTTAAAATTTCAAAATTTCGGCCAAACAATTTGTTTATTATTCAAAGTATAAATTACCCATCAATGTATTTTAGCTATATTCTGGAAAGTTAAAAAATGTATAAACGGCCTCTACAATTACATGCAGTATCATAGCTAGTATACAGCTAGGAAACCGTGTCTTATCTGCATTTGGTTGAATTGTAGTCGATAATTATATCAGACTTTCCAATTTTTTTTCAGTTATACACCCATTGTACTAAATAATATGACATTTTCCCCTTTTTATATGTTCCTGCGATCGAAACCATAAGTCTCTTGACAACTTTGCCGCTAAATTCTTTATAACTTTGTCTTTTTTGCTTATAATCATTTACAAAAAATCCTTAAATTATTTAAACACATACCCAAATTTAGACAGCAAGAATCACGGGCGGAATTCACTGGCTTCAATGTTCTTCTATTCACACCCATATGCATCCACTGTCCAGTAAGACATGCTGACAGCTTCTGAATCTGTCATTTGGAATATATTGAAGCAAATATGCTATTTCTGTCCATTTTTTGGGAGATGTATTTGACATTAGTCTGTCATTGTAACAATTTTGCCTAGTAAAGATTATTATTATAATTATTATTATCGAGTTCATATGGACTATGTTGTTGTTTACCTAAATATACTTCCAAATTAGATATAATTTGTTTTACTGTCAGCCAATGCAAAACTTTTGATAGTATACTGTAAACGGTTTGTTGGCCTGAAATGCCATCTGCTTCGAAATGCTGAGAGCAGCTCGTCAATTGTTAAGTATTTTAAAGGAATACAGTCTTCAATAAATACTTTAACACATTCTCTTATCGCTGAAAATTTATTTTGTTCCACTCGTTCATTTCAGGTTGTCACATCATCACATCTAAGACAGACTAATAGAAATGGAAATCGTTGGAGACTTATTGTAACATGAAAAAGTTCAATTTCAATACCATCAGTTTGCTAAAAGTCATCTAGATTTAATCTATGTACTTAGTATATCCCGGCTAGATACAACAAACAAACCAATTACTGCTTCAATTCATATTGAATATCAACATTCCAGTTCCATTTTTGCCATTGCATCCGTTTCTTTAGATTATGGTAGGAGTAAAACAATGTCGCTTTTCCTTGAGCACATATGGTGGAACTGATTTTAGCCACTTTGTTTTTTGATTTATTCATATGAAGTTTTTATCTCCTAGGTTCTAGTAGGTTCTAGGCGTACCTCTAGGCATCCATTCCATCGCCGTTTGAGATGCTAGTATCTCTTGTCAGGACATCTGCTTCATTTTCGTCGCCGTTTTGATTACTGTCCATAATGCCATAATTATTTCCTTCTATATTGTCCACTGCACTTTAATCATCACTATCAGATTCTCTGGAATTTTCAAAAAAAAAAAATCTTCGTTCAATTCCCTCTTGACTTCATCCATATACTTCTGTAATAATGCTTCGTTCTCGTACGACATGTCTTCATATAATTTGCAAGTAAGTAAGAATAATACATGGATAAAATACGAAACAAAAAACTGTATTTATAGGTAATGAACAAATTGTTATATCTTTTGTAACTTTATTAATGCACCGAGTTCTCTCACACCCTAATCAGCAATATCTTGATGCTACAGTTGCGACGGTTATACTCCAAAAACATTGGGTAGTGTATATGCTGTACACAAGTACACGACCGATACGAAGCGATACAAATATGAAACGAAAATCTATATCTTAAACAATTTTGCATTTTGAGATTTTAGTTTGTTCTTCGATTAATTTCCATGAACTCTAGGGCATCCAATTTCCTTCCTTTTCTTTAAACGTGTAATATTTTTTCTTCTCCAAATCGATGATATTCTGAGATAAGGTGGGTGGCAAATGTAGATATCCCTCTCTTATAATGATAATCTTTTTTATGCTCTTCTACCCTATCTATTATAGACCTTCCGGATTGTCTTACATATATTTTGACAGTCACTGCAAGGAATGCGATTCCACTTTGATTTATTTATACCCTAAATATCACTATCTATGGTATGCTTCATTTTGTTTTATTACAGCCACTGGGCTTCTTTAAATAGCAAGTACAGTGTATTTACAAAAATTTTGGATTTTAACATAAGCTTTGTTGGATCCTCGACTATTTTTATTGTAATTAGTAGTTTACAAGGATCACTATTATTAGCTCGTTTTTGAACAGAATTAAAAATGTTTGTAATTTAAGATTAAAAATTTGAATATCCGGATGTGCTTTACAACCCATTTGTTTCAAGCATATAGGTTTTTCCATTTGCCTTTTATTATTGTAAACAGAAATATTATCTCGTTGATTGTTGAGGCACTTATATTTTGAAAATCCTTAAAAATTTCTTCACCTGAAGAAGCTACAGTGTAGCGAAACAATTGTAGTGAGAAAAAAAAAGTTGAAAATCATCAATAGTTTACTATTATTATTATATTAAGAAATATTATCTACATCATGCTCTTCAAATAAAACTGGTTGATGTAACAAATATTCATTGATAAATAGTAAACGGTGTATTATGTAAACACCTGCTATAGATCATCGTTGTAATATGAACAAAAAAATACTATATAAGTATACAAATAGAACCTTCAGTAATGTAAAAAAGCTTGTATCACATACAAACGCTTCTTTTCCCCTTGTGAAGTAAAGTAGTGTGCAACCAAAACCTCCCCAAAGTTAATATGGCATCCTGGTTTAATAAAAGAAACATTGAAAATAAAAATTATATATTAGGTTGAACTGACGTGGAAGAGACATAATTTGCAGAAAAATATTCCACAATCTGTAAAATTAAGTAATTAAAGTAATAAATTTCACAACGTGTATCTGGTACATACAAAGGCCCGAGAAATCGTACCTAAGATGGTAATTTTTTTAAAATCAATTACTGAATTAAGTTATTGTATATAACCAGTGCAACTATTTAATGAAACTTTAACGAGCAAAATAAACAGTTATATTTCAATGAGAAGCTAATATACAGAACAGATGTCTTTATTGAAAATTATTACCTAAAATAACCTACGTTCCATCACATGAAAAATATCCCCTTCAGGTAAGAAGATGGAAGAAACTAATTATCTTGTAGCACATTGAAAATAAAGTCACTGGTATTAACAGAAGCAAAGTTATATATTCATTAAAAAGTTTAAATACTGCATTGAATATGACTGTTTAAAATCAGCTTGGATGACCAAAAGCATATTCCTGGAATGGTTCCATAAAAACTTTGCCTCTCAGGTATGGCAATAATATTGTAATAAGCAACAACTAATTTGAATAAAAAATGTTAACTTTGTTTATATAACTTGAAAACGTTTTTATTCTAACTGGTTCGAATAAATTTAGCTTGTCATTATCAAACACATAGTGTTCGAAAACTTTTTTATTGTGACTGGTTTAGATAAATTTGTTTGATAATGACAAGCTAAATATGTCGAAGCTAGTCACAATAAAAAAAGTTTTTAAGTTATGCAAACAAAGTTATCATGTTTTATTTAATTTACAACAATGTATAATGAAGTAGAAGCATTTAACATATAATAGGATAACCGGAAAGTAATATCGTTTCTGCGCATGTCCATATTTGATTGTCATTTGTCAGCTAATTATGTACCTCGAAGGCGTATCAAAATAATTTTAAAGTTATTGTGTCTTCTTCACTTCTAAATAATTAAATGTGAAACTTTTTTTTGCAATTTGGGGCAAAATTGTAAGTCAGATATTAGAAGAGCATATCTGTCAGTGTATGCTTTTGAGTTTCGCAAAAGTAGTAACGCAATAGTTGCGACCAAAAACAGCTGCGATGTTTATCCACGTGCATTAGACGTTCATAAATGCCAAAGATGGTTTTCCAAGTTTAAATCCGGTAAGTTGGTTCTCTCTGACTCCTATCGACCAGGAAAACTAAAACATTAGACAACGACATGCTAACCAACCTTGGTCGACCATTCAAGTACATACAAAGCAGATTGGAAAAATAAGCAGAGTAGGTTTTTGGGTCACCCATAATCTGTCATAATCTGTCCGAAGAGAACAAAACCAACCTACCCATCACATGCAGAACTGTTTTTTGATCGTTTTATTACTTGAGACGAAAAATGGGTCCTATATGATAATCCAAAACCCAAAAGGCAGCGACTCTCTCCGATATCGCACCTTCGGATTTCCATTTATTCCGAGCCCTACAACATTTTCTTTGAAAATTTGGATGATGTCCAAAATGGCATCTCAAGATATTTTACCCAAAAAATTGATTTTTATCGGTCCTAGATTGAAAATCTGCACAATAGATGGCAAAAGGTTGTTGATAATAAAGGTGATTATATTGTTGATTAAAAATGAAAACTTGAAAAATATTTGTATGTATTTAATGTAAAAAAGCAACATTACTTTCCGGTCCCCCTAATATAATAACTAATTTAACAATACGTATTAGTTAAAAATTATTTATTGAACAATTTTTTCACTTATCTCTTGGCGAAAACTTATGAAATAATAGGTAAAGAATTACGTTGAATTAAATGCTCACTTAAGCCGGGGTGAAACATTTTTATATTAATTAACTTGTAAGGTAAAGAATTCATAAACACTTGGTTTGTTTCACTAATTTAAAATCTTCAAAGTGTTTATTAATTCTTTACCTTTAAACCATTGATAATGGACACTTTGTGTCCGAAATGTGCATCTGGATAAAAATAAAATATTGAACAAAGGTTCTAAGTGTTTTAATCAAAGTTAGTTCTTTACCTATTACTTCAGAATTCTTCCTTAGCTTTATTTTTCCTTAATAACATATATTTACAAAAACTATATACATTAATAAAACACGTACAGAAACTTTGACTCTACCTGTATTTCAAACTAGTTTCAAACGCCTTACCCTGAAACCCACTTCCATCCGTTTTCAGCTTGTAGATAGCTGGAAAACTTCTAATAAAAGGAATATCTTCCAAGAATGAAGTTTTTAATTTTGAATAACTGATTAAACCGATGTATTAACAAGTAATAGGAATTAGTAAACAATATTGTCGAAAATTTCTACTTTCGTCTGTAAAAGAATATATCTGAATTAAACAAATGACGTAATCAATACAAGAAAAAAATTTATTTGTATAATTTCAAGATATAGTTATAAATAGTTTTTAATAATAAGTACATAGTACTCGAAATTTACATCTTGTAAATAAATATGATTTGTGAAAAAAGCTTTATTGAAAGATTGTTATTAAAAAATAAATTCATTTTCTACTCTTTTAACTAAACCATAATTTCACATACAGACAAATAATACGCCAAATGCTGTTTTAGTCACATCAGCTGCTAGAGAGTTTTATGGTGCCCATTGTCTGCGAAAAATTTAGACTGTTTTGTTCAACGAATAAGTCTGATCGATCAAAAATGACTGTAAAGTGTGTAGTTGGAGAATTGCGCGTACAAGTTTTTCAGCTGCATTAACGCAATAATTGAGTAACTTTCGAGCGCATAGAATTGTTAATTGAACAAATCAGTCTATTTTTTACGAAGTCTATGGCTTTCCATAGATACTTTCCGTTTATAATTGTCGCTGCCGTGATTGATGTAACTCCGTCGTTATTTTTTAAAACACGATAAAATATAAATAAATTGAATTAATTCCCTAGTGAAAAATGAGCGTAAAAACGATCATTGTAACCGAAGACCGAAGAAGATATCGTTATTATTATTATCCAATAGTTTAACAAAAAAAATGTTGCATGGTGTTTGTACGGTCGTTATAAAATATGTATTTACACCTACTTGAGGTCCTATTAATACAGAAATTTAATTTTGAGAGGATACATGAATCTCGGATGTCGTAATGTATTATCTTATAAATAATAGTTATTTAAGGTACAAGTGTAAAAAGTGATCCTTTATTGCACGAACTGGCGTTTAAAAACACGAGCGAGGAACTAGCGAGTTTTTTTAAAGCCAGGAGTGCAATAAAGAAACGTTTTACACGTGTGCCTTACAAAATATTATCTTCGATCGTAAAGGATTTCAAAGAATATATTCTTATGAGTAATATTTTAATGTCATTTCAATAATTCAATTAATGAAAACATATTTTACCCGCAGTGCACTAATGAAAGCGTTACTTAGCAACCAGTAAACAAGTTGCACAAATGTCGGCCGCCATTATTATTTATGGAAAATATGTTTGCTTTATTGTAATCGCTTCGACTTGCATTAAATGAAATCTTCGGAGTTCCTAAATCTGCCATTTCGTTTGTATTATATATTTTATTTATAGTTTATTAGTTATTTGTATCAATTAATAAAAAATTAAGTTTTTCGTCGAAAATTTGTGCTATTCATTCATCTGTCAAATTTGACATTTCTGTGCAATAAAAACAGTTTGACATTACCGTGCAATAAAAACATAAAAAAGCACTAGTGCTTTAAAAAGCAACTTTTACAATGAAAAGTGATGCAAAAAGCGTCTACTTTCTGTACGATCGTAGATAAATAAAATTTAAGCTTATTGCCATAAGTATTGAAGGGAAGGTATTTCAAACTTTCTAATTGGCTTGAAGGATAATCTTGGATAGGATATTTATTGTGTTTTCTGTAATACAGAGCCTTGAAGAATTTTCTCTATCTACCACTAAAACAGTAAAACGCTTGTGATTTAACTGATCTGTGGTCAACGTCGGCACGCCTATTATGCAAATAGCAGCGTATAAGAACAATTAAACCATTATCAAACCGACATTTATGTAATTTATCAATTAATAAGTCATGATTAAAAGCCTTTGAAAGATATGTATAAATCACATCTACTTGAAAACGTTGATCCAGAGCACAAGATATGAAGTCAGTAAAGTGACATAAATTTGTAACAGTTGATTTGTGTTTGTCGAATCCATGTTGTTTTTTTGTTATATATTGGTAGCAGTGATTAAATATATAGCTTTACACAGCATTATTTCGAAGCCTTTTGCAATGTTTGTAATTATTGATATGGGTCTATAGTTCGTAATTTTATCAGTTTCTTTTGCCTTATTAATAGGAATAACTTTTGATATTTTCTAGATTATGATGATTATGGAAGTGGAAGAAGTGGCAACTGATAATTTGTTGCCCGCAAATACGTAAGAGCCTGTAGACTTTTTATGGATTGGCGCTAAGATAATTTAGCAATTTCTTTCTTGGAGAACGTTCTCCTTGCCTAATTTCAAAACCTTGCGGCAAGAATGAAGTCTTTATCATTATGGGCAATTTATTATATTCTGTGGAAGATATTAAATTTAAAGCACAATATAGATGAATTAATGATTAGCGAGTATCCCAAATTATGAGCATGTATCAGGTGGGTACAATGCAAAAAAATCAAAAATTTTGACACCACAGCTAGTAGAAGAATTCCTAACATCAGTGCAAGATGGAAGCTTTACAAAGCTATATATTTTGCAAAAGTAAGTAGCGGATTTTTTTGTCGAAGGTCGATTATTGTGCACCGGAGTTGAACCGAGAAACAATTTGACTAACGGAAATGTTAAAAAGCGGTATATATATTCTTAATATATATATTATTTACATATACGTACTATAATTATAGGTTGGATTAATTTCTGGAATTAATAAAAATTGAAAAAAATTAATGTTAAGGATCTTAGAAAGGAAATTTTAGTATTAATTCCAGATACAAAAACCAAAACAGAGCGTCAGTTTGTTATCAGAAGCAATTACTATAATATTTGTATATCTTGTAAAAAATACATGATTCATCTTGAGAATGTACCAAACAACCTATTAGGATAAATAAATTTAACAGCCTTGTTAACATATTAAAAGCAACCATTTTAGTAGATTCAGATGTAAACTGCGAATAGCATATAACTTCTGTAGCAGAACGTTATATTGTCCATTAATTCGACAGTAAAACTGAAACTGCAAACTTTAAGTACACTTAAAGACAATGAAGATAACAACATTGAGAACTACGACGATTTAAATTTTAAGATCAGTGAAAAATTTAATTTTTGTGATAACACAGATATAAATTAGATTAGAACACATGGAGTTTCCTTTAATGATTGTCAGACTTTTTCTGAAATGACAGTTCACTTAACTAAATAGGATCTTATAATATTATTTAGTTATATTATAGAAAAGTTTAAATAACATATGCCGTACTTAAATACCTAATTAGAAATGAACAGTTACGTTTTCGTTATAATGTTATATCATTTAATAATAACCCTTACCTTTACATTTTTTTACACTGTAAGCAATCATTAGTTGATATCATGTATTAAAGCAATGTTTATGCACTTATAAAGCTACAAAATTATAAATATATAAATAAATCATTAGCGATATAATCGTATACGTAATAAACATATACATTTAACTAAATTGATGATCCAAGGTAAAAGTTGACGGGGTGACAATACTGCCGAAGGCCGAAAAACAACGCACGTAATGATCGACTGAAGATGATATGTATACAGAAGTATGAGAATACATAGTTTAAATGTTATTAGAGGTTTTATTTGGATCCTAAATTTATTTTTGTTCTATTGATTTAAAAAATTACTTTAAGCATATTTTATCATTATTTCATAACTATTTCAAAAATTAGTTTTACATTTCTAGAATGGTAACAGTACTACAATTTATGTATACATTTTGTTGAAAAATCAACTATTTATTGGCTAATAAATCTTCACAGCGATGAAGGGTTTTTAATATTTATTTTGATTTAATCAATAAAAATGTTTCCAACGAAAATTCTTCAAAGGTTTGTCTTTGGTTGTATTTTTTTAATTAATTAAAACTAATTTTTCATACTTTAATTAGTTTACTCAACATATTTATTTTTATACTTTAATTAAATAATATGTAAGAACTAATATTTTCAAATTAAACTAAAACTATTTGTAAACATTTCTGCCGGTTTACAAATAGTTTAAATTAAAAATATTATTACTACTAGTAAAAAAAAACCTAGAAAATTATAATTAAAAATCTACTATCAACATATATTTTCAGGGAATTAGTTAAAAGCAAAAATAAAATAGATTTTAGACATGTTACATTAATTAAATTATTCATTTCTAGTAAAAAAAAATATTATAATCTTGTCTGTGCGGAATTTTAAAAGGATCTTTTTACATAATAACTGATCCTGACAATTAATTAAACTCTCCGTAGCACACTTATTCGATCAAGCCGGTAAAAGTTCTTTAGTGGCCGGGTTGTGCCAGAGACAATGGGTCACAAGGATGTGGGACCGGGGAGACTTCATCTCATTATTTTGAGCCCGGCAGTCTAAAAGGCTTTACATTAATTAAAACCGCTAGAAAACGTCAACCCTTGTCGGCATCGGAGGGTGTTTAGAAAAACACTCAATGACAGAAAAAAGGGAGAATTGGTCTTGAAAATACTCAATCAGAAAAATAATAAAAGGTTTAAATTAGAGTCCTGTTAATTAAAAACGACTGTTAAGAAAATTGAAATGGATTTTATATAAACTTTGCCTGTATTACAGAAAAACATAATTTTCTTGAAAATAACTATATATTAATTAACAATAATAAAATGTGAAGTTAACACTCATTCAAATGGTATAGGGAATGTATAAAAAAAACATTTAGACTGTTAACTGTTCACGGTGGAGGCTTCTACTTCATTATACACCATTATTCACAAATCACACTTTATAACTTTGTATAACTGGGACTTTATTAAGTGACTATAGTTTTGACAATTTGCACTTGTCATTTTCAAACTAGAAGTTTCTATTATAGTTTGTTTCATGTTCTTGTTAGAAAATTATCGAAACTATAGTGACTAATACTAATAATACTAATAATTCGAAACGACCACTTACAAAAAGCGTACGCGACAAAGAACCGAACCTATATACGGCACAGCAGAGATATCGTCAATCACTGCCGTTGAAAAATTTTCTTATGTCCATACATATAGTTTTCATCCTGAGACGACAGCAGAAGATGTTAAAACTCTGTTGCAAAGTAAAAAATTCTCAAAAATAAGGTGTGAACAAATGGAATCAAGAAATCCCTCAGAATACGCCTCATTTAAAGTGGGAGTTCCCGCAAGCGAATTTCAAAAACTTAAAGAACCGTATACGTGACCAAGAGGTGTATGCATTAATCCTTTTTTTCACTGGATCCGAAAGAAAACCGACACGAAGTAATGAAGACCGATACTACCCAAATACATGTAATGCACTTAAACATCCAATCAATGAGAAACTGTATAAATGAACTTATAATGTTCTTAAATCAAAATAAAATTAGAGTGTTATGTTTGTCGGAACATTGGCAAAATGTTGATCAATTATTAACACTTAATATTCCAAATTATAGTTTAATATCCCAATTTTGTCGTGAGAATCGAAAACACGGTGGCGTAGCCATTTATTGCGATAATAATCTGGATAATAAAAACCGTGAAGATATAAATTGCCCTGCGATTCTAAATATATTTGAATGTACAGGCGTAGATGTTAAAATAAATTCTGGAAAAATAACGTTTATGTCTATATATAGACCACCTAGCGCAAATGTTGTAATTTTCTTTGAAAAACTAGAATTATTACTTGTGATACTTATGTCAAATAATAATAATTTTTTAATTGCGGGAGATTATAATATCGACATTCTAAGAGAAAATAGAGTGGTAAATGAATTTAAATCATTAGTAACGTCGTATGGGGGTAGTATGTTAATAAAAGATTACACAAGGATATTTAATAACACTGGTTCATGTATAGATAATGTAATAACTAATTATCATTGTATAAATAAATGTCAAATTGTAAATACTGGATTTTCAGACCATTTAGCACAAATTGTAAGCTTTCCTTCTGTTCCAATGACTAATAAATACTGTATAAAAAAAGAATATTTTCGGATAAGAATATTGAAAAGTTTATAAAATCGCTAAGCAACATAGATCAGTGGTCAAACATGTATAACAGCAAAAATATTGATTCTCAATTCAATTTTTTATGGAGAATTTCTTGAAGCACTTCAACAACTGTTTTCCTTTTACATTTGTCAGGAAAAGTTCAAAACGACGTGTGTTTCCTTTGTCTATCAAAACGAAAGAAGCTAAAGCCTTGGTAAATTTTTATGAAGTTATATCTCAATATTCACCCGAACATAAACCAATTTTGCGACATTTTAAACAACAGTATAATATTAATTTAAAGGAAGATCGGCGTAGTTATTATAATACGAAGATTGCAACCTTGTCAAATAAATGCCGAGCAGCTTGGCATACAATTAAAGATGTTACAAAGGCAATTGATAATTCAAATTCGTATGGGCCAGATATAGATGTTAATGTATTCAATAACCATTTTGTAAATTCTGCAACAAATATATTAAACACTCTATCAGCAGATGACAATATAAACACATCTGATAAAATTGACAGCACAATATATTTACACCCAATAACAGAACATGATGTAGTAACTGTAGTAAAAAACATGCCAACAAAAAATAGCGCTGGTATTGATGATATATCTTCAAATATAGTTAAAATCCATAGATTATATTGCAGAACACTTATGCTTTTTAATTAATTAATCATTGCGAAATGGTGTTTTTCCAAAGCAATTAAAATTAATAAAAGTAATTCCACTATTTAAAGCCGGAGATCCGGAAGATATTAGCAACTATAGACCGATTAGTCTTATTTCTACATTTTCAAAAAATTTTGAGTATATAGCAATTAAACAAATTCAATCATTTTTAAATAAACATAATGTTATGTCAAAACACCAACATGGGTTTACTAAAAATAAAAATGGTCATGTGCCCATCATAGTACTTTCCCTATATTTTACTCGAAAACTATGAGGTTTACGCAAAAAAAAACTATTTTTCATAATTTGTTCACTTTTGAATTCTCTACAATTATTTGTAATACAAGTTTCATGAACCTCTAATAGTTTATTAGCAAGTGGCAGAAAATATCAAAATTTTCAATTTTTATTTTTTTTCTCAAAAGTTAAGAATTTAATGATTTTTTAATAAAACTTGTTTAGTTTTTTTATTCCCTTTCACTTTTGTTTGAACCATTCTTTTATAATTTTTCATATTTAGAAAAATATAACGAAAAAACATAAAAACGCCTCGAGTAAACTTCCACTTCCGGTCAATGAATGTTTACCAAAAGCTTTTCAGTTCCAGTTTTTAATAATAAAACCTTAAGTTTGATGTTTCATCTCTATAGGATCTATCGTTTTTGAGATACAGCGCCCACCGACAGACACACAGACACAGAATTTTTTTTTCCAGAAATCAGTGCAATGGACTCAGGGGACCTCAAAACGGATATTTCCGCAAAAAAAAAAATTCAAAAAAAATCACGAAAACAATACTCCCCCTATATATACTATATAGGGTGAGTAAAAATTGTAATTGTGTAGCTGTATACGAATTTACAAATTATGTTTATTCAGCAATGGAGGAAGAACAATTGTCCTGTGGTATACTACTTGACGTGTCCAAGGCTTTGACTGCATTGACCATAACATCTTGCTATCTAAATTATACGAAACTGGATTTAGAGGAATTGCCTTCAAATGGATAAAATCGTATCTAACTGGTAGGCAACAAATTGTTGAAATAAAACGATCTACCGAGGTCGTTCAGTCTAAGGTTTTGGATATAGTCTCCGAACGCTCTGTCCTCTCTGTCCTCTGTGTCATCTTTGTTCTCTGTGTCCTCTCTGTTCCTTTTATGCTCTATGCGTTATCTGTTCTCTGACCTCTTCTGCGTTCTTTTTTTTTTGGAGAAAAAAACTAAAAAATGTCCTACTTTTTGCATAGATTTTTAACGTTGAAGTTTAAAACCACTGTTGCCAAGATCACATCCCTAAAAATAGTTATTGAATTGTAACAAACTTAGCGGATCTGTTATTTCTACACAACAGTTCTGAACAATTGCAATCCCACAAGGGAGTATTTTAGGTCCCTTACTATTTAATATATTTATAAATGATTTATTAAAACTAAACGATAATACTTACTTTCAAATAATAAACTATGCCGATGATACGAATATTTGTGTTAAAGGTCAAAATATGAACCAATTGTGTCAAAATGCGTCACTTGCATTAGATCTTGTATTTAATTGGTTTAAATGTAACAGGTTAATAGTTAATCGAAATAAAAAGAATTGCATATTATTCAAGAAAAGTGAGTTTATTAAAACACCACTTAACCTAACATTTGGTAACTTTACCTTAGAACTTACGCATTCAGCAAAATTTTTAGATTTGTTTATTGACGAGAAATTAAAATAGTATGAACATATAAATTACATTTCAAAAAAATGAGTAAAACACACTTTCTGCTTCGCTCTTTATAGGACTATGTCTCTTTTGACATTTTAAAAATGGTATATCATGCCAATTTTGAAAGCATACTAAGATATGGAATTGTTCATTGGGGTAGCTCTTCTCAAATGAGTAAAATTTTCATTATACAGAAGCGGGTGCTCAAATCAATGATGGGACTAAAGCCAAATGCTTCTTGTAGAAAGCTATTCACAAAAAATCACCTACTTACAATTTATGCTATATTTATTTTGGAAAGTTTCTTACTCATATGGAAACACAGACAATTATTTGCGAAAAATTTAAATACTCATTCTCATCATACAAGGCACAAAAATAACTTTGTAAATCCTAGACAAAAATATACCTTTACCGAAAAAAGTCCCGAATATACGAGGGTAGATTGAAAAGTTTCCGGAATGGGCAAGAGATGGCGCGCGTATCGTGAAATTGTTATGATGGTTGTCAAGGCTAACCTATTTTAGGTAAGCTGTCAAATTTTCAGACACGTGCGTCGTTTCGTTTTTGTTTACCAGGATATTTTGGGAAGCAAGTCAGGCACTTTTGCAAAAATTGATAAAAACGAATTTCGTGCAGTCATCAAACATTTCTGGATGGATGGGAAAAGGGCGACGGAGATACGAGATATTTTGCAGAAAGTTCATGGCACATCCACACCTTCATTTTCGACTATTAGTTTCTGGGTGAGCGAGTTCAAACGTGGCCGTACGAGTACCAAGGATGAACCACGCAGTGGACGTCCAAAAACGGCCACAAATGAAGAAATGGTCGACAAAGTCCATGATCTCGTGTTAGCCGATCGACGAGTGAAGTTGCGCGAAATAGCAGAGACCATGGGCATCTCATATGAACGTGTGTAAAATATCGTGCACGAACATTTGGGAATGAGGAAGCTGTCGGCGCGATGGGTGCCGCGTTTGCTGACTATGGACAACAAGCGAAATCGTGTGACCACTTCGAAAGAGTGTTTGGCCTTGTTAAAGCGTAATCCAACTGATTTTTTTCGTTGATTCGTGACCGTGGACGAAACATGGATCCACCACTATACACCAGAAACCAAGCAGCAGTCGAAACAGTGGATTTCTCCAGGCGAATCTGCTCCGAAGAAGGCAAAGACTGTCCCATCGGCTGGAAAGGTCATGGCCACCGTTTTTTTGGGATTCGCAAGGTGTGATACACATCGACTTTTTGCAGAAGGGAAGAACTATCACGGGACAATACTACAGCAACTTATTGGATCAATTCAACGGCATATTAAAGGAGAAACGGCCTCATTTTCAGCAGAATAAAGTGCTCTTCCACCACGACAATTGGTTGAATTGGGCTACGAGGTGGTGCCGCATCCCCCGTACTCTCCAGACCTGGCCCCGTGCGACTTCTTTTTGTTCACAAACATGAGGACTTGGCTCGGAGGCAAGCGCTTTACGTCAAATGAGGAGGTCATCGACGCCACTAAAGCTTATTTTGCAGAGTTCCCGAAATCATATTTTTCTGAAGGCTTAAACAAGGTGGAGCACCGCTGGGAAAAGTTAAAAAATTAAAAAAAACTGTTTAATTACTGCGTTTTCTTGCCCATTCCGGAAACTTTTCAATCTACCCTCGTATTGTAATTTGTTTCATGTTCTTGTTAGAAAATGACAACTTAAAACTGTCGAAACTATAGTCACTAATAAAGTCCCAGTTATACAAACAATGTTAAAAAATGTTTTATTTAACAAAGATTTAGATATAAATAATATATTGTATTAAATAACACATTTTTCCTACCACTGCCTGATGCCATAGCGTACACAATATTTTGTTTGAATTACTTAATATATTTTAATGGTTATTATTAAATTTTTAACAATATTACGTTAAATAATTATAGCCTTAATGAAATGTTTTTCTTATCTAGTCATTTCGTATTTTATTATTTATATGATTTATTTAATAAAGTTGCATCTGGAAAATAATTTAAAGTATATTCACAGTAAATATTACAAATAAATGCGAAAAATATTGCTGTGGAAAATCAATTTAACACGATTCGATTTTCTATTATATATTCCTATACCAGTTGCATCCTTTTGACTACCCAAGCATATGATTGCTCTCTAGCCTCTGGGACAAGCAGGTGGTTTAATATTTTCATTGCATTTGATATAATTGATTAAAATATAGTTCTATTAAAATAACATTAATAATACGTATACATATATGTATACAAAATAAATTACATTTATATGCACACAATGAATAGGTAAATTAGACCCTTTAATCACTAAAATTGCTATTAACAATTTAAACTTTGGTTTAATTACTGTTTAAGTGTCAAACTTACTTATTTCCATTGTAATATAAACTTATATTTTTAAATTGAAACATTTACATTATTATATTATCTTATAAAATAGCAAAGCTACCAAGCAAAACTAGTTAGAATGTAATTTTTTCTGTCGAATAAACTTTAAACAATAAAATATACTTTAAACAGGTTTTGTGCCTTTGATTAACCAAACTGTTTAAAGTATTTTTTTTTTCGTATTTTTTAAATAATAGTCAATTTTTTTAATACATTTCATATAATAAAGTATTTTTCGATTTTTAATATCTGTTAGTATTTAGTACGCATAGAAAAATTAATAAAAACCTTTTTAATTATAAAAGAATTAGTAACATCTAGTTGAAAAACAAAAAATAAAAACATTAATACAGAAACAGAAATTTATACTAAAATGAAAATATTAACTATTTGAGTAAATGTTTAAAATGTCTTGTACTATACAAGTTTCAATTCTTCCATAATTTTTTTAACCCTATTTAACAGTTGTAAGTAATTGCAGTAAAAGCGTTTCTTATTCTGTTTTTAATATTTTCTACTGTGGTTGGTGGTTCAGTATAAACTTTCTCCTTGACATACCCTCACAAAAAAATCCGCTGGAGTTATATCTGGAGATCGTGCTGGCCATCGTAATGGTCCATCCATTCCTATCCGCCTTTCACCGAATGTATTATTAAGCCGTGTACTTGTAACACAGGCACAGTGTGGAGGTGCTCCATCTTGTTGAAAATACATGCATCTAAATTGAGCAAATGGCACATCTTCAAGGAGTCCCAATAAATCATTATTTAGGCGATTTAAATAATATTGGAATTTAAAACACCATGAAAATATTGACCAACGAAAAAAGTTTCCTAATATACATTAATCCGCCATTTTTCTTGACTATTAACCCGGAAGTAGTGAGGATTTTTGTCTGAGTGATTGTACCGGGCAACAAATTCATTGCGGCGAAAGGAGCACTCGTCCGTAAATAAGATTTCATCCAAAAAATGTGCACCCAATTGCAAAATATATTTCGGTATCAATAGTTTCTTTTGTTTCACTGTGAAACAAATTAAGCATATATTGTGTTATTTCTATATTACAAAATGTTTCAATAAAAGTTTCATGAGAAACTAATTCAAGAAAAAAATCTGCTTCCTTGAGTTTTTGATTCAGTTCAATATGATAGGGATGAAATTTGTTTCTCTTAATAATTCTTTTAATGGAGGTACTGCTGATTTCAAAATATCTTTCAAGTTGGCATATACTCATATGAGGATTTTCTATTACCCCTAGTTATACAGGGTGAGTTTTTTTCGATGTTCTCCATCTTGAACTCGGAAACTATAAGAGATAGAGAAACAGTTAAATGGGAAAAAAGTGTAGATTTGCGAAACAAATAAAATTCCACTTTCAAAGTTTTCAAAATAGTCAAGGGTAACTAGATATTTTGAAAAAAGTAAAAAGTGTCATTTTTTTCAAATCAATATATCTCGGTTATTATAACAGATAGAAAAAAAACTGTAAAGGACAAAGTTTTAGATAATTTTATGTAGATTAATACAAAATAATCAGATTTTTATCGTCATTATTTTTCGAGATATGACGCAAACTTACATTTTTTTAAATGGAAACCATAATTAGCTATGGCCTCATTTAAAAGGTAAAATTTTCTCTTTAATCGAATATGACATACGACATAGTTATTTCTAAAAATAAGTGAGTTATAGTCATTTTCAAGTTTTATTATAAATTAAAAATGGATAGCCATGAAAAGATGAAAGTTAAACAATTGCAGTTGTTTACAATAATAGCAGTATTGTAATTATTAGTTCTACAAACTTAAACAAAATGAAAAACCAACATAAGAATAATAATTTTGTAATTATAATTAAATGGCCTTCTATATTTGGTATAAACCCATTTGTCAAGAGGATAATACGTTTCTTACAAAAATATTATGAACAGATGAATCACGATTCACTAATTGTGGTATTTTTAATCGCCACAATGAACATAGATGAACTCAAAAAAATCCACGAGAAGTTTCACAGAGAAAACTACAAATTAAATTTGGGTTTAATCCATGGTGTGTTTGGATTAATAATTCTCGATCCATATATTTTTGAAAGCTCACTAAGTGAAAATGATTACTTTCTATTTCTTCAGAAAACATTTGAAGATACGCTCGATTGTTTAAATTTATCATTACGAGCAAGATTGAAATGGTTCCAATATGACGGTGCTCCACCTCATAACATGATGGCTTTACAAATTATTTAAATTATGCTTTTCCTAGCTCATAAGTGGGAAGAAATAAACTAATCCCAGGGCCACCTAGATCTCCCGATATGCGCGTTTTAGAATTTTTTCTGTGGGGTTATGTAAAAAAAAACAAAGTGTATCAAAAATCATGTCAATCCGTAGACAATCATAAACTAGCTGTTATTGAAACATTTGATTCAATTTACATCAGAATAGTAAAAAAGCCATAAATTTAATTTAAAAAAATGTAATTTATGCCAAAATAGTATTAATAGTGGACTCTTTGACCATATTTTTTTAATATTAAAATTTCTCTCCCATTGATATATTGATAATTACAGAATTACTTTATGCTGCTGTTTCATTTTGGTTTATCTCTGTAAAACTAATAATTACAATATTGCTATTATTATAAACAACTGCAATTGTTTTACTTTCACCTTTTTCATGGCTACCCATTTTTTATTTATAATAAAATTTAAAATACCTATAACTCACTTAGTTTTAGAAATAACTATGTCGTATGCTATATTGGATTAAAGAGAAAAAAGTTACCTTTTGAATGAGGTCACAGCCAACTATGGTTTCTATTTAAAAAAAATGTAAGTTTGCGTCTCGGAAAATAATGGCAATAAAAATTTTCTGATTACTTTTTATTAATCCACATAAAATTATCTAAAACATTGTCCTTAACAGTTTTTTTTCTATCTGTTATAATAACCGAGATATATTGATTTGAGAAAATAGTAAATCTACACTTCTTTTCCCATTTAACCTTTTCTCTATCTCTTATAGTTTCCGAGATCCCCATAGAGAACATCGAAAAAAACTCACCCTGTATATAGTTAAAGCAACATTTCCTGTTGCAACAAATCATTCGAGAAGATTTTTGAATAATTATTTCCTTGAATGACGCTCCTGTATAGGATATCTTGATTTATACACTCTATTTGCCAGCAACGGATTTCTACAGCATTCTCCAAGAATAACAACCATGGCAACCAATGAATTTTCAGAAAAATTAGTTATTTTTATCAATAAAATTTGATGTTAACGACTGAACAAAAATTGTAATTAGAAATAGCGGCCGCTGCTAATTTCTGGTGTTAAAATACTATGAATTAGCAGAAATTCTCAAATTAAAAAAGATAAACGTCGACAACCTGACATTTTTAGAAAAGTAATTAAATTCTGCATTTGATGCATCAAGAAAAGTTAGTAGTTATATTTAAATAAAGTTACCAATGATTGAAATTTTGTAAATTGGCGTAGTGATTTCTTAGCACAAAGAAGCTTGTCTTTTTAATTTTTATTTTCGATACTGTGTATGATACATAATGTTATACCAGAATTTATCCAGGAATCCAAATATACAATTTTAATTAATCGACTTTGTTATAAAACACCTTGTATAAAAATTACAACCCAGTCAAAAATAATTTTATGTTGAAGCTTAAAGGGTCCTCCGCCATGTCACGATAATGTATTTTAAAAATTATATAAAACCACAATCCTCCTTTCAACTAATCGCTCACGCTGTATTTATTAACGAGCATTTAAATCTAGGCTGGAAATTTAAAATTTAAGTAATTGACACATGAAAAAACTTGATAATTCATTTTATTAAAAGAAGATAATATATCTAATATATGTTTGCGTAATAAAGGTGTTCTCGTTCAGAATAATTTTTCGGCACTTTAATAATATTTACTTCTAGATTAAAATATTTCAAAGCCTAATATTTTTCCTATCTGCTTACTGGTATTAAAAAAGCAAACAAATCATTATTCCAGCCTGTTATATTAAGTCATCTAGTAACACTTGAAGTATTTTATTTTTCTATGATATTAATTTTTATTGTACTTGTATTCTATTTGAATCTCGGCGGTATTTTGTTGCATAATCAATAATTTATCGTGGTGATGTCGTTTTTTGGACGACGATAAGCTTTGATACAGAGAAACACGTGTCTGCGAATAGTCATTGCATATCAATTTCATAACTTATTTGGCAAACTGTGGCGCCACAAAAATGTTCCATTGTGCAGAATTTAAATTCAGAAATGTAACGACAACTATCAGTTTTGTAAGTCAATACCTGGGGTGCTGTAGTACGAGAAGTAGCTACGGCGCAGAAATGCAGAAACTCGGCAGATATTGAATGATACAAACGTAATTTGTGTATTACAAATAACATAGCTATTTAAAAATAATAGTTATTCAACTCACCTTAGATGTATTAAAGCTTATTAATGTGGTTTATTCCTAATGCCTGGGAAAGGCGACCAAAATCTGAAAAATGAAAATTTACGATAATATTTCATTTTACTTTTTACAGCTAAAATATATTATATTGTACTTTTATAATATTAAGAAAATTATTTTCATAATACAAATTATTTGAAATAACAAATAAGTCGATAGTTTCTTAGTTAAATAATAATAAATGATAAATTTGGCCAAAGCTGCAAATTACCAATATTTTAAAATAATAATACTGATATTGGAATCTGATAAAAGTTTAAAATTTATTTTTACAAAATGTGTTACGAAACTTATTATTCCAATGATTATTCTCTCAATTTGCGGGGATTACAAAGGCGTGGTGAATTTTGAGGTGCTGCCACAGAACCAAACCATCAGTACAGCTATGTACCATCGCCAATTGGATAAATTGAATGTCATTCTATATTCTAATAATATTCCTGCCTGGAATTCAACAAAAATATTTAAAAAAAATAATATATATATATATATAATATATTAATAAATATTTTTATTTGTTCTTAATTGTGATTCTTAAGGTTTTAGTTGGCAAACGAACTTTTTTTCATCCGTATTTTATCATTTTTCCACTGATCCAATGAGCGTACATTCCTTGAGGTCGAGGTGATACGCGTGCGATGGATGAAAGCAGGTGTCGGTGTTAATTTTTCAGAAGTTTCCTTAATAAAAGCTATAGCTTTCTATCGATATATAGCTATAGCTTTTATTAAGGAAACTTCCAACTGACCAAGTTAAACAAACAATTAATAGTAATTGAACAGCACTTACACAGATTTCAAATTATTTACACTATTTATTTATACGCATAGTAAAATATTTAATTATATTTTATTATACCGTGTGTTTCTAAAATAATATCCGGGTTTTAGAGATTTGTAGGATTTATTACGTAATAATTAAAATCACAATTAATACATGAAATGAAAGAGCAACTCAAACACTTTGTTGGTACACACATGCGCTAGAAGGTGCAAGTAGCAAAAATGGTGAACAAAAAACAGACATGTGAACACTCATAATTTGCACACCTGTGGCTCAGATAATCCTCACGAGATGAGACTCATCTAAAATAAATTTTGTGCCATATCTCGATAGAAAGTTTATGGACTTTTTTGTTTAGAGAGGCAACTGTATCTGATACTTCCTCTCTTGACGATCCACAAGTTCTATATATATTTGCAAAATTTTGAATTAATAATACGTAAAGGGTTTAAATTATAAGCATATATATATACACCTCTTAATTTCTCTTCTATGGAAAACGAAACAAAAAATAATAACAGAAATGTGAGACAAACTAATTGCTGAGGTGCATTCATTTTGTTTATCTAAAGATTTTACACAAATACAGTATATATTTTCTAAATAATGAAACTGATAAAGAAAACTACCACATCTATTGAAATAATACAATAGACCATTGTAAAATACAAACACAAAATAGCTAGTTTTAAACTCTATTGATTGATAGAGCTTTTGATCTACTCGTTAAGCCACAAACGGTAGAAAACGAATTAAGAGAATTTCTACCAACAATGGTTACACCGAATATATACTAAAGTCTAGTCGTAAAATTTCTAATTGAGCTAAACATATAAATCTTGAATAACGATAAGTTCCGTAAATTCCAATACATTATGAAAAGTTAGAATTTCTATAAGATTATCTATCAACAGTTACTATTGAAAAAGGTTCTGGAAAATTCCAACATGAAGAAAAGTACATAAACAAGTCTTAGTAATATTTGCAACATGTAAAAAAGCATTACCCTTTTCAAAAAGTAAGAAGTCAAAATTTTTTTATATGATTCTGTATAAAATTAAATAATAATATATAATAAAGAGAATGATTTTGACCGTTACTACGTAGTAATACATACTTACACTGAATTGAAAAATTTAACTACAAATAATTATTGTAAAAATATAATAATAAAGCACTAATAACCTTTCTTCAAAATTTTATTTGATTTACCAAATGTACATTTCGGACACAAAGTGACCATTATCAATATATTAGCACTTTTTCACTTTGTATCCGAAATGTACATTTGGTAAATCAAATAAAATTATGAAGAAAGGTTATTAATGCTTTATTCGTCAAATTAATTTGATCTTCTCGTAACTCAATCAACCAACGACTGCAGTTTCGACGTTTCAACAATAAACGATTTGAAAAGAGATCTACTTCTTTAGTTAAACGTATAACTTTATAACAGCACTAAATAGACCCTTACTTACAAAAACTAAATCGAAATCCACATCAGCGAGAGCATTATTCATAGCAGTATAGTTGCCTCTTTTGTAATCAAAAATTTTTTCATTGATGGATAACATCAATATCATAGGCAATATGATGCATTGAATTATTGCACAGAAGATCACTAGATGCGGTGATATTTGTTTTATCACTAGTGCTATATTATTCAATTGAAACATGTTTAAAAAGGTATAGGTTTCAGCAAAGATATCGCGTGCATTATCAGAAGATACTGAGTGCCCAACTAAACCCATATCGTCATTTTTCCAGGTGGCAGAGGGAATATTAGAGTCACCACAATAATAATTTCATTTTCTGCATTATCATTTACAATAGATTCAAGGATGTAGCAATGTTCTTGATATTTCTCTAACGGTGAATTGGAAGGTATACACCCCCTCAATTAAGAAACGTTTATTGCAAAATTTAACAACAAAAAAAGTTGTTCTACCATTGAAGAACATATAGAAACTTCCAAAGAAAATAATTATTTTCTTACAGGAATAAGTATTTCACTTCCGCGCAGTTTAACGCTTGACTTAGGCCCTCTATCAGCTCGGTAGATAATAAAAGTATCGCATAGAAGTTCAATATCAGAAATATCTTTATTTAACCAACTTTCAACAAATATTACAATATCCTATGTACATAAGTTAAGACAGTTAATTTGTTCTTCAATTTTAGTTCTAGTACCACCCACATTGTGAAAATAAAATCTTGGTTTTTTTTAATACTGGCTGGTTGCCGAAGAAGAAATTCAGATTTTTAAAGGATTTTTGGAATATTATTGAAATATCTTATGACAAGATTGGGTTCACCATTCTTTTTTCTTTTGTCAACTTCAGACTCTTTTTAATATAATGGAGTGAATCGAATTTTTATTGTAAAATAGTAATGGTGCGGGGAAAATCTGATTTACGTCTGATTCTAATAATACTTAAAAGCGGCAGAATATCATCAATTACTTCAAACAAATTATTTATTAGGCCCAAGTCATTGTTGGAATTTGATTCAGACACATTAAAAATCATAAAATTTTTAGATCTTAATTCTTTCTGCATAAGTATTTATTATTTAAAGTTTAAATTTCTAATTTTAGATTTTTGTTTTCATTTTCTAACTGTTCTAATTTAGTATTAATAACATCAAACTTGGAACTGATACTTTCAATAGAAGACTGCAAACTATTATTCAAAGTTGCAAATCTGGAGTCTAAATAATTTTCAAAAAATTGTTTTAATTCACTCACATTGGTGAATTGATCAAGACTTTGTTTAACAGATGCAGATGAGGAAAACATTTATTACAAGCCTATTTAACTCCATTATATTTCCGATTTCTTGTTTATAAAATTTTAGTACATGCAATCGTCACCATCATCATGATATCATTTAAAGCAAGTACACCATTCCATGCATAATTACCTCTTCATATGCTATTGATCGTAGGAATGATAACCTAAAAGAATTATTTTACATGTTGATTGAAAAATAATAAATCTAAGAATGAATTACATTAATAGAGTTCAAAAGAAATGGACTTCACAGGAACAAAATCCATATGTAACATAATATCACACTCAATAAGGATTCAGACAATATCCAAGATCTTAATTTGCTAAGAATAAAAGAAATTTAGGAACTACTTGCTGGATCTTTTTTCTTAGACATTGTCAGTAAATACATGAAATTTCTCAAACGTATTGTCACTGGCGATGAACAACGTCATGCGAAAACCTATTGGTGGAATTACAAAGGCGTGGTATATTTTAAGCTGATCCCGTATAACTAAACAATTGGATAAATTAAATTAAGCCTAAAGCAAACATTGGCAAGAATTGGAATATTTCACCATGGCAACGCAAGACCAAATACAAGATTTGTGTTTTGCCAGTAGTTTCTGGAGCTTGGATGGGATTTGATGGACCATACACCATACTCATCATACCTTGTTCGATTTGCAAAACTTTTTAAATAATAAGCAATTCATTTTAGACAATGTCGTTAAACAGCACTTGCTTCATATTTTAGCTGAGAAAGGCAGGAAGTTCTTTGAGCATGACATCATAATGTTATGTTTAATTAAAACATCACTATATAACCTATAAAACGATTGTGATACACGTTGCCTTACGATTAATTGGAAACATTACATATATCATTACCAATTCAAATATTTTTCACAACCGTACGAGTATAGCGCAAAACGTAAATTACTTGGCTACGAACAGAGAGGTCGACGGTTCGATACCCAGACTCCGACGAACGCTTTTGTAAATTTTACATTAAATATAGGAAAATATATTTATTTCCAAAGCACTTTGTTTGGTATAATAATTGTAAAATGCCAGGAGAGAAGATTTGTGCAGGCACTTGCAATAAAACAGTCGGGAGAGGAAACACTTGTGACAAATGCAACAAACCTTGCCACCAAGGGTGTTTGAAAAATCACGACTGCAGCAATATGTTATCCAATAAAGAGACCCAATATGAACCAATAAATCAAATTGCATACGAAGTACTCGCTGTAGAAAATAACTTGCTAAAAGTTATTATTGAGGAAATGGAGCAAAAAAATCGAATAACGAATTACTTAAAGACAAAATCAAGTCGTTCGAACAGAAAGTAAACAAAAATAATAACAACAAAAAGAACTCAATTACAACAGAAGTTCCTAAATTATCAATGAACAACACTAAAACATCTACAAATAACAAAAATATTACGGATACAAATACCGAGTGCATATCACATATTATAGAAGATGTAGCGGGAGTGGCTGCCGAAATTAAAACTGCAAGCAAGAAGACGTACGCAAAAATCGCCCAAAATAATGGAAACAACACGGAAGTTGCAACCTTAAAAATGTCGAGCGGCAATTCCAAACGTAACCGGGAGAAACAGGATTCCATACAGGGTACTGCGAAAGGTAGTACAGGACTAGTCAAAGGTGTAACCAAATACAGCTACGTTCATGCTTACTACTTTGACCCTAATTTAAAAACTGCAGACTTGAGTGATTATTTAAAAAATGTCGGTTTCAATGATGTGAAATGCGAACAATTAAACTCAAAAAATCCCCAAGAATACTCATCGTTCAAAATAGGTGTCCCTGAAATCAAATTTCCTGATTTGAAAAATCCAGAAATTTGGCCTGAAAATGTAAGGGTTAATAATTTTTTACACCATATTGCAAAAAAGAGACTAAATGCATAAAAATTGTATTTCTAAATTCGCGGTCCGTACGCAATAAAATCATTGAACTTGAAGCACTTATCGCCGATAAGGATTTGTCATTTATTTGTATAAGTGAACACTGGCTGTCCAAAGATGAATGTTCGGTATCTCGTCTAGGGAACCTATCCGCCAGAGCTTACTTCCAACGTACATCTGGAAAGTACGGTGGAACAATAATCTACGCCCATGACGACGTTACTACAAAAGACTAAAATGGTGATGAGGCCATCATAGTACTTTCCCTATATTTTTCTCGAAAACTATGAGGTTTACGCAAAAAGGCTATTCTTAATATATATATTTTTTTAATTTGACTAAAATATAAAATAATTTCAATTTTAATAATCCTGTAAATATTGTATTTATCTATTTTTAAAAATTGTTATCTATGTTATAAAATTGGACGGTGGAATAGTGGCCACCCACCCAACATAAACATTTGAAGTTTAACTAAAAGCTATGATTTAATTTATTTTCAGGCCACACCAACAGTAATGTAATTGTAGTTTTCAAAAATTTAAAACAGTGTCAATGGTTGATGTAAAATTATATATGTGGGGTGGGTGGGTGGCCACTATCCCACCCTCCAATCCATGCAACATCATAAAGTTTTTTTTTTAATTTATCTTTACGTTCAAAGCTTCGTAGACGTTCAAATTTTCAACATTCAAATGTCAACGATTAATGTTTCTTAATTTCTAATTACGTTAGAGTAATAATTTAAGAAATAACTTAAAAAAATCTCGTTTACGGTGTCGTGATTAGAGGGTGGGATAGTGGCCACCCACCCACCCTACATATATAATGAAATTTTAATCACTGACACTGTTTTAGTTTCCAGCATTACAAGACAAAGTGTTGTTGATGATGTTGACAAACTTAAGCAGTATTTAATATTATTTATAAAGTTATATATAAGGTGGGTGGTGACTATCCCACCCTGCAATTGCATTATCTAAATTACTGTTTTAATTTATTAATAACATCAATTAAATGAATGTTTTATAATTTTTTCAAAGTTGAAACACTGCCAGTAATTGCTGTTTAATTGTAAATGCAGGGTGGGTGGGTGGCCACTATCCCACCATCCAATTATCTTTAAGTTCACTCGAATCTAATCTTATAATCGTGTGAATATTGTTTCTATTTATTTTGAAAAATTTTAAACTATGTTATAAGGTTGGAGGGTGTGATGGTGGCCACCCACCCACATACATATACATTTAAACTTCAACTAAAAACTCTGATTTATATTTTTTTGTCACATTAACAATAATACTGTTGTAGTTTTCGGAAATTTAAAACAGTGTCTGTGGTTAAAGTAAAATTATATATGTAAGGTGGGTGGCCACTATCGTACCCTCCAATTTTCTTTAAGTTCACCCTAATCAACAATTATAAATTTGACTAAAATATAAAATAATTCCAACCTTAATAATCGCGCAAATATGGTTTTTACTTATTTATAAAACTTGTTGTCTATGTTATAAAAATTGGAGGGTGTGATAGTGGCCACCCATCCACCCTACATATACATTTGAACCTTAACTAGAAACTCTGATTTAATTTTTTGGTCACACCAACATTTATACTCGTCAATTTTCAGGAAACTAAATCAGTGTCAGTGGATAAAGTAAAACCGTATATGTAGGGTGGGTCAGTGGCCACTATCCCACTCTCCAATTCTTTTAAATTTCTTTCCAATTAAAAATTTTAAATTTAACTAAAATATAAAATTATTATAATAAATATTGTATTTATCGATTAAATACAATGTTTATTTAATAAAATTGGAGGGTCTGATAGTGGACACCCACCCACCCTACATATTTATTTAAAACTGCAACATGAAACTCTGATTTAATTTTTATTTTGGCCAGACTAATAGTAATACAGTTGTAGTTTTCAAGAAACTAAAACCGTGACACTGGTTGAAATTTCATTGTATATGTAGGGTGGGTGGGTGGCCTCTATTCCACCCTCCAATCCATGCAAGATCGCAAAGGTTTTTTTTAAATTTATCATTACGTTCAAAGCTATGCACATGTGTAAATTTTCAACATTCAAATTTCGGCGATTATTGTTTCTTAATTTCTAATTACGTTGAAGTAATTAATTTCGGAAATAACTTAAAGAAACTCTGGTTTATAGTATGGGAGTGTGGGATAGTGGCCACTTACTCACCCTACATATACAATGAAACTACAATTACTGACAGTGTTTTAGTTTCCAGCATTATAAGAAAAAATATGTTAATTGTGTTAATAAACTTAAGCCGTGTTTAAAATTATTTGTAAAGTTATATTCAGGATGGATGGCTACTATGCGACCCTGCAATTACATTATCTAAATTACTGTTTTAATTTATTAATGACTAAAGAATAAAAGGTGAAAATTTGTAGAAATATTAAGCAAAAGTGCTGGAAAATACTTGGAAATCTTTAACAATTTGGAAGAGAAGAGATATCCGAAAATTCACTAGAAATCTAAATGAAAATTTGAAATGAAATTGCTTAAAAAATCGCAATAAATTAAAACAGAATTTTTGGAAAAATCAAGAAATCTCTAGAAAGTTTTTACAATTTGGAAGAGAAGAGAAATTTCTGGAGAACAAAAAATTAAAAATTTCTGTTTGAAAAAAATTCTAGAAAATAGGGATTAAATTTGCGAGAAATATTGGAAAAGAGATAAATGGCTATAAAATGCTAAATAAATTCTTAGAGACAGTTTTCGAAATTTGGAAGAGAAATTCTGGAGAAATTCTAAAAATCCAGAATAAACATTGTTAGAAAAAAATGTTCTAAAAATTATATGAATCCAGGAATAATTGTTGAAGAATTCTAGAAACCCAGAAAAAAAACTTTGGCTAGAAAATTATATATATCTCTAGGAATTTGTAGAAATATTGAAAATAATTGCTAAAAAATTCTAGATATCTTGGGGAAAATTCTAACAATGTGGAAGAGGACAGATATTAAAAGAAAATTTTTGATAAATTCAAATTCCTAACAATTTAATTTTTAAAAAAATCAAGAAAATTTTATAAATTTTTAGAAATATTGAAAAAAAAAATGCTAGGAATTTCTAGAAATCATACCAAAAATTCTAAAAATTTTAAAGTTTGAAATAAAAATTGCTTTAAAATGCTAAACAAAATTAGAGACAACAAATGCTCGAAACCCAGAAAAAAAAGCGTCCTTAAAATAATAATTTTGCAATTTTTAATTCTGAAGAATTGAAAAAATAAGGAAGAAAATTTAATAAAAATTCTAAAAATCTACAAAAAAAATACTGAGAAATTCTTAACCAAATAAAGAGAAATTTCTGGAAATGTCCTCGCAATTTACTGAACATTTGTAGAAATTTTGAAACAAATTGCTGAAAAATGTTTAAAATCTAGAATAATTTTTGATGGAAAACAGAAATTCGAAAGAAACATTGCTACAAATTGTTAAAAGAAATTTTAGAAATTGTTGAAAAATTTAAAACCAGAGATATAAATCTTCAAAACTTTTAAAAAAAATTGCTTGAAATATGGAAGAAAGTTCTTGGAAATACATTTGTTTGATTTGATTGTTTTTTAAGCAGCAAAATTATCAACGATTAGTATTTAAAGTTAATATGTATATGCAGGGTGGGTGGGTGGCCTCTATCTTACCCTCCAATCAGTAAATCATAAGCGAGGGTTTTAATTAAAAGTTTTAAAATGTAAAGATACATAAGAACTACACTACCATGCTTTCCTTACATTTTTCTCGAACACTATGAGATTTATATTTTTAATTTTTTAATTTTTTTGCAAGTTAAGGACTTTAAAAACATATTTTAATAAAACTTGTTCAGTTTTTTAAGTCCCTTTAAACTTTATTTGAAAAGTTATGTAATATTTTTCAAATTTCCAGTAAACATCAACGTTTGGTTTATGAATGTTCATTAAAAGCTTTCCAGTTCCAGGTTTTAACAAAAAAAACCTTATGTTTAAAGTTTCATCTCAAAAGGATCATTCGTTTTTGAGATACAGCACCCATTAGAATGTCTGTCATTCCCGAAAACAATACTTTCCCTATATATTCAAATAGTGATCTGGTCATCATAGTACTTTACTATATTTTACTCAAGAACTATGAGGTTTGCGCAAAAAAATTACTCTTAATAATTTGTTTAATTTTGAATTCTCTACATTTATTTGTTAAATAAATTTCATGTTACTCCAATAGTTTATTAGCAATTAGCAAAAAATGTCAAATTTTTAAATTTTTTTTTCGAAAGTTAGGAATTTTATGAAAAAAATGTTTTAATAAAACTTTTTTACTTTCTCATTCTCTTTAACTTTTGTTTGAAAAGTTTTGTAAAATTTTTTATATTAGAAAAAATATCGGAAAAAAACAAAAAACGGCGTCTAGTAAACATCTACTTCCGGTTTTTAAATGTTCACCAAAAGCTTTTCAGTTCCAGTTTTTAACGATAAAACCTTAAGTTTAAAGTTTCATCTCAATGGGATCATTAGTTTTTGAGATAGAGCGCCCACAGACATTTTCACGCACGAAAACAATACTTCCCCTATATATACTATATAGGGAAAGTAACAACGATTTAACGGATGCGCTTTCCGAAGAAAAATCAAGC
Organism: Ontholestes murinus; assembly: GCA_963969525.1. Lineage (NCBI taxonomy): Eukaryota > Metazoa > Arthropoda > Insecta > Coleoptera > Staphylinidae > Ontholestes > Ontholestes murinus. The sequence continues at coordinate 23,748,968 of OZ018395.1, forward strand.
GAATTATCTTTGGGTTATAGTTCCTTGCATAATTTATACGTAATTAATGTCTATAGGCCCCCATCAGGCGATTTTAATGTATTTTTAAATAGTCTTAGATTATTATTGGATAAAATGAATTATAATGAAAAAAACGGTTTTGTTGGGTGGAGATTTCAACATTCATTTTAATAGCAGTGATACTCGTGAAGTATACTTGAATGACTCCTTACTAACTTATGGACTCTCCAAATGTGTGTATTCTAATATGAGACAAAATAATTGTCTTGACAATATTTTTACAAACATTCCCTTAGAATACTTACAAATTAACTTTTTAGATAGCGCTTTATCAGATCACTTAGGCATTTTTCTGAAAATTGAATTGATCAAAGTCGCGGAAGAAAGCCTGAGTTATCAGAACCGACCGATTACTAAAGAAGGTAAACTAAATTTTTTCACTTCTATGTCTGCCATAAGTTGGGAATTTTGTATATGACAGTTCAATCAACTCCCAAGAAAAGTGGTGTATAATGAACAGTATTATAAACAATTGTGTTAAAAATTCCTTTCCGATAAAAATGAAAAAAAACAAATCATCATAGTAATAAAAATATGTTTTGGTTTAATAAGGAATTACAAGAAATGCGTGAAACAATGAAATTCATTGAGGCATGCTATAAACACAATCCCACGCCAAATGCTAAAGCTATTCGTGATGATTATCGAACAAAGTACAGGAAAGCTATTTCTGATAACATAACCCGATCTAACAATATTTTCATAAATTAATCAACAAACAAACAACACGCTGCTTGGATTGTACTAAACTCACATAGATTCAATAAAAACAAATTCGTGGATTGCAATATAACTTGTCATGAATTTAACGACTATTTTTCAACTGTGGCACAACAAGTAACCTCCATTTACAAAGGCAAATGTAATACTAATTTTAATATAAATTCTACACACCAACGTCAATTTTCATTTAAAGAGATATCGTATGTAAAGATTTTAGACACAATAAAAAATCTTAAAAACACGAAAAGCAGCGATATATACGAGATAAGTGTCGATATAATTAAATGTGTAAGGTTTATCCTGGTAGCACCGCTTACACATTTAATTAATGACATTATCAATCTGGGTATATTTCCACAGGCACTCAAATTAGCTAAGGTAATTCCTGTTCACAAAAAGGGAGACACAGAAATTAAATCTAATTTTAGACCAATATCGCTTCTACCTGTGATCTCCAAAATCATCGAATTAAATTTAAAGGAGCAAATAATTGAGTACGTTGAAGTAAACAACCTCTTTTGTAACAACCAATTCGGTTTTAGGTCAGGTCATTCGACAACTGATGCCCTTGTTACAATCACAAATATAATTTTAGATAGTTTCGAAAATAAAAATTACTGTATTGGCACATTTGTAGATCTAACAAAGGTGTTTGATTGCATCTCGCATGACATCCTACTACAAAAATTAAAACTATATGGTTTCACAAATAAAAGTCTTTTATTAATGCGCTCCTATCTTACAGATAGAGAACAAATTGTCGAATTTAAAGGTCAGCAGTCTGAAGTAAACAAATTAGAAATTGGTGTCCCCCAAGGTTCTATTTTGGGACCAGTACTATTCCTAATTAATATCAACGATTTAATACAAGCAAGTGAAACTGAAACAATTTTATTCGCCGATGATACCACGGTTATCAACGTTGATTCTGATATAACCTTAGCCGAAAGTAAAGCTAACGAGACTTTAACAAAGGTTACCAATTGGTGTAAGGTTAATAACCTTGTCCTAAATAAAGAAAAAACAAAAAAAATAAATTTTATTTTAAGGTCAAATGCACTAAAATACCATAACACAACTTGTTTTCTTGGAGTCCAGTTAGATGAATTTCTAACATGGGAATATAATGGTCAATATCTTGCTAAGACCCTTACAAAAAATATTTTCTGCCTCAGAGGACTAGCAAAAAAGGTAGGCCATGCACAATTATTAATGTCTTATTTCGCTCTATTCGAATCTCGAATACGGTATGGCATAATTGTATGGGGTCATTCAACTTCACGTCATCGTATTTTTGCGCTACCACGCCAATTTATAAGAATACTGGCAGGAGTACCCTACCAAGCTGATTGCAAAAGTGCATTTGTTAAAGAAAGGATATTAACTTTTCCCGCAATTTATATATTAGAGTGTTTATTTTATGTTAAAACACATATATTAAATTATATCACTCATGAACACCATGAACATCATACCAGAGAAAAGCTAAATTTATTGCAGCCTAAAATAAGACTAGAAAAATCCAAAACAGGTTCAAACTATTATGGGATAAAATTTTATAACAAATTGTCACCCGAAACAAAAGCCCTGCCTAGTCGCCAATTTAAAATAAAAATCAAAGAATACTTACTAAAAAAAGCTCCTTACAATATCCATGATTTCTTTTCATATGACGATGTGATTTAGTCCTTTTAATAAATTAAATCTTTTACCTAATGTCATTTGGGATAAATGCGATTCGAATAGTGTGTTTATGTATTTGTATTTATTTAATCATTTTTACATTCATTTCTTTCAGTAAAGATTTATTTTATTATATACGTCCTTAAGTTTTAATTTTAATCCTTATTTAAATTTTAATCTACTTTTAATTTAAATTCAAATTCTAGTTTTAATTCTTATTCAAATTGTAATTGTTAATTTGTAACTGTAATTGTAATTTTAAATTTTAATCTTTAATTTTAATACTAATTTTAATTCTAATTTTATTTCTAATTTTAACTATAATTGTAATTCTAAATTTAATCCTAATTTTAATTCTAATTTTATTTGTAATTTTAATTCTAATTTTAATTCTAATTTTAATTCTAATTTTAATTCTAATTTTAATTCTAATTTTAATTCTAATTTTAATTCTAATTTTAATTCTAATTTTAATTCTAATTTTAATTCTAATTTTAATTTTAATTTTAACTTTAATTTTAACTTAATTTTATTTCCAACTATAATTGTAATTTTAAGGTTAATTTAATTTAATCTCAATATTTTCTATGTTAAACTTAAATATCTATATGATAATTGAATGTTGAAATCTCTTTCCAACCAAACAAGTTGTGTGTAAATAGCTATAATATTACCCTAATCTAAATATGAAAATAAGTACTGCTTTTTCTGTATCTAACAGAGAAATAGATATTTTTTTCATGTATGAAAATTTATTGTATAATCTATTATTTGTTTATTGATATACTTACCATTATATTTTTCTTTTGGCATGTGTAAAATTCTGTTATGTGCACCAATAAATATTATTATTATTATTATTATTAAAGAAGGCAAAAGTTCATCGAAAAAAAAATGGTCAATACATTTATGTAAAATATGTGCTCTAATTATTATATTTTATATAAAGCCGGAATATTTATTTGATAAAGTGATTTAATTTAATGCCAGAGCTAGTTCAATTTCTACCTTTTTAATAAGTATCTTCTTATCTAAATCGGTAAAATGTGTAGAGTTTATATTTAATCATTTTTTTTAAACTAATAATAAATAAGCACGGCAGGTACACTCTGTAATGACTGCCATTTCGTAAAAGATATTTCTTTTGAAATGCATCATAGAAGTTAATCAATTTTAATTCTATTGGCATAAACTTTAGATTTAGATTTGAAATAACCCTACAGGAAAAGTCACGAACAGACTGGTTAACACTAGTCACGTCCTCTGCCGTTTGTGATCATCTTCTTCAGCGATTTTCAAAGAGAGGTGTGCATGGCGACTTATTTAAGTACGCGCTGCAGTCATCGAATTACAATTTTTACAAATTTTGTAAAACACTCACAGACTCAATGCAGGTCTGCTCCCGAGAAACGCTCCATAACGACTAAATTCCCAAGAGCCAGATTACAGATTCAGATACTCCCGTGCTCCTCGAATTCGTTGAGTTTACACATGCAGCTAAAGAAATATAAACTCTCTTTTAGAACACTTTACAAATATATCAATAATCAATTAAATTTAGAAACAATATCAAAACAGTATTAACTGTAATTTAATATTTTAAACGTTATCATTTTCTCTTTGCATTCAGCATTAAGAATTGCGGGAAAAATATACGATTTTTGGTATGGTAATTTAAACATTATGATATATATTTCTTAGATGCTACCTACTTAGTATTCTGAACAGGTTTCATTGTTCTTCGCTATCTTCCATTACTAAAGGGCAATTTATAAATGCACCCGTTGCCAGTTTAATTATCCCCGGTGCGTGTCCTGTCCTGGATCCTGCGAACTACGTGATTTTCGCTGTCCAATGGGTCCCCAATCCCTATTGCAAGGTCACCGAAGGCGTGCTGTATTATTCATGGATTCGATATAATTGGATTTATCGATGTATCCCGGCATTTTCGCAGAATTATGGACTGTTTATTTTATGTGCACTGGCAGTTATACTAACAAGTGGGCACTTAAAATCACTTTATTCTGATTCATTTTATTACAGTAATGGTGTATGTTTTAAATAATACAATGAATGATCATTCTTGATAATGGCCTTGAGCCGAAACTAGTCGAATAAACTATTAATTTGTAAAGCAGACCAAGTGAATTTTATTTAATCTAAAACCTACATTAGTATAATGTTTCACCAAGTAATTAATGAGACACAAGTATATGGCTTAAATTAAATTAAAGAAATATCCGAATTCATTTTAGAGAATCCTGAACTTATCTTTAAACATTTTATAAATTTTACTATGAAGTCCAAATAAGTTCGTATATTTCTTTTTATTTATAATTACTTCAATTAATTTTATTAAGTCTACTTAAAAGGCTATAACAATTATATTATTAGGTACATGTACAATGTAAACCCGGCGCATCCACCAAAGTATACCGTTGTTAATTTATTTTATTAATATTATAGTACAATACTATTTTATAATTATGTTATCTTCAACACAATCTATTAATAAAAATAATAAAAACCAATTTCATTAGAAAATGGATAATATAAAGAACTTATTATTTATAATATGTTTGTTTCGTCTGTATATTTTAATATATTTTAGTATTACAAAATGATTATTACTTTAATTCTAAGATTGCTGAGGGAGACACATTTTTAAAAGCAGAATTAATTAGAGGGTGCCCTCAAAAGTTGTACACGAAAACTTGTACGCATAGACAATAGATACGAAAACTTCAGGAGTTTGTTGAAGTTGTATGAGAACCCGCCCTACTTTACACCTGGAGATTTACATATGTTTACTTGGATGAAATGCGGTTCGACAAGCAGCAGTTGGAGAATAACGAGAACCGGAAAATCATCCATGAGAGAGTACTCTGTATAGAGGTGCGAAGTAGCAAACGTATGTAAATAGCATACACATTAAATTATTTTATAACACGCTTCATGCTTACTTCTTTCTTATTCAATTTTTAAATCAATTGAATTTTTGAGGATAAAATTATAAGATAAAGCAAATAATAACCCCTTTTACACCAACCTATAAAAAAAACCATTTTTTTACGATAGAGGCTTCTACCTTGTTATACATCATTAATCATAAATTAAACACAATTTTTACTTTACTTGTATAAATAATTTTTTTATTTTCGTGACTATAGTTTAAATACATTAGCGTAGCATTTTCAAACCGCAACTAAAAAGGCTACAATAAAAGCGATGAAATGGAGGGGTATTTGGACCATCTTGATTCTCTTAAAATTCATAAAGTTCGGATTAAACCGGGAATTTCAGTAATAAACAGTCATCAATCTTTAACGCAGTTACATCTCGTTTATTGTAGCCTTTTTTACTTAATTTACTTTTTTGTCTATTTTTATTGTTATAATTATACCACGATTTAGACGCTTTCACATCAAGCAAACAATAAATATTTATAGGAAGTTGTTTTTATATATCAAAAGTCTAATAATAAATTATAATTTAATCTATTTTCAGTTTCAAGTGGGATTAATAGGTATCTATAGAGAATTGCAAATTGACATGCAAAACTGTAACGATTTTATCAATAATAAAAATTGATAAGCAATAAAACGCGGATACTGTATTGGTTATATTTAGAAAATGCACTAACTTTTATGACCATGTATTCAGTATTTCTGGTTTCGTGAAATTACCTACTTTACCTTTATACCTACGTTCAATCTATTATATTTAGTTTTTTTGTACTTTATTGTAATTTAAGAGAGAAATAAAGACTAGTATTATTATTATAAGCCTTGTATACACTGCAGGTATTTTTTAATATTACAGTAGCAATTTGAATATAGTTTAACATATTTTTGATGATATACGTACTCAGACCGTTTTGATTTTCGAGCACTATTTGTTTTGTTTACAGTAAGTTAAAAATTTCATCCAAGTCAAAAGACAAAATTAACTAATGCAATCTCTGGCGATATACTCTTAACTGGGATGAATCTCTACAGATTGACATGCATACAAAGTGACTTCATTTCATTAAAAACTTATATGATATTAATTTCAGTGGTCAGCAATTATGAGATAACTATAATAAAATTGAATTGCACGGTTTCAGCAATGCTTCTGATATTGCTTATGGGGCATGCATATACTTAAAAACTTTTGATTACTTAGGTAAATCAGTAGAGAATAAGCGTAAAAAGAGGACAAAAGAGCATAAAAAGAGTGGAAACCGCAACATCTGCTACAGGAAGTTCCCGTACCGGCTATTATTCTCTCCTTAAATCTCATGTTAATCTTTTGTGTGCTAAGTCCAAAGTAGCAACTTTGCGAAAATTGTCAACACCGCGGCTTGAAATTTGCAGTGCATTGCTTCTAGTTACATTATTGCAGATAGTTCGTAATAACTTCAATTTGATCGGGAATTTCTGTTGTGTAATTCCACCATAGTTTTAAATTGGATTCATGCTCCATCTAATAAATGAAAAACATTTGTTGCGAACCGTATAGGCAAAATTCAAGAGATATTTAGCAATGGAAGTTGGAAATATATGACAACTATCCATTTTTGTACAATGAATACTTTCTCAATACCTCAGATATGAATAAAAATTAGAGTAATAAAATGTTTTTATTATGTTCTTATTAGTATTTTGGCTAATATTCGTAATTTTATATTATCAGTAAACTATTTGTTGATTTCTATTGTTTCTGATGTTGGTGTATTGTTGTATTGTTATTTGCTTTAAATAGAATGAAATTTGTCATGTCCGGATTTAACACGAGTTTATTACAGGCAAACTAATATTCCAAATCTCTAAGACTATGGCTGCCCTGTTCTGTAATATCTTTCAATGAGGATCCTGTTAAAACAAGTTTAATGTTATCAGTATAATATGTCAGTGTGCAATTCTGTAAGATTGTGATATTGATGACATTCATAAAAATCATAAGAAAAAGAGGACCTAAGATGCTTCCTTGAGGAATAAACATGCTGATATAAAGAGAATTGGATACTATATGATTTACATGTACATCATCTGTTATCTTCACAGATAGCCTTCTTGATGTAAGATATGATTAGCTTTGCCTCGTAATCCATTTCATCAAAAGACCTAGATAGATCAAGGAAGACACCGCACGATAGTTTGCCTTAATCAAGAGATTATATTAATTTTAAAAAATCAATATAATCGAGATCCTATCATCGAATCAAATATTCAAACTGGCTAAGGATCGGTGTTATTAGTTCATTAATTCATTCATAAACATCCTCTTTCTTTTTACCGGCTTGGCCATTGTAAGGGTCTATTAATCAATTGCCTCTTATTATGTTTTTCCATGCCTCTCTATATCTTGCCAATTCTTTTGCTTCATTTAAATAATTTTTTTTCTCTTAAGTGTTCTCGTATGGTGTCGTCCCACTTTTTTCTTGGTCTTTCTTTTTTTTCTTCTTGTCTTTACCCATTTTCCATACTTTTATTGCTAATCTTGTATTCTCCATTCTTGACATATGTCCAAACCATCTCAATGCATTTTCTTTAATTATTGTTGTCGCGGCCTTTACTCCAAGTTGTTCTCTTATTACCGTGTTTCTTATCTTGTCTATTAGTCTTATTTCTGCTATTTTCCTTAGTGTCTTCATTTCACTGGCTTGTATTCTGTTAGTTTGTTTTTTGTTTGTGCACCACGTCTCTGATCCATATGTTAGTGTAGGAATAAATATGGCTTTGTGTATTCTCACTTTTGTGTCTTTATTTAGTTCTTTTTTATTTATTGTTATTCTATTTAGTGCAAAATAGAGCTTCGTGTTTGCTTTTATTCTTTCTTCTATTTCCTCTTCTATTCTTCCATCTTCAGATATCACTGTTGCTAAATATTTATATTTTTTTACTTGTTCAATTTTCTCGTTTTCTAACTTAATTTCCGTTTTTTTTTGTTTTTTTAGCTATTATCATTGTTTTTGTTTTTTCTTTGAAAATGATGGTAGCGACCGTTACTATGTGGTAGTTCATTTTAAAAAAGGTTAAATGAAAATAATTTTTAAGTTTTTATACCACTATTTATTGTATAATATACACAAACAAAGTTTACAATATATTATCAATTTTGACACAACTATAGTTTCGACCTTTGCAGGTCATTATCAAGTGTTGAATGAAGAAGAATACAGGGTGTTAACAATTTATAGGGGAGGTATGAATTTTTAATGAACCTAATTAGGACTGAGATTTATTACAATGGATTAACTAAATATGCCGATCGGATTAAGGTGCGGTGTTTTCAGAAGAGGTACATGTCATTATAAGAGCTTAAATAATGGCGAAGAAATTAAATCCGTCTGCTCATTAAGCAGATTAGAATTAATGTTCTTGCTTTGGCGGTATATCTCTAATGACTCCAAAAGATTAAGCCTTTGGCCTTTATTGCAAAAATGTAAAAGTTTTAAATTATCCATATGTGGAAATGAATGATTACACTCTAAGAAATGATTTGAAAAAGAACTTGTTGTATGTCTAAGTCTGAATGCTCTATAATGTTCATTGTATCTCTTTTCAAAACTCCTACCTGTCTGTCCTACATATGTGCTGTTACATTCGGAACATGAAATTTGGTATACTCATGATTTTTTAATAGATTGAATTTTGTCTTTCGCGTTAAAAAGTATATTTGAAAGTTTGCTCGCTGGTCTAAATGCAATTTGATTGATCAATAGCCACGGAGAATGGTTTCCCAGTTAATCTTATACAAAATTTAATTCACAAAAAACTGTACAAATCAACAAGGGCTCATATTTATCCTAATATTTTAGACCGAACGAACACAAAATTTACAACATTTACTTTTTTTGGGCGCGTAACAAATAAAATATCAAATATTTTCAAAAAACAAAATCATCAAATTGCATTTAGACCAGCGAGCAAACTTTCAAATATACTTTTTAACGCGAAAGACAACATTCAATCTATTAAAAAATCGGGAGTATACCAAATTTCATGTTCCGAATGTAACAGCACATATGTAGGACAGACAGGTAGGAGTTTTGAAAAGAGATACAATGAACATTATAGAGCATTCAGACTTAGACATACAACAAGTTCTTTTTCAAATCATTTCTTAGAGTGTAATCATTCATTTCCACATATGGATAATTTAAAACTTTTACATTTTTGCAATAAAGGCCAAAGGCTTAATCTTTTGGAGTCATTAGAGATATACCGCCAAAGCAAGAACATTAATTCTAATCTGCTTAATGAGCAGACGGATTTAATTTCTTCGCCATTATTTAAGCTCTTATAATGACATGTACCTCTTCTGAAAACACCGCACCTTAATCCGATCGGCATATTTAGTTCATCCATTGGAATAAATCTCAGTCCTAATTAGGTTCATTAAAAATTCATACCTCCCCTATAAATTGTTAACACCCTGTATTCTTCTTCATTCAACACTTGATAATGACCTGCAAAGGTCGAAACTATAGTTGTGTCAAAATTGATAATATATTGTAAACTTTGTTTGTGTATATTATACAATAAATAGTGGTATAAAAACTTAAAAATTATTTTCATTTAACCTGTTTTTTCTTTGTTTATTATTAATTTCCATTTTTTCATTTCTTCATTCCATATATTTAAATTGAATTGTAGGTCTTCTTCGTTTCGGCTATTAATATAAGGTCATCAGCAAATGCTAAATGCCCAATTATTACTCTTTTCAGTAGATGGATGGTGTTATTAGTGAATATTTTAAATCGTGTGGAAATATTCCCGTTTACAGCTATGAGTTAAAATATGTAACAGCGGTTTAATTATATGGGACAAAGCTTCCTAAATAATAATATATATTTATTACGGAAATCTCCATGTTAAAAAGAATATACAGAAATAATTAAAATTACATGAGAAAAAAATAAAAAATAAAAACTAAAAAACTATTTTAAAAAATACAAACTTATATGGTATATTACTACAATGCATCCGAATCCATACAACATCAAATAAAGTATTTTAAACTCTGTTTAAACGAATAAAAGTTAGTTCGAAAAACATTAAAGTAAGGATGGTTAATTAATATATTTTTACATCTCATTATTCTTTAAAAAGGGCTATTAAACGAATAATTATGTTTAAAAACTCCAACATGAAAAACAACTTTACTTCTCGATTTAACTAAATAAGGAAAAATAAAACCAAAATGAAGTAATACTGAACAATCAATTCTACCTGAAATAAGTGTATGAAGCAAACATAAATCACGTCCAGTCCTTCTTGACCCTAGGGAGATAAGACTTAAGCTACTTGACGTAACGTTTGCATTAAAATGTGAATGTGGTATACCAGACCTAAATGAAATATACTTTAGAAATTTATTTTGTACTCGCTCTAATCTTAAAATATGAGTTGTGTAATACGGAGACCATACAATGCTAGCATACTCTAACTTAGAGCGTACTAATGAACAATAAAGCAATCTCAATGTGGATATATTAAATTTAGATCAATTTCTAATTATAAAACATAAAGTTCTCATTGCTGTTCGTAGAAATAAGTCAATATGATCTATAAAATTTACTTTAGAGTCAAAAACAACACCTAGATCATTAATACAATGAACCCTTTGTAAAACCGAACTATTTAAAATATAAAAAACCTTTATGATGAAACGAAAAAAAAAATCCTTACTTCACTTATAATTTTTATTAATACTAGATGTACATTTCGAGTACTATGTACTCATTATCAATGGTTAATAAACGCTTAAAACGCTGTTAATGTCTTGAAAAAATCAAGACATTAACAACATTAAAGCCTTTAGCAGAAACAAAAGAAAACAAATTTACCAGATTTATCTATAATGATATAATAACTAATAAGATTGCTAAGATATTTAATAAATTCAAATTAAGTCCCGCGTATTATAGCAACACAAAACTGAAAACACTTTTAGGAAACCAATTTAAAAAAAAGAGTCATATTGAGGAATCAGGAATCTATTCAATAACATGTAATGTATGTGATAAATGTTATATAGGGCAAACACAAAAGAGTTTACTCAAGAGGTTCAAAGAACACGTCTACCACGTCAAAAATAAAAACATAGAAAAATCTGCTCTAGCTCAACACAATTCTGAAACAGGACACCTCTTTTCATTAAATAATATATGCCTTTTAAAAAAATCAAATAAATCAAAATTAAATCTGCTCGAAGCAATGCAAAATGCACAAACACAGGTATAAGTTATTAAACTCAGATTTAAGCCCCCTAGATAACCCACTGTTAAGCCTGTTGCAAAAATAATTCCGAAAAGAATAACCTGGTTTCGACAACCACTAATTACTTTCTGGATTTACCCATAATAATAAAAATTATAAGTGAAGTAAGGAATTTTATTTTCGTTTCATCATAATATTTAACTTCACATTACTCAACACGAAATTTAGTGATAAAAAACCTTAATATCACTATTTTTCTAGTAAATCTGATGTGTTTACACTTATTAACATTAAAGTATAAATAATTTTTATTGTACCAGGATTGTAAATTATCTAGATCTGATTGGATATCAAATTGATTACTAGGTTCAGTTATAGATTTAAATATTTTACATCATTTGCAAAGAAGAGATATTGGCAATTTTTTAATGAATCACTAAGATCATTTATAAAAAGTAAAAATAGGATGGGCCAACAATGCGTTCCCTGTGGAACTACCGATGGTACATTTATACATTTAGATGTTGTATTACCTATTTTTATCCATTGAGTTCTGTTTCTCAAGAAAGATTCCAAACATCTTAAAGCATAGACATTAGATTGATAATTCCTTGATTTATTAATTAAAATTTTATGGTTCACTCTATCAAACGCCTTGGAGAAATCAGTTTATATAGCATCGATATGATGTCCATTCTCCAAGACATCTAATATATAAGATTGGTAAGCCAATAGATTCGTCACTGTTGAACGTCTCGTCACTGTTGAACGTCCTTGGCAAAATCCGTTCTGTGCCGGGATAATTAAGTTTCTTGGCAAATACATTAATTGCGATGAAATTAGTTTATCAAAAACTTTAGGAAGCGCCGCCTGAAGAGCCACTCCACTATAATTATCGACTTTGCTATTTTTGCCTGATTTATATATAGGCACTATGCAACTATGTTTCCAAAGATCAGGGAACTTGCATTGAGCCAAGGACGCACGAAATAACAAATATATTGGCTTCGTGAGAGTACAGACACATTTGCTTAAGAAATCCCCTGGAATTTCATCAGGACCCCAACTATAATTATTAGATAGAGATGACAGTTCACTATAAATTTCATTTAAATTAATAGATAATTTATCACCACGCGCACTATAGCCACTTAGTTGCTGATATTCTGTAGAATCCATGTCGCTTTCCATTGATACAGTGTAGTTTTCAGGAAAGTTGTCCCCAAAAGAGTCAACAATAGCATCGACACATCGAAATCCTTCTTCACTCTTTAGTTGTCTAATATGGCTCCAAAATTTCATGGGTTTTTTACTAATATCAATTTCTATATTTTTATAACATAAATCTTGAATTTTCGTTTGTCCACATCTGTGCCACTGAGTTTGAATAATGCATGCGCCAATCTTTTGTCCTTTGTTAATTTAATTAACGTAGTATCAAACCAAACGGGATATTTTTTACTGCGTATTATTTTTATAGGAACAAATACATTTATAATGTAATATAGACGTTCATAAAATAATTCAGTGATTTCATTGATGTTATACAAGTATTCCTCAAAAAGTGTACACCAATCAATCTGACTTAAATATCTATTAATTTCGTTATAATTTGCTCTCCTAAAATTTTTATATGAAAAAGTGGGCATTAATGTCTCGTCACACCCTAATTTCAACAAGCAGCAAATCGCTGTGTGATGTAAAATACCAAATCTAATAGTATTCCCTATTTTTTTAAATCAAAATTTAAGAAACTATAGGAATTAGCTATAATATCTAAATTGTCATTCAAACTTGACTGCGATGACAATTGAATGGATGAATTATCCCAGGCTAGTAAGCGAGGAATATAATGAATTTTGCGTTTTCATTATGCCTGCTTAGAGATTCCACACTCTCACAGTGATAAACGTACTTATCAGAGCTAGAACCAGGAGGTATATATACACCCCCAATAATAATATTATCTCTTCCGATTGTTACTAGAATGAAGAGTTGTTCTACCCGATGTTCATCTATACTAATTTCTTGAGCACAGATATCCTTTTTTACACCTATTAAAATGCCGCCACCTCGCTCCTTAGAACTATTTAAGTGCGACCGATCTAATCTATATACATTATAGTCCTTGAATGATAGCTCTTGATTTGAAATTTCCTCACTAAGCCAAGTCTCAGTAAGGATAGATATATCGTAACAACATACGTTCACATTTAAAGACATATTATTAATTTTGGTACGCATACCGCTCACGTTTTGGAGATAACTTGTTAGTTTTTTTATATTGTTAGAGTGTGCAGATTTTATTTTATTACGCAACTCATTTTCATGTATTATTTTCGAAGTATTATTGAAAAATTTTATAATTAAACCTTTTTCACCATTATTTTTTCTTTCATTAAATTCATTATATTAACTTTTAATATGCTTTGCATCTCAGTCAAATCAGTTTTAATTTTTATATTGTGATCAGTACAAATAAATTTGGCTAATGATGTTATTATTCTTCGAGGAGCCTCGTCATTAGTAAAAAATATTTTTATAGGACGATTTTTATCGTTAATCTTGCGACCAATTCAATAATTTTATTTATAGACGAAATAATTTCCGGATAATTTTTTAATAAATTATTAATAGCATTAGTATCACTTTTAATGCGTGTTTCTGTGTTACCAGAAGATGACTCCTTAATATTCAATACAACTAAATTTTTAGATCGTCTGTTGCGATCACTAATTTCGTCAATTATATTTAAATCATTAGATATTGCATGCACTTCTTGCTTCGCTTTCATACACTGAATTTCGGCTTTTACTTGTTTATTTTCACTATTCAAATTATCTAATCTAACAGTAATAGCCTGCATCGAGAAAGCAAAATCATTTAGTGTTTTTTGAATATTAGCAATAAATACAGATAATCTGGCGTCAATAACACTTTCAAATGGTATGAACACGACAGGGTCCGTTTGGTGACTATTATTAGTATTACACGCTACAGGAGATGGAAAGGAATACATTTATAGGTTAGATTAATTCAACAAAAATAAACTATTTCAAGTTACTTGCTCACAGTATTACTTTATAAACAACAAACACTATAGAAGTTAGCAATTATCTTACGTGTATATATTATATTAATATATACCATAATATTAACACAATTATTCCAATTAAACTCAGCACTGCAAAACAACTAGTCTCTCTCTCAAAAAACCTTTTAATGATATCATTCATTGTCTGTCGAGGTATTAGCCAGAGAAGAAGTAGTTGTTTCAACAAGTGATTTGTTTGTGTAGTCGTAATAAGACTCATTTGTTGTAGATTTTACGAAAAATTTTCGTGTTTTTCCAATTATTAGTCCCTTAATGATGTTGGTAGGAAATTTATTGATAACATTAATGATTTCTGAATATGTAATAGGTTTAAATAATATTGATTTGTGGTGAAAAGGAATATTATATTGGTTTGGGCGGTCGAGGGGCTTAACTTTCTTGGAATAATAATAATAATAATAATAATTCTTTATTGGTGTTATAACAAAGTTTACACAGGTCACAGGTAGATTAGCGTAGATAAGTACAAAAATAATATACAAATAAACAAAAGATAAATATATAAAAAGGAATTAGATAGGTGTGTAGAGACAGTATGTCTATAAAATATATTTAATTATAAAATTTTTAGAATTAGTCTGAGAATAAGATATCAAAAATGTCTTGATCGTATGACTTACACAGATAAATATAAAATCTCAGAAATAAGCGTAAAATTTTAATAACAAAAATCTGAAATAAAAAGAAGAATAAAGAATAGAAAATTAAAATTAAGGATAAAATCGGTGTGAATACAAATCATTTAAAATCAGTGTAAATATATAACTTAAATACTAGTGCAAACATTAAAAAAAAACTAAAAACAGTTAAAATATAAAACTAGCGTAGCTATTAAAAAGCTAAAATGAGAATATATATAAAACTTAAAGACTAGTGCTGATTTTAAAAAGCAGTGTAAATATAAAACAAAAAACTTAAAGACTAAAATTAGTGTATTCATAAAACTTAAAGACTAGTGCGGATATTAAAAAGGGTAAAAACAGTGTAAATATAAAACTTAAAACTAAAGGACTAAAATTAGTGTATATATAAAACTTAAAGACTAGTGCTGATAAATAAAAAGAACTAAAAGCAGTGTATATATAAAAATGATAAAACTAGTGTTAAATTGTCAAATAAAGAAAGTTATTGGATAGGCACACATGAATATCGTAAAACGCCTTATTCTGTAGATACTCTTTTAGTGTATTTTTAAGTTGGTGTTCACCAAGCGATTTGATAGCATCAGGTAGCGCATTATATAGTTTCGGTCCATAATAATTTATACCGTTTCTACTTTTCGACAACCGCAATGATTTAAGGCAGATATTGGATTTATGTCGAGTGTAATGATAGTGAAATTGAGAGTTTGTATTGTATGAAGAAATATTATTTTTGACGTACATTACACATTCAAGTATATATATACATGATAGGGTGAGTATTTTGAGGTTTATGAAACCTTGCCTGCAATCAACTCTGAAACCAAGAGATAGGATTGTCCTAATCGCACGTCTTTGAAGACCAAACAACCTGCTGCTAATTGTTGAGTGGCCCCAAGTTAGTATTCCATATGAAATGTGCGTATGAAATAGTGCAAAATATGCAGCCCTTGTAGCCGTTTGCGGAAGATAGAGTTGCAATTGTCGGATTAAATAGATGATCGTGTATATCTTATCTGCAGTAACTTTACCATGTTCATGCCAGTTTAGTTGACTGTCTAATGTTATTCCCAGGAATCTTGAAGATGATAAATCACTATTTGGTTTGAGAGTAAAAATAACATTAACTGTTTTGTCACAATTTAATGATAATTTGTTAGCAATGAACCACTGCAGGATATTTTTATTTGATGATTTATTACTAGCTAATGCAGATTGTAGGTCTTTTGATTTACTTAAGCAGGTTGTGTCATCTGCATACAATATAATAGAAGAATCAACACTTTTTGGTAAATCATTGACGTATATTAAAAACAATAATGGTCCTAGAATAGATCCCTGAGGCACCCCATGTGAAATTGTGGCGTCTGACGACAATTGATTGTTTGTTAATACTCGTTGTGTTCTGTTTCTTAGATAACAGTTTAACAATCGACAGCTTTGCGGGCTAAAATTATAAAAATAAATTTTCCGCAAAAGAATGTCGTGAGAGACGCAGTCGAACGCCTTGCTAAGGTCGAGGAAGGATGCAACTGTGTACAGGTTAGAGTCGAATCCCTCTAAGACCTCATCCACAAAAGCATTGACCGCATCACTCGTAGACCTACCTTTCCGAAAACCGTATTGTTCATTCGATAATATATTGTACTTTTCCAAATATTCTACCATTTGCTTGAGTAGGATTTTTTCGACTACTTTAGAGATGATGGGAAGTAGTGCAATTGGGCGGTAATTATTTTTATCGGCTTTGCAGCCTTTTTTATGAACAGGAATAATACATCCTATCTTTAATGCACCGGGAAAATTATGTGTTTTGATGCTATAATTAATTAATTTGGTTAAAGGCTTAATAATAACACTTATTATCGATTTTACAATTCCAGTTGTCATGCCATAAATATCACGAGATTGGGATTTTTTTAGGCTAAGAATTACGTCCCTTACTTCAATCGTACTAACCTCATGGAAGTTAAAATAAACATTTTGTGCGCAGTTTGCATTAAAGTACATTATTTGTAGAGGGTCAATGTCAGAAGGAGGTAAGTGGTTCACTAATGTGTCTGCTACAGTGTTAAAAAATGTATTGAATTCTTCAGCTTCAATATCACAGGCGTTATCACATGCAGGTGGCTTATTATTTATTAATGACCACATTGCTTTAGACACATTTTTGTTATTTTTAATAAAATTATTTGCAGCAGATTGTCTACACTCTTTAAGAGCTACCTTATAGGCTAATTTGTAGTTAACAAAGTTTATTTTGTGTTCTGGTATACCTTCGCTAGCTGCTTTTAATAAACAAAGAGTTTCGCGCATTTGTCTTAAATTGTTATTATACCAGTGGTATTTCTGTTTATTATTAGTACGGATGATTTTTTGTGGAAAGCATTCGACGATGTACCTTTCTATTGTGAGAATAAATGTAGAAAACCTGTCGTCTACACTTATTTCAGGATTATCGATATAACTGAAATTTGTACATTCAAGAAGATTAAAAAGGCTAAATTTACCATGCTCGGTTATAGGTCTTATAACTTGATTTTTAATATTTGAGTTTAGTGTTAGTTCAAGCTGAACGTGAATGCCAATATGATCGGATAATCCTGTGTCCATTGAACAAACTTTAATAGAACCGTCTTTAATGTTAGCGAAAACTTTATCTAAACAATTAGCTTTCCTCGTTGGGAAGTTTACTAAGGAGTACATACCATAAGATGTTAGTATATCACAGATATAGGACGCTTGCTGATTATTACTATTAAATTTGACATTGAAATCACCACATAAAACAATAAGAAGATTTAGTGCAAATTCTTTGAAAAATACATTGAATTAATTACCCTATTTATTCTTTACAACTTTGTTCTTCTTGCTTATGACATATTTACAAAAGATTACATAAATTAATAATACACGTACAACAAATTTAGATAGCGAGAATCAGGGGCGGAGTTCACTGTGATGACAGCTTCTGAATTTTTCATCTATAATATATTTATATATTTTTGGTATATATAAATGTCAAAAATGACATAACAAATCTAATTGAAGTCCTCTTGGCAGAGGAAAATAAGCCAAACTCGGCAAGATAATGGTGGAACAACCTCTACCAAAGGTACCCTATGTGGCAACAGTGTTATTGAAGTAACAGTAGGCAAGAGTGGAAGATCATATTACTATGAACTCAAGCCATTCCATGTGCGATCAAAATTTTTGTAAGAAATGTTTGTAATATATATTTGAATTTTATTATGTAAGTACAATGGATAAAATAAATACTATCTATCTATCTATCTATCTATATATCCCATTTATCCTAACAATCACAAATTGACATATTTAATATTACGGAGCATCGATTCGAAATAAATATTGGCTTATTTTGGGTTGTTTGAAATGCTTTCATTCAAATCTCACAAAGAGCGCATAAATCATGGATCAGTTACCTGCATCTCGGGTAATCCCTACCATTTTGATGAAAAGGGAAGAGGTGCTAAGGTGTCAAAAGCATATTTGTGTTTATGTCATTGCTTCACAACCATACATTTTAAGTCAATGAGCGATTTGACTACTGAATGCTTCATTGTCGCGATTTATTCTGATAATGTTTCATCTAGGCAAAGATTTTCTTTACTGGAAAAATGCGCCTTACTTTCGTTTTTCTACTTAAATATAAAAACATTCAGAGAAACACTATGGATAAATTAAATAACTTAACTAAATAGAACATGTTTATACATATATTAATATTATGTTGAAACTAATAAATCAGTAGAATTAGGTAACTAATTTTATATAATAATAGATAAATTATTTTAGTGTGTCCACAATACAAAAAAAACAACTGTTTTTTTAGATATATTTTTTCATGTAATACTGTTTCAATCCAAAGATTAAATAAAAAAATTAACTCCTTTATAATTTAGATATTTGAAGAAATAATTACTACTGAAAACGATTTAAATGTCGAAATACCCCGGCGCCTGCACCATTAACGACAATAAATAAAGTTATAAATTAAATCAATTAAATAAAGAAAAATATTAGTTTTTTTTAATAGATATTTCATATATTTTAGCATTATTATTTATATAAAGCAAATAAATAAACAAAATTATTTATGTGCAGTTTATAAACTTCTTAAATATTTCGTATACATTAACATAATTATTTATTTCTAAAACTTAATTAAATGAAGAGAAAAATAAAATTAAAAATAAATAAACAAAATTAAGCATAATTAAAGCTTTAAGTAATTTTCCTAAAATCAAAATAATTAAATATATGAAAGTGAAAGTTTAAATTTTGTTCTTTAATCTTATAAGCTTTTATTTCATGGTACATTTTAAATAATTAATTTACTTTATTATATTATCAAGAGTGGTATAAAAAAGTTAAGCGTTTTCTATATTTTATTGTTTGAATTTTGTTAACAAATAAAATATTGTAATTTCCTATTATTTTAATTCACCATTAATTTAGTTACTGTCTTTTGCAGAATTTGTACTTATTATCTCGTTAATTTAACGATCAGAGATCTTTCCCGCTATAACTTCTTATAAAAATTAAATATTTCAAATTGTGATACTATTTAAATATTTACATCACCGTAACTACATTTTTTTATTGTACGTTAAATAATATTTTATTTTGCTAACTAGAAACAAGTAGCTCTGAGTGGGTCGAAGTATGTGAGAAACTTTTTGTCGGAAACACGGATAAATTATTGTTGCGCACTGCGGATGCCAGAAAATGTGTAAAATGGGAATCTTACCAAGTAACACGGTTGAATTTTTTAAAAGCATTAAAGGATAAAATTCTATTATCTACTATAGTAGTAAGTATCGCGTCAGAAGGTTTTAGTTTAAACAAAATAAAAACTAAACTTAATTAATATCACTTCTGCATATCAGATAAGTGAAAATATATGAATTAATTTTTATGGTGTGATATATTTTAATATTTAATTAAGATATAATTTAAATAATTACTTAAGTACTAAATATATATATATATATATATATATATATATATATATATATATATATATATATATATATATATATATATATAAGAAATTACAGTATTTTAAAACATGTTGTATATCGTTAATAAGATAGGGCCGCAATAAGATCCTTGTATTACTACAGATGTTATATTTATTGTTTTATTGCTTTTGATGTAAAATTGTAAAATATTGAATCCAATATAGTGTTGCTAAAACTTAATTAGATATAGCAGCTTCAATACGTTCGATAGGTAAGGCGATAATATGCACTCGCAAAAGTACAAAGGCACGAAGTTTGGGGATGGTCATGGAGCCATATTGATGATTTTTTAGGGAATTTTTTGCATTGGAGGCAACGACAATGGGACTACGCGTTGCAGGCGAGAGAGAGTGACCTTACCAGAAAGATGAGAGTCGAAATACTTAATAATAGAGAGCACTCGTTCACAACTTCGTCTCGTCTACCACAAGGAGTGATCACACAGTTCACTGGGAAGCAGACCTCGGGACGTACAGTTAGCTGGATTACTCTCGGAGACAACATGATTTCACAGAGAAGGTGACAGAATCGCTTGGATCTCGGCTACTCTGTTGGCAACAAACGTTTTCCAGCGATGGGATTCCCCCCTGCGATCCAGGACAGAGCGTCAGTGGAATCGCTATAGGCGAAAACATGATGAATTGTAATGTTGGAGAGGTGAATTGTAAGTAGAGATGAGCATTGCATAATTTGAGGGAGGGGGACTGACTTTCTTCAACGGTACGACGTGTGATTTTGATAAGAGGAGAAATATGCGAGGTATTGTTGTGATATTCTGAAGCCACTAAGATTGATTGATGTCGGCAGAAGATTTGCAGGTAGGAAGATGGCGTGGAACAGAGATCGTTTCAAGTATCTGACTGAAATCGCTACCAAACTCAAACGACTCGAGCGACCTCTTCCGACGATAACTTATCCCAGTTTAGCTTTAACAGCTGAATTAGAACCTTGACACGAAAGACCTCTGAATCCAGCCATCCAGGGGATTGAAGATGCACACAGTTTTTGAGATCATGGATCGCTTCGAGCACAGATTCTAAGATGTGCGAACTGTTTAGGTAAATATATCCATGGGGGATCCCACTTGAAGCCAAAAATCTTCACGATGAAGTCCCTCGCAAGATGAAGTGCGTCTAGCGCAGATGGAACGCGGCGCTGATCGTCCGGGCTGCTCTCCAAAATTGCAGGTGAGTTGTCCAATCATTTAAACCAGCCCACAATCAACCGGTATCGAGCGTCTTCATCGGTAGTCAGCTGCTAGAGGATACATAACGCGAGATACGGAGCTAAATATATGTCATACATGAAGTTGAGTTGATAGGCAGTAACGGTGAAAACCGCCACAAAATACGCTGCAGATCTCGATGATCTTCCCCGTTTATTTATTTATTTATTTCAGAAAAACTGAAAATCTCCAATTATAAATATGGTATAAAAACTTAAATATAATCTTAACTACCTTAAACTACCTTAAGTTTGAATAAAACAAATATAATCCATACAGACAACGATTAATCAAGTTGAAAAATAACGTAAATGTGCAAAAAGTTGATGGAGTACAATAGAGCCATTTATCCCTTACCTTAGAATACATTCGAGGTTAATACACAGTAGATGATTTTTAAATTTAGAAATGTTTGATGCAAAGAGATCAACACCTGGAAAACTTTTTAATTGATTAGCTAAATGCATAAATCTTGGAAGGTGATTACAGTGAGCGTAAACTGAATTATGAAAGTTCAATCTGAACAGATCTGTCGTCTAGTAATAGCTCCTTACAACTGGAACCATAAATTAAATTGTGACAAAAGATAAGGACAATCAAATCTATTGGTTAAAATTTTATAGAGTGTGCACATGTCCGTAACACAACTTCAAACGTGTAAGAAGTGCATACTAAAGGTGCGCTACTTACAGTACATTCTCGAATGCTTATTATTCGTTTGGAAACAAAATCACTTATTCTCAAATAATAAAAGTACGCACAACCATAATACAGGTCATAAAGTTAATTTCAAATATCCTATTCATAAATATACATTTACTGAGAAAAGTCCGGAATATAGATGTATAAAATTGTTTAATAATTTTCCAAAAAACCTATAAACGGAAAGTAATATCCATGCTTTCAAAAAAAAAACTGACCGCAATTCTAAACATCTGTGAACAATATAATTTGGAAAAAAAATTCAAATTTGAATTTTATTGTTCGTATTAAATTATAAGTTTTTCTTTGACGCTAATTTCTAGATTAAGTATAATTGTATATATTTTTTTACAAATAAAGATGATTTATTATTGTTATTATTAAATCTACAAGACCTTGAGAGGTACGATTGACAAGGCCAGATCTATAAGGTAAGGTTCTTAAAAAGCTCCCTTCAACCGTCTCAAGTTTGATAATTAAATAACCTTAGCGAGGCCATAAGATTTGGGAAGTATATTCTAAATTCGGTCTGACCAGAGATCAGTAAAGTGTTTTATATGAGTACAGCGTCAATTCTTTGGAGTTTCAATTAATATATCCTAATAACTTAGAGACGTTTAGAGTGATAGTTAAAATGTGACTTTAGAAAGAGAGAGATGTATGGAAAATAACTCCCAGATCTTTAATTGTGCTTGATCTGATCAGTTCGATGAAGTTCAACTTGTAATCGTATGTAATTGTATTCCTAACTTTACAAAAAGAGACAACTTTGCATTTAGATATATTGAGATGCAGGTTCGATTTTACACACCATACGCCCACCCTATCCAAATCTTCTTGAAGCTTATGAAAATGGGAAATAGTTTTAACAGGAGTAAACATCTTCAAGACGTCCACGTACAATAGAAATTGGCTATGTTATACTGCGCTATAGATCACGTTAATGAATAAATTGAAGATAATTTGACCAATATGGGAGCCTTGTGGCACACCAGATGTTACATCAATATCATGATACATATAATTTTAAATTTTGACGCATTGCGATCTATTCGACAAGTAACTTCTGATCCATTGTACGATACTATCATTGAAATATAAAAGCTTCAGTTGAATGATTTGGTCCACCCTAATGAGCGTCTTTGAAAAGTCTGTATAAATGGTGTCTACTTTATTTATTTATTTATTTATTTATTTATTATCTTCGGTCTTCTTTCTTAAATAATACACATTCAAACAAATTATTAAAAAACTATACACAAAATTTTGGCCGAAAAAAGCACGGGCGGAGTTCACAATTAAATGTGTTCTTCCACTCAAACCCAATCCATCACCATGATGTTAAGGCAGCCAGGATCCTCCCTTGACATCTGAAATATTTCCTTTCTATTTTGGTTCTTTTCTTTTATCACCTTTTTCAGGGATATTATTTTAACCTTGGCTCGAAAGGGTATCAATAGCAAACTCCAAAAGGTTAGATACGGTGGACCTACCAGGTTGAAAGCCGTGTTATTGGTCAATAATAACCCCCTTTGATAGCCACAGCAGCTGCTTAGCCAATATACTGTCAAGCATTTTGGGAATCCATGATTGAATGCAAACACCTCGATAGTTGGCAATATCAAGGCGATTTCCAGCTTAAAATATAGGATGAATGAATCTACGTTTCCATAATATGGGAACGTATTGTAATACAACGGAATGATTAAACAAGAAGGAAATAGGATTGGATAAAGTGAAAATACAGCTTTTTAAGAACACACTGGGTATATTATCAAAACCGCAAGAAGATGTTATCTTTATATCATTGATCGCGTTGAACACCGACATTGGTGGAATGGAAAAATTATAATTGGATTTAATACTATTGAACTCTCTTGAGTAGTGAGCAGGGCTAGAAGAGTAGATGGTTGCGAAATAGCAAGCAAAAAAAATTCACGGTTTCCTGAACAGAGTTACTTACTGAATAATTGAAAAACATGTGATTTGGAAAACCACTTGTTTTACGCTTATCGTTAACAAATCCTTATCGTAATCGAATGGTTCATCTGATGGATATTGGCGAGAGACGAAATCGGGAAATGAGCGATGAAATTCTGGATTGTAGTTTAGAATTTACCAGAGGAGGTGTGGCAGGAAGCAATAAAGATGACGTGGATTTTAGTCGGAGGATTGTCGGGATGATGGACTGGGCGATAAGGATTGTAATAATAACGGACAACAAAGGATGAAACCTGCATCTGCACCCGCTCCATTTGACGAGTGTCTAGGTAATGAAGGCATGATAGGCATCATGAAGCTCTGGTTGACGTAATCATACCTATAAGTTATAAAATTGCAGGAGGGCGGCGGCTGAGGTAATATTTGACGACTGGCAATGCAATGCAGTATCTCCCAGATGGATCACGGGTAGTCGTGGCTGTACACTTATCTTCACATTGCCGGTCGGTCAGCTTGTGTTATGTGATGCTGACAATGATCTTAAACTGATTACTAAATGTGCGTAACCGCTTCAGCGATGGCGGGCATCATGACTACCAATGGTAGGCGTAGGCAACGGTGGTAGATCCACGACGGCTAGCAAGGGCGAGGCCAGTAGAAGAAGCAGCGTTAACATTGTGGGTCAGTACTCTCGGTAATTGGTATGTCGGTATAATCCACCAAGAAGAACAAAAGCTGAAAGCGAGCTAGTCGATGGCACGACAGTCTGTGAGGGAGAGACGCGCTCTAGGACGGCGGAGATATGATGATGACGTTGGTGAGGAGGAAGGGTGCCTTATAACCGAAGAAAGGAAGCGAATCGTAGTAAGTCGATATGGTTATTGCGATGAAAGTCATTGTGACTCTGAGGACTCCGACCGAGACTAACGTGACCTGGTGGATGCGGCCAACGGGCAGTCGGATAGGGGAAGACTGCCTTTGGTTATCGAGGCGTAACAGAAAAGCGCTCGGGGGATCACCAATTCATGTTCATCAGCATCATCTACAACATTATTGGAATCATGCACAGTGCGCAATTGTCAACTACCAGATTGTTGGACAGAGAAATAAGTGAGTTTGTTCACAGAACAATATAAATGATTAGTGGTAAAAGATGGCAAATTAAATTGTAAAGACTTTTCAAAAACGAAAATTTAGGAATAGAAACCCAAAAACATATTCACGTATCAAATGAGTGGATTTCGTATTCAATAATTCCTAATGGAACTAAACAAGACACAAGGCATGCTTCTCTACTCAAAAAAAATAAAGAACATTCCACTTGATGCTCACATTTAAAAATTCAAGAAACAATTAATCAATCTAAGCAAGTTTTATCAAATGTAGTTAATATATTAAATTCTGAAGCAAGTAATATTAATGTAAAAATTTTTAACACAATTTATAGTCTTGTTAAACGAAACAGGCCATTGTCTGATATAGAAGCAGCTTTGGAATTACAAGAAAATGGCGTTAATATAGGAAACTGTTTACATTCCAGACGCACTGCCATTAGAATTGTCGAACATATTGCGATGCAAATTAAAAAAAAAAAACATTATGAATCACAATTCAAAAATATATATCATAATTGACGAAGCTTCTACGCTCACTAAAAAAAGTACTTTGGTAATATTTTTACAGTTTGAAGTACAGTCTGCAATTAAACCTCTCATGATTTTCGTAGATTTAAAAGAATTGACGTCTACAACTGCCGAAAACATTTTTATGGCGATAGTAGACCGTCTTACTGACTATTGATTTGACAAAAATTATTTACAAAGAAATCTCATAGGATTCTGTTCAGATGGTGCATCGACAATGTTAGGAAGAAAATCTGGAGCAGCCACAAAATTAACTAAAATGTGCACTAGATAATTCCATAAGCGAAATTAAACAAGTAAATCATTTGAAAATACTTTTAGACAAAATATATGCGATATATCATGAGTACAATAAAAACCAACTCGAATTGGAAACTATTTTTAGTGATTTGAACTTAGCAATAATAAAAATTGGTCGCGTTTTTGGACCTCGTTGGGCATCATGTAGCTTACGAGCAGCTACCGCTGTATGGCGAGCATACCCAGCGTTGTATAAACATTTTATCTAGTCCAAATCAAATTCATGAATAGCCAAAAGATTAGCTATTAAACATTTTATTGAAGATTTAGCTTTAATGATAGATATCTTAGAAGAATTGTCAATACTATCCAATTCGCTACAATCAAGAAAAATTACCATATCTGAAGCTGATCAATTAATTAAGCGTTCAATAAGAGCTATAGAACTATACAAGATTGATAATTCGGTGTCTACGAAAATAAAAAATTCAAAATTTAATTTCTTGCGCTAATTCCAAAAACACATTACGAAAACCTAACGTTGAAGTTGCCTAATATTGTGTTAATCTATCCAGGTCAAACATAAAATCCCTCATTAGTATCCTAACTGCAGAGAGTGCAACGAGGAAGTGGAGTCAGAGGAGCATATCTTGTGCTACTGTCCCCACTCTGGCAACAATAATGAAGATTATGCTAGGGACATCATAGCCAAAACTGGCCGACCTGGCAGGCCTAATTCCCAGCCAAATTCTCAACTTTGTCAATGGGTTAGGGTGGCTAAAGAGCTAGTCCTTTCATCACTGGAGGTTTATAATAGGCCTAATCAGGAGCCTGTATACTGTGACTTCGTCGCCCTCCCTTTTATCCGGAATCTTATTTGTTAAAGAAAGCTGCAATTCTTTTCTTAAATCCTTGCCCTCCAGTTCTTAGAAACTTACGTTCAGCCCTTCGTATTTTAAACCAAACTAAGGCACCATAATAATCCCTTACACAACCCCTACAATACATTACTGTTCCAAAAACTCAAGTAATCCCGATTGAAGATCGCCTTGCACACCTTGTTATAAATTTTGTCACCAACCTGAGCAACCTCACCCAAGATGCGTTGACCAGGAGCTAATGAATGTGGGAGAAATAGTACCTTGATCAGTAGTCAGGCAAACGGAAAAGAACAAGATTATATAATTAAAATTCAGAACATGGATTATACGAACCATAATAAAGGCGGGAGCCATAAATAGCCTAGCGGAAGAGCTAGAGAGATACAAAATGAAAATAATGGCCCCACAGGAGTTTAGATGGAAAGGCAGTGGATACATTTAGAAAAATAAATTCTCACTCTACTATTCTGGGCACCAAACGAGGTGAAAGAGGGGTAGGCTTCTTAGACACAAAAAGCCTACGCAAATCAATTACACCAAATCCGAACGAATATGCACAATCAGTTTAAAATGCAAGTTGCATAAAATTACGTTAATCAATACGCACCGACGGAAGGATCAAATGAGAAATAAGTTAATAATTTCTACGAGCAACTGCAAGATGCTACTTATACGGTGTCAAACCATGGTGGCTTTAACGTCAAGTTAGGGAAAGAAGAAGTTTTCGCAGGCATATTCAGAAAACTCAGCTTACAGAACAACACTAATAATAACGGGCTCAGAGTAGAACAGTTCACCTCACCAAATAACTATATTGCGGCCAGCACACGTTTCCCAAGAAAAAATATATTTAAAGGAACCTGGAAGATCTTTGGAGGTAACCTGGTAAAGCAGATAGGCCACATCCTCATTTCAAAAAGGTGGGCTAGAGACATGATTAATGGGCAAACGCGGACTCGGACTACTGCTTAGTAGGTGGAAAACCAAGAGAAAAAAAATGCAATGGTAGCAAAAACTAAAACCGGCCAGTGCAAAAGATGGAAAGCAAAACTGCTTGAGCTACCACAATAAGTGCAAGAATATAAAATGAAACTGTACGAGAAGCTAGTGAAATATGCTGCAAGTAATGACATAGAAGCAGAATGGAAGCGGCTAAAGAACATCATAACTATAACTGCAAATGAAACAACTGAATGGTATGACGATTAATGCCGATTAGCCATCGAATAAAAGAGAAGAGCATTGCTAAAACAACTATAAAGGAACACCAGGAGTAATAGAGAAAATTACAATGAAAAACGAAACCGGATATGACAAAAAAGGGAAGACAGGCTTTGACAAGGAAAGAAGAGGAGATATTAGAACATAGTATAAAATAAAGCACATAGGCTTTCAGATACAGGCTAACACGGTGTAAAGATAAGCAGGGCCTAATAGTAACAGAGAAATTGGAAGTCCTCAACAGATGAAGGGATAAGCTACATACAGATAACAAAGAAGACCAGAAGCAACCCTACTGCACAGCAGAACCACAAATCGAAAACCCAGAATATGAAGAAGTAGAACAAGTGATCGAAAAAATGAAAAACCATAAGATCGCAGGTACGGACGGAATAATAGCAGTGCTATTAAAGAATGGAGGACGCGAACTATGGGAGGGATTGCACAAAGTTATTGTCTTAATATGGACACATTCATAAAATACCGGAGGAATGGTCAATGAGCATAATACAACCGATATATAAAAAAAGGACGATGCAATGCGAAAACTATAGACTAATCATGCTGTTAAATATAATAACAGGATGGTAGAATACTCCAAGGACATCATAGAGCGGATTCCGTCCAAACAGATCGACAATAAATAGCATATTTACGCTTAGACAAACCCAGTAAAAAACCTACGAGTATGACATAGAGCTGTACAATGTATTTATCAATTTTAAACAATATTTCAACAGTATAAGAAGAACGGAAATGATTAACGACATATTATGCGTACCAGAGAAGTATGTTAGACTCATACAAATTTCCTGATAGCTGGTTCGAAAGAGATGGTCAAAGTAGATGGACAATTGCTCTCAATATTAGACATTAATATAGGTGTGCAACAAGGTGATACATTACAAATAGATTTAATTAAAACAAGTACATTAGAAGTTATTGAAGCTTATTTGGAACCTGTAACTTTTGTGTATTATCTATAATGCTATTTAATTTTACCTAGTATTAGACGCATGTCTAAACAAGTAAACACTACCAGAAACATTTGCAACAAACCATGTCAAATCAATATGTCTATGCGGATGACATCAGCCGTTATCGGCAGAACAAAACAAAATTGACAGAAACAATAACAACTATTGCGGAAGAAACAAAAACGATACATGGAATTAAAAAGAATATTAAAACATAGCGCTGCCAATGACAACAACGCAACTATTGTCACCTATACATTTGAACGAGTGAAAACCTTCAAGTATCTCGGAGTGAAGGTCAACCATACATATTAATTCTCTAAGCGAAGAAATCAAGATAAGAAAAAGAGCTGTGCATCTGAGACAAAAAAAGGGCAGGCCCAGGATTAGATGGATGGACGATGCCGAAGAACGATGGAGGACCCACCTAGGGTTATAATGCAAAAAAATGTTTTACAAAAAAGAAGTATCTGAAAATTAATCAAATGAGTTCAAATTCATACCATTTGATTACAACAATAAATTTGTAGCTCTTCCCAGAGAGCATATATTAGATAGTATGGCAGAGAATATGAAAACAAGACTTTTATCTTCAAAGACACTGATAACTATGAAAAATGTGTGTAGCACTTCGAGATTTTAGATCCTTCTACCTAGTCACCATGGCTAGAAGGTGAAGAAATGGTTAGAAAATTATGTGAAATTTTAAAGTTTCAAGTAGATGTTAATGATTTTCGTGACTTTGTAGATGCAAATATATAACTGAAAAATGGTTAGTTAAGGGCTAAAAAATAGCAAGCACAATTTCTATTAGCAGTTCAAAAGCTAATAGAGGTTTCAGCCTTATGACTTTAATTGCATCAAAATTAAGAACCAGCCTTACTGTGGAACATATATCCAATCTAATTGGGGAACCCGATAGCAACTTTCGGTGCCATTCCTTTTGTTACATCTTGGATGTAATAGAAGCACAGGTTAGCAATAGAGACGAGGGTAAGAAAAAGGGCACAATAATGATGTTTTTGAAAATGAACAAGGCATATGGACTCTACATGAATTAATTAATTAATTATGCATAGAATGTTACATTTGGAATGTATCAGCCTTTTTGTGTAATAAATGATTTGTTTAATTATTTTGTGCAATAAATGTTTTGTTTTGTTATATATATTATATATTTTATACTGTACAAAAATAAATGAAGACAATATACACATTTACCATTTTTTTTCTTCTTCGAAATAATAGCGACCCAATTGTTCAAATTTGGCAGCCCACCCTTAAATGTGTCTAGAAAAAAATCATTTCATTTGCAGCGTTCAAATTAAATTTATCTAATGATATTATATATTATAACTCAGTTTTCTATATATAAGTCTTAATAAAACTTATCTCCAGGTAACTTTAAATATTGATTTTTATTAAATCTAATAGTTCTTTAAGGACTAAGTACCAAACTAATTTTTCAATTATACAAAAAATTATGTGTTTTGTTGCTATTTTTCTAAATTCTAATTATGTCAGTTTCTTTAGATTTAAGTACCCCCCTTTAAATATTAAAATTATTCCCAATCAATTTATAACCATTTTTACTTGTAATTCATACTTTAATTTTTAATTATTTAATTACTTTTCATTTTTAGTAAGTACGTATTTATAGTTATATTTTTTCTGTTATTTGTGTATAATGTTTAGTTTATAGAAAAATCATAGGTTATAACGTGTATAACCGAGTATGTGTGTAATAACTTGTTTTATTAGTAGTGTTATAATTATAATTATAAATTAAACTTTTATTGAAATATTCCCGGCGCAGCCACCAAACTTCTCGGATGTCCAAATAATATCAGGCTTTTATTCTATACACACAAAAAATCGTTACGTTGATTGAATACATAAAACATTCTGGCCTATAAATCACGGAATTTTGGACGAAGTTCTACTTAATATATCACGGTCGCAATGTTGGCATCAATTCCAGCATTATAAATAGCATCGAGGCGACCGCAAATTGTTACATTTAGGTAGAAATTGCATTTCTATGTCCGGTGTAATAAATCTATTTTTAGTTATCCGCTAAAATACTGAATGAATTAACACTAAATATCGAATCGTAAGTCTTAAGAATTAAAATTAAAATTATAGAATGCGGATCAATAAAATAAAATTTACTATATAATAAAGACCAGGAAATAGTCAGATATAAACAGGTGATATAGGTCACTACGTAGTTTTCTTCATCAACAACTATAAAACAAAATAAACCTTTCATCTCATTTAGCTTTTCATAGTAATAATTATCTCCTTTTACTTGACAATATTCCCGTTTCGCGAACAAAGATTTATTTTAAAAAAATATATATAAACGGCTTCCTCCTTGAGAAAACTGGCAGCTGACGGGAAACCAAAGTACATCAAACGCTCCTCTTTCGTTTCCCAAATTACGTATAAAAAGGACATTTGAGTAAAATTCGTTTCCCTAAACAATCAACTCGTTCCTTGTAATCTTATAAGCTTCTTCGATTGTGTTATCGGAAATATGTACAAGGAATCGGTAAACATTTTTTAAGGATGGTATATATATTTAAATATAATTACTATAGCAATAATACTCTAATAATATAATGATACAGATATATAAGTTTAAAAAACCATTATCAATAAAAAAAATATTTTAATTCAATATAATAAATACTTTTAATTAGAAAAATCACGAATACATTTCGTAAATCTACAAAATAAAAATATTTTCGTGTTTTTTCGAATTATTAGTTAATATTTTACAACATAAATGACTATAATATATGTTTATAATAATAAATGCTTTTGGTACTATTACATTCTGGTTTATATATTACACATGTTATGTTATAATAGGAGAAAAGTTATGATATTCATATATTTAAATAGTTAGATAATAAAAATATAATATTTATATTGGAAATCATTTATTAATAATAAATAAAACAAACAAATAATTTAGATAACAGTAGTTTTGACTGTACTTCACTGTTTTTAATGTTCTTATACTTAAACGAATCAGGTGATGAATAGTTTTTTTTTTATCATTTATTTAACATCTCTTATATAAACCGAAGATGTTTTGCTTTATTTAAATGAATCCATTACCAATGCTAATTTGGATTGTGATTAAAATTCGTACAAAGGTAATTGCTTTTTCTTAATACATGGGTTAAATTAAATTGTATAATTTATTTTTGTTTATTGGTTCGATTTCAATTTCGTACATAGACTCTATCATCTAAATCAAATCTAACAAATAAATACATTAAGATAAAACTGATAACATTAAGAAATTCATTATATATGAATACACATTGCGAGGGCGTGCACTCAACCTGCTTACACTGTGAACATTTAAAAACGACGTATTTTTTTATGAGTCTAGAGAGCAATATTCAGCTTCAAAATAATATTATTCTTGTAAGATAAAAAGCGTAGTCGTGCAACCTGTCAGGTATAAAAAATAAAATAAGAATTGTATGTTGAAAGAACCAATTAGGTTCCATGTAAAGATCGGTGTAACTCTCTTGACATTTAAATTTGCGTGCAGATAAATATTTGTCATCGTTTTTTTCCCCTCTGTACGACCCGTCGCTTTGAAACTGTATTTACGACGGACAGGGACAGTTTTGCAATCGATTAGGGGTGGAGTTTGTTTGCTATTGTCTACATTCGATAAAGCTTATTAATGGGTTAGGTGGTTTGGACTTGTTACTTCGGGCACTTAAACTGTTCAAACTGTGTCTACATTACGTATGTTTGAATTATGTAAAATTCTAATAATAAAAGTAAAATATATTCAGTTTTTCTCTATTGATATTATCCAATCTAGTAAGGTATGAAAAAATGTTTCCGCATAAATGCATACGCATTTTGTATACAAATCCTATACACCTGCTATATATAGTAACAGTCCAATGTAATCTTGAACAGGTGCGTTTTCATAATTGATTCGGCCTATTTTTATAGCTGAAAGAGAATTGTGTACAATAAACTTTAATCAAATAATATCGATTTTTATAGATAGATAGATAGTTACACTATGTTTTATGATTTTCTATTAAAATCAACTGGATTTTATAATTTTTTAAAATTAATTATTTTGTCGAAATCGGAAAATAATAACATAAATGATTTTTTAATTCTATTATAATTGTTTCCAATTTATATTCATTCGAGAGTATCATATTTGATTTGGTTTTAAACTTCATATTTATTGAAATGTATATATTAACAGAGGATTAAAATCTATAACAACCAGTTAGATAAAATTAGGTAGAATTAGTAAAAAGAGGGGTAGAGACAATTGAATTTTAACTATGTTTTTGGCAAAGACAAATACAACAAAAGCAGGAAAAAAAGCTGACAGGTTAAGGGGCTACCTAAGGCTCCTGGAGGATAATTTTGGATAGAGTGGCGATAGCCAAGGTAATTCAACTCCACTCCTTGTTCAGGTGCCTATATCTTAGGCAAAATCTTAAGAATTATCTATAATAATAGTACTGCAATAGAATAGTTAATGGCCAAGATGAACGCTTTTTTAGAGCAACACTTGAGAAATACGTCCATGATGAAGGCACTCCGAAACTATGGATTCTATAATAATTTGAGTTGTATTAATTTACCACTATATAATGTTATCTCGTTCCCTCCGACTAACAGACCTGAATGACGAACTTGTCGCCCTTGAGATAGTTCTTCCCCAAAACAGTGTTTTTCCAGGTACAGTAAAATATTTACTCTAACAAAAATGTCAAGTTTTTAAACATAACATTTTTTCTTTACATTTGAAGTACAATTGACTGAATATCTAAAACACAAAAAAGGTCAAGACAATTTTTACCAGTTTGCGTAAAATCGGGTAATTCTTAAATTCCCAAAAAGACATAATGCCTTTGAAAATCAAGTAGTATATAAAATTACGTGTAGCGACAGTCACAAAGTCTATATCGAACTAACGAAAAACCGCATGAATTTAGGGCGAGACGAACACATCAGAGCCGTCTAAAAACATCTACAGGGTGAGTTTTTTTCAATGTTTTCTATGGGGATCTCGGAAACTATAAGAGATAGAGAAACGGTTAAAAAAATATGGTCAAAGAGTCCACTATTAATACTATTATGACATAAATTATACCTTTTTAAAATTGAATTTATGGCTTTTTTGACTATTCTCATGTAAATTGAATTAAATGTTTCAATAACAGCTAATTTATGATCCTCCACGGATTGATATGATTTTTGATATACTTTGTTTTTTACATAACCCCACAGAAAAAATTCTAAAACGCACAGATCGAGAGATTTATGTGGCCCTGGGATTGGTTTATTTCTTCCCAGTTAGGAAAAGCATCATTTAAATAATGTGTAAAGCCAACATGTTATGATGTGGAGCACCGTCATATTGAAACCATTTCAATCTTGCTTGTAATGATAAATTTAAACAATCGAGCGTATTTTCAAATGTTTTTTGAAGAAAATGAAAGTAATCATTTTCACTTAGTGAGCTTTCAAAAATATATGGACCGAGAATTATTAATCCAAACACACCATGGATTAAATCCAAATTTAATTTGTAGTTTTCTCTGTGAAACTTCTCGTGGATTGTCTTGAATTCATCTATGTTCATTGTGGCGATTAAAAATACCACAATTAGTGAATCGCGCTTCATCTGTTCATAATATTTTTGTAAGAAACTTATTATCCTCTTGACAAATGGGTTTATACCACATACAGAAGGCCATTAGATCATTACAAAATTATCATTCTTTATGCTGGTTTTTCATTTTTGTTTAACTTTGTAAAACTCATAATTTCAATATTGCTATTATTATAAACAACTGCAATTGTTTTACTTTCATCTTTTTCACGGCTACCTATTTTTTATTTACAATAAAATTTAAAATGACTGTAACTCACTTATTTTTAGAAATAACTATGTCATATGTCATATTGGATTAAAGAGAAAAAAATTACCTTTTGAATGAGGCCAAAGCCAACTATGGTTTCCATTTAAAAAATGTACGTTTGCGTCATATCTCGGAAAATAATGGCGATAATAATTATGATTATTTTTTATTAATCTACATAAAATTATCTAAAACTTTGTCCTTTACAGTTTGTTTCTATATCTTATAATAACCGAGATATATTGATTTGAAAAAATTGACACTTTTTACTTTTTTCACTTTAGTTACCCTTGACATTTTTGAAAACTTTGAAAGTGGAATTTTATTCGTCTCGTAAATCTACACTTCTTTCCCCATTTAACCGTTTCTCTATCTCGTATAGTTTCCGAGATCCCCATAGAGAACATCTAAAAATTCCTCATCTCTGACCGAACACTCCAAATCTACGGGACTCAAGATAATCTTCGACAACACGACAATTTTTGCATTGCAATATTAGACCATTTTACCGCGAGGAAATCGACATAGAAAAACATACAGATAATCTCAATAAACGCATCAACGCCCAACGAATACCCTTCACTTGGAAATCCACTTTATGTAAAAAGCATATGTCATTAACTGCACTACCCATATTAATCCCAACAGGTAAGACAAAAGAAATCCCTTTTAATCGGCACAACTCCAAGAGGAGGAGGTATAAATAGAGCACTCCGACTAAGCAACACCGCAAAAGTGATCGATGTAAACTTCTACAGCAAACTAGCCGATAATCCTTCTTCCAGAATAAACTTTCCAAAAAACGATGTCACTACTGACAAACAAACATCACAGGCCACGTAAGATTTAAATTAGCATCCCCAAATAATAATAATAATAATATTTATTCGTGTTAATAACATTTGTTGTACACAAGTCAGAGATAAGTAAAGTTGATATCTTAACTACAATAGGGCAATAAAATAATTAAACTTAAAATTAAAATAATGTTAGTAAAATATCTTAATATATGTTAGATGTCTATATATATATATATATATATATATATATATGTAAAATAATGATATAAAATTTGCATACAACCCTTTTGCATAAGCAAAATATAATTATAAGGTCTTTTTTATTAAAACACTAGTTCGCATGCTCGCATGCTTAAAATAAGAAAATCAATGGAATAAATAAAATAACATGTTAAAAATTGGTTTATATATGACATAACAAACATTTAAAAATTATGTATATATGACATGACAATATGTAATACTAAAAATAAATATATAAATAAATGACATAAATCACGTATAAAAGGGTATGTATAAAGTATCAAAACAAACATTTTCATAAGAAGGCCTATTTTTATATGATTAGCTTACTTGGTAATACCAGCAAACTCACTGGACAAACATTCTTGAATACTATAAAAGGCTCTATGGATGAGATAGTTTTTAATTGCATTTCGAAATAGATTTTCCCTGAATGATTTTATTTCAGAAGGTAATGCATTGAATAATTTAGGGCCATAGTAATTGACTCCATTTTGCGACTTGGTAAGTCGAAAGTAATTTAATCTTATCGATAATGCAGACCTGGTCTCATATTCATGGGCCTTTTTGTGTATCTTATACAGGTGTCTATTTTTGTAGATATACAATAAACATTCCAAAATGTATAAGCAAGGTAGAGTCAGAATGCGAAGTTGTTTAAACCATTCGCGGCAATCATCTCTCTAGTTTATAGACGCTATAATTCTAATTGCTCTTCTCTGCAGACAAAATAACCCAGACATTACACCCGAGTGTCCCCATATTAGTAATGCGTAGGTAAGATGACTCTGACAGAGACTAAAATAAATAGTTCTTATGGTATTATGAGGCAGAAATTGTTTAATTGCCCGTAATAGGTATATGCTGCTATTAACTTTTTTCGAAATATTATCACCATGTTTTTGCCATGTTAGCTTACCGTCTATAGTAACACCTAAAAATTTAGCATGACCATCTAAGTTATTTGGTTTTAAGGTAAACATAATGCTATTTGATTTTTCTGCATTTACAGATAATTTGTTTGCTAAAAACAATTTGATGCTGTTTTGACAGTCGCAGCATTTTTAATATAAGCTTGTTCGTATGAACTAGACGAGTCCATTATTGTTGTATCATCTGCGAAAAGCGTTATGGATGAATTGTTGACTTGATATGGAAGGTCATTGACGTACAGCAGGAATAATAGTAGTCCAAGTATAGACCCTTGGGGAACACCATGTTTATTTTTAGGCTCAGATGACTTTATTTTATTAAATTACACACTTTGCGAACGATTACTTAAATACGAATGGATAATGCGTATACACTTTGGGTGGAAGTTATAAAAATATAGTTTCTTTAACAGTAGATCATGCGAGACACAATCAAACGCCTTACTAAGATCCATGAAGGTGGCAGCTGAATGAGTTCCATTCTCGAATCCTTCATAGATCTTTTGGGTGAAAGCGATGATTGCCTCCATAGTTGACTTTCCCTTCTGGAATCCATATTGGTGTGTGGAGATAATATGATGCGCGTCTAAAAAGACACTAATTGTTGGAAAAGTAACATTTCAAGTACCTTAGATATCACTGGGAGCAGCGATATCGGTCTGTAATGGTTAATATCGTTAAAATTACCTTTTTTGTGGACAGGTATTACCATGGCACGTTGTAGACAAGCTGGAAACGTCGACGTTTTAATGCAAATATTAATTAATTTAGTTAAAGGACAAATGATGGTATTGATTAGTTCCTTTAGAAGTATTGAACTCATTCCATATATATCTCTGCTAGTTGTATTCTTTAGTTTTTTTACAGAGTCAAGTACTTTTACTTCACTAACTTCTTGGAATTCAAGGTAGTTATTACCTATTTTATTTCTTATTTCCAACATTAGGTTAATTGGATTTTGAGAAGTACTTGGAAGTCTATTTACAAGGTCATTAGGTACATTAATAAAGTAATCATTAAAGTCTTCAGACTTAATACCACAATCTAGATTACTACAGCTATGCTTTGCATTAGATTTAACTAACGACCACATAGTTTTAGGATTGTTCCCAGTGTCTTGTAAAAACTTGTTATATGCCTTTTTTTCGCATCAATTAGTGCCGAATGATACACTTTTCTGTATTGTTTATAGCAAACATTAACTTCAGGGTTAGCCGATCTCATATCCCTTAACAAGAATAACATTTCTCTCATATTTCGGAGGTTACTATTGAACCATGTTACTTTAATTCTATTGGTTTTATTATTAGATGTAATATATTTTTCGGGGAATACGTCATGAATATATTTATTTATAATTTCCATAAATTTTTCAAACTTCTCCTCTACACTATTACCTGATCCTATAATTAAAGTCCAATCTATATTACTAAGGAGATTTTAAAGGTGAAAACGCCCATGCTGAGTGAAAGGTTTATTTTTTTGTTTATATTCAGTGTTAACAATTAAATTCATATTCAGCTTAACACTAATACCTACTCAAACACATATCAATTGGATTACATTATAAGTCATGGCTATTTATATTGGTGAACACGTTGTCCAAGCAGTTCCTGCCCCTTGTGGGAAAATTCACTCTAGATGTAAGACCATACGATTGAAATAAATCACTCAAAGTCACAAGATTTGTAATCATTAGAATTAAATTTTATATTAAAATCGCCTCCAATAACAATAAAATTGAATGCATGTGTTATTAATCGTTGCGCTAGTACAGGCATTGTTATATGTTTTTTGGTTGTTGTTTGTCCCGTCTAAAAATATAACGGTTTAATATAATCCCACTGGGCCAATTAGATGGATCTATTAACCGTTCGTGATGTTTAAAATCAGCATCTATTTTAAATGCAGAATAAGATGAGATAATATTAATTTTATGACATATAAAATTATCGTTGTTCAGAATTTTTTGAACGTGCTCCCATAGTTCATCCTCAGTTACATTGTTTCTCACGCGTTTAACAAACAGCCACGTTTTCTTCGGCTCCGCTTGCAGTGTGGATTTAATTAATCCGCCGCCAGTACCTACTACTAGATTTTTTTTTCGAGTCGCCGTAATCCGCTCGATGTCACTGCTTCTTTGGATCATTTCGCCTGAGACCATAATAGAAAAGACATTTGGTTTTGAACACGGAGGAGTGGTTTTAGTCGGTAGGAGTCCTACACTACCCTAGTGCAAGGGTATGCATGTTGGATTTCCTCTCCTCTTATCAAAAAAGGTTTCCTTCGACCGCCGCCTGAAGAGGATCAATGCGACTTGGTCGAAATGTTAAAAATCGTTTCTTTTTTCAGAATCATTGAAACTTGTAACTTCGAATATTTAAGCTTAATTCCACATG
The DNA here is from genome assembly GCA_963969525.1 of Ontholestes murinus. NCBI lineage: Eukaryota > Metazoa > Arthropoda > Insecta > Coleoptera > Staphylinidae > Ontholestes > Ontholestes murinus. The sequence continues at coordinate 23,788,584 of OZ018395.1, forward strand.
AGAAGTTTGCTATACTTTTTATCCAAAATGCATAAACCCGACAGACCAATCAAACCCATCGTCAGTTCTTTCAACTCACCCACAAAAAAAAATAGCTAAATTTTTAGCCAGACCACTCTAAATGACAGCCAAACAAGTCAAGTACTATGTTAAAAATTCCTCACACTTTTTGGACCTCATCAAACCCATAAAACTATCTAAGACAAACATTCTAGATAGTTTTAATTTTAAATATCTCTCCATCAATGAAACAATTAAACTTTTAAAAACGAAATACCAACAGCCTACCCCAACTATAGAACTTATTAAACACTGTCTCACAAACACCTACTTCAACGGAAACCGCTATAAACAAATTGATGAAGCACCAATGGAATCCCCACTCTCACCTGTGATCGCCAATCTGTTTATACATCCCTATGACTACGTTATGTTGATGACACCTTCGTCATTTGGCCCCATGGTAAATACAAGCGCAATAATCTCCTTTAACACTTAAAAAATATCCATTCTAAAATTAAATTCACAATGGAACTAGAACAGAACAACTGATTGCCTTTCCTCCACATACTTATCAATAAAAATTACCCTACGTAAATCCGTTCTCTGGCAAAAACTATCTTACCCCGCTCCCTCCGATTAACAGATAAATCCAATCTAAATAACAAACTTGCCATCCTCGAGACAGCTTTTGTCAAAAACGGATTTTCTCCAGACATAGTAACATTCTTACTAAAACAAAAATCCAACCCCAAAAATACGGAGACGTCCCATGAATTTTTAAATATAACATTTTACCATACATAAGAGGTACAAGACATAAAATTTGCAAAATACTAAAAAGACAATATAAAACTCATTTTTACCACTTCGTGTAAATTCGAAGCTAGCATGGCATAATCATGAATGCGACATTGCTAGAAAACTTTTCAAACAATTTGACTTACTGTGGCAATTGAGGAACAGTCTTCCTAATAATGCGCCGAATTGTTTCTAGCTTGTTCAATGCTAAATTACATACAGTTTACTAATATGAGATCATTTTGCTCTCAGTGACAGTGTATTTAGACTACAATGCCGCACAGTAAAGATGATTGCTTACAGGGGCTACCGAAATCATTGACATGGTGCATTCGCGGAATTGAAGATGCCAAGCCTCAAAAAGAAATTACTTTTCCATCTTTCAACTTTACGAGAAAAGATTTGCTATATGTGAATTAAATGTTGTATGTTTAATGCGACTTCTTGTAATTAACAGCCTATTATAAAGTCTATTAACATTCTAAAAATTCGTTCTATTTAGTGGCCAGCAACAGATAGACAAAATCAATACCCCAATGTAGACAAATCGACTGAAGTCTGATAATCATGAATTTTTCAGAAGAAAGTTGGATAATTATTAGATTTTGACCGAAAAGTGAAAAATGCACTGTACTGCTGTAAAATTTATAAATAAACGTCTTCAGAATTTGCAATTAAGCAAATATTTGCTTATTATTTATCCTTACACTCTTTTTATTAACTTGTCAAAAATCCTTTATTAGTAACTACCTTCCGAAGTTATCCGAATTTAGAAAAACTGCAACAACGGAAGACGATAATAAATAAAATGTTTCCCAGTAACGATTTTGTAGAGTTTTCAGATGGAAACAACAGAAAGCATCAAAGTTATAGTCATAAATCATCTGAGGCAAAATAATAATTTGAGAAATTTAAATTAAATTTAGTTTAATTAAAACAAGACAAGAAAACCAAAAATCAAAAATCGATTGTAGAAAAATAAATGACAAAAACTGTAGATCTCTAAAAAAAAATACCAAAATAATGAACTAACTCGATAAAATAACAAAAATATAAGAGTTTATAATAATATAAAAGAATAATTGAAAAAAACGAATAAGACGTAATAATTAAATGTTTTCGAAAATCATCGCAATTCATTCTGGTCGCGCTATCCGCAAAATGTTATTTTCTCATTTGTTTATTAATAAATATTATTACATTCAACAAGGAATTATAACTTAGCCAAATCAAATTGGATGAGAAAGCAGTGACTTGGAATTCCAATATTCCGTATGTTTTAAATTTCATCTACAGATAAAATAGTAAATACAAAAATTGAATTGAATTGTATTTATTCATTATCCAAACCTATTATCTTTAGGTCTTCCTGAAAGCATTTTTATTTCTCAAAAATTTGAAAAGAATGTTTTTTCTACTCCTATAATGAAATAATATAATTATATACTTCTTCTTTTCTACTCCTTTTGATTATGAAATGTAGTACATTGTATGTTATGTATATATTATATATTCATTGTCATAGCAAAAATTAATAAGCTAGCATTAATAATATTAATATTGAATCAGACTAAACGATTTTTATAATGAATTCATGTGAATTTCCTTAATTTCAAAATATAAAGTTTTTCAATTAGACGCAAATATCATACGAACATTATAAAATTTATTACACGCATTTAATTTTTGAGTTGACTTTTCTGACGTAAAATAATGGTAAGTAGTAATAGTGAGAGTAGTTTTGTTAAAAAAATCAAACCCTACGATAAATGTTCCATCATATACATGATCTGCAAGAACATTTCATAACTGTATCAATATGACGTATATTTTTAATAAATGAAAATTTGTTCAAGGTTAATAAGTAGAAATCTATATTTGTATTTTTTGATTCATAAAAGTATAGTGTACAACTCGCATACAATGACCATTGCCCACTCGTATGAATTGCTGCACTCGCCTTCGGCTTATTTCATTCTTGTGGGCAATGAGTATCATTGTATGCTCATTATACAATATACTATTTAAGTTTTTATTCCACTATTTATTTTTACTATTAGTAACAGAGTATATAGACTATAACGCCGCACAGTAAAGATAATTGCTTTCGGGGGCTACCGAAATTACTGCCAAGGTGCATTGCGGAATTGAAGGTATTAACTATGGTATACCCCGTTGCAATTAAATTTAAGCCAAGCCTTAAATGGGAATTACTTTGTCACCTTTCAAATTTACTAGAAAATATTTGCTATAAAATTATGTACAAAATATCAAAAATATGCAAACTAGATTTAATGCGACTCCCAGTAATTAACAGTCTATTCAAGTCTAATAACATGCTAAAAATTCTTTTTTATTCAATGGCTAGTAACAGTTAGATAAAATCAACACCCTGATGTAGACAAATCGTTCGAAGTCTGATAGTCATGAATTTTTCAGAAGGAAGTTGGATAATTATTAGATTTTTACCGAAATTAAAAATACTGCTGTAAAATTAACGACTACAGAATTTACAACTGAGCAAATACTTGCTTATTATTCATTCCTATACTGTACCTATTAACTTTTCAAAAAACGTTTATTCGTAATTATCTTTAGACGATTATCTGGATTTAGGAAAATTGCAACAGAGGTAAACCATATTAAAAAAATGTATTCCATGAGAGATTTAACTAATTGAAATACGGATGAGAAATGCTTGTACATTGGGGAGTAACGATTTTGTTAGGGTAGCATTGAAGAAAAGTGGAAACAACAAAGTGAATTATAGCAATAAAAAGGCTGAGGTAAAAAAATAATCCAAGGAATTTACCTAAATTTGAAAATGTAATTAAAACAAGACAAGGAAACCTAAAATCTAAAATCGATTGTAAAAAGTAGGTGACAAAATATACAGCAAATAAATTATATTGGAAGATATTAAATACTTGGTTGATCATCAAGGATATTTCCTTGAGAATTACTAATAGTCGAAACTAGTCGAAGAAATATAAAAAATAGTGAAACAAAACCAAGTGTTTAATTAAACTTCTAATAACCATAAAAATGTTTCACCATCAATTAAGTGAGAATTTAATATATTGTAAATAAATTAAAACTATAGATCTCTAAAAAATGCCGAAATAACGATAAAATAACAAGAAAAAAAATAAAACTCGATAAAATAACAAGAAAATAATAGTAAAAACAAAATGTAGTTGTAATATAGAAAAATAATTGAAAGAACAAAGCATACTTAATAATTATTTTATTTAATAATCGTAATTCATCCTGGTTGCATTATATTCAACAAGGTATTATAATTTATCAAAACAAATAGCAAATTATGGTCCTTCTAAATCGGATGAGTAAACAGTGACTTTGAATTACGTATGAAACCGTTATAAAAAGTGTTAAAAGCTCGTATGAACTTTGTGAACAAACGTATACTGGTTTAAATCCAATTACAGATAAAGTCGAGAGCGTTCAATTGGATTGCTTCACACTCACGCGCAATGAATTTCGTGAAATAGAGAAAAAGCTATTCGATCAGGAAATCGATATCTCCAACGAACAACGTGAGTTTAGAACAACCTGTTATAAACTCGTTGGGAAAGCAAAAACAATTATAAAGAAAGAGATACCGTTAGCATCTTCAGTTTCGGGGCCAATTGTAACATAGGTACCCTAAAACATCCAGTGACTTCCAGTGATAGAAATTCTAACCTTCACAGGAAAAGAAGAAGAATTGCCAGGATTCTACGATTTATGAACGTCACTGATTCATAATATTCAGTCGCTAAATAACATCCAGAGATTTCACTACCTGCAGTCAGCAACAAAGGGTGAAGCAGCGATAATTCTGAAAACATTGAAATTTTCAGATGAAGGCTACATATTCGCTTGGCATCGAATTCAAGAGCATTATCAAAATGAACGTTTTATCGTAAAATAGCAAGTTCAAGAACCCTTAAACCTAGTGCTTATAAAAAGTCCCTCAGGTCTGCGACAGCTAATCGGCACGGTCGCAATAAATAAATACTTTAGTCTTTAATTTCTTTTTAAATGACTCAAATGTCTTACAGTTTTTTAAACTCAGTGGAAGCATATTATAAAATCGGCAACCAGCATATATTGGAGATTTTTTTTAAAACTTGATTCATATATGCAAAAAGAATGGGAAGGAAGCACCTGTGATCACATTTCATCATACTAGGACATAATATAATTTCTTCCGTCAAAATATAAATAACTAGAAGCCACAAAAGCCGTCAAAACGTTAGCAGTGACGCAAGGTCAACGAAACCCCCGAAAACTTTTATGATGAAAAATGCAGAATACAAGTATGTTATGTATAAGTGACCATATTTGGTATACCGATTATGATAGTAGAGACGAAACAAAGCGAAACAAAGTAAGTTATACTAATTGTTTAAGTGATTTATGCCATTTAGCATCATAATTTTTAAAAACAGTGTTTGCAAAATTGATAATTAATTTATATAACACTTGGCAGCACCGCCCCATTATGCCATACAGTAGATGCGATTCCATAATTTTTAAGTTTCACAGTTCTAAGGTTTAAATATTCACATATATATATTTTTTTAAATGGATATATAATTCTACGTAGTTTTAGAATTAGTTGGTTTATATGCTCATGCCACCGCAGGTGACCATCTAAAGTAATGCCTAGATATTTTGAAAAATATCTTTCATGAATTCAGTAATACAGTCGTTGTTAAGAAATGATATATATTTAAAGGGTTGTAAAGTTCTTTTATTCATGCAAAAGGAAATGTATGATGTTTTAGTTGTGTTCATTGTTAGAAGTTTACTATCGAAAAAATGTTTCAAACAATTGCTTTTAGGGACTCCCAGGAGTTCATCTTCATCTCCCATCAATGAAAATAGTGACTTTATCCTATATGCGGATAATACAACAATAATCAATAAAGGATCCACTGATCCGCTAAAAGGAACTCGTCTTTTTCGTGTATGTCAATGAATGGTTCCACCGCAATAAAAAATCTAGATGCGGACCTTAATGAAAACCTTAGCGACTATATAAAGTTTTTGGGTCTCTTTGGGAAATTAACTTGGTATAAGCAGGGCGAACAAATAACTCAAATTTTGAATAGTGGTATTTCTATATTGCGGCGACTATACATTGCAGTATCCAAAAAGACCTTAAAACCAGCCTTTCATGCCGTTTTCGAAAGCCATCTACGATGCGGATTATAACTCTAGGGTTATTCTGCAACTAAAGCCAAAGTGTTTGGTTTGCAGAGAAAAGCGGTGCGAATAATATGCGGAGCACATTATCAAAAAATTGGTGTCTTAATACTACCGTATCTATATATCTTTGAATGTGTAAAATATATTAAGGCTCGAGAAGTTGATATGTGTTATCATGTGAACATACATCCATATAATACAAGATATAAGGAAAAATGTGTATCCAATATGCAATAGATTGAAATACACATATGTCTCAGTTCAAGAGTACCTCAGAAAAATTGCCAGATAAATCCTTAAGACCTAGTAATTAAATGTATATATATATATATATTACTTTTAAAACTTATGTTAACTTAAAACTGCTTAAATATTGTATCTTTTATTTTTATTTTTTTATTTTAATTATTGTTATTATTAATGTTTATATATCTGCAGATAATTCAGCTATTTATAATTTGTACGGTGTTTAATTTCTAATTTATATAGTAAGCATTTAAACTTATAAAATTCTCCATGACCTATGTAAAAGTAAAAGTTATTAGCACCAATAAATATTATTACTATTATTATTATTATTAATCATTTTATTATAAATTGCTGTATCGTCGACAAATCTATTAATTATTGCATTTTTCTTCAACTGGAAATTTATATACAATATAAACAGGAGCAATCCTAGTACTGTTCCTTGAGGAACATCGTATTCGATGATTCTAGAACTACTTGTTTGCTGTCTAATTTTAAAAATCTGTTGCCCTTAGAGTGTAGAGGTAGATATTCGTGATTGACAGTATAAAAAGCTTTCTCTAAATTTATTAACAAACATAATCCTTTGGCCCGAATCGAGAGATTTATAGATACTGCTTATTGGCATTTTCAGTTGATAGACCATCCTGGAATTCGAATTGATGATTGGATATAAAGTCTTGTTTTTTCACGAAACTCAAGATACGTTTTTTGTAAAATTTTCTCAAAAATCTTGGTTATATTATTCAATAAATTTATGGGCCTCTAGTTACTAATAATATGTTTGTTACCAACTTTGTAAATAGGTGATATAACAGCTCTTTTCACAGTATTCGGAAATTGGGCATAATCGATTGCAGTGTTTATGAGGTAGATAAAAGGAAAGGCTGTAAATTCTGCTGTAACTTGTAGGACTGTTAAATTTATGTCATTCAATCCAGGGGCTTTGTTGCTTTTAAGTTCCTATATTATTTGTTTAACATGTGAGTCGGTTAGCAATAAGAATAAATTCAAGTTTAATTGAGTTGCGCGACATTATTTTGTCATTTTATATTGTTAGAAAGATCTTTTCCAATATTTGTATATTTGTTGAATTCCTCAGCTACAACTAAAGGGTCCGTAGTGAATTTTTTATTGATATTAATTTCCTCGATATCATTTTTACTTGCTACTACTTTAGATCTGGTGTTATTATCGACTACATTCCAAATACCTTTTTTTCATTACGTAGATTATTCTCATAATGTAATCTTTTTGCCTCTCAAATAAGTCCATTTAGTTTATTTCTATTAATTTTGTAGGTGGTTTGCAGCTCAGTATTTTCTGGTGTACGCTTTAATTGACTGTGTAAACTATCTCTGGTTTTAATTGATTTAGTTAGGGTAGCAGTGATTCAAAACTCTCTTTTACAATTGGCTTTACTAATTTACATAATTGAATATGATCGATCTATGTAGGTTTTTAGAATTTTTATAAACATATCCGTTGCAGCATGTACATCTTCTGCGTTGTAAACATTTTGCCATTTCTCATACTAATTTAATTTGTTATTGTCAACCTTTTTCTTGCTAATTCTTTTAATATTTATTTGCAGCAATGTTGTTGTTATACGAGTATGTTGATTCGTCGAAATGTTTTGCAAGTGTTCTAATATTATAATGGAAGGTTGTAAAGTACTTATCTCTTTCAAGTATAATTTTTTGAGTGTTTTCTAATTCAGTAAAATCGTGGGTTGTATTTTTTCTGTTTTAAAGTCTCTTATGTACTAATCCATTTTTTTAATACTAACGTGAAATATGATTCACGTTTACTATGACCAGCTCTAGTGGTTCTTTCGCTTTTATCTATAATTGTACTTGATTAGGTGGATTTTTTTATTTTTTTATTTGGAGCATTAGGTGTGCAATGCATATTTTGGGACACTTTAACTGGTGTACGATTAGATACCTCGTCCGTTAATTGAATATCGAATATATTTTTAATGTCGATGTTCTTGATAGATGGAGTTGGCGGAGTGCAATCTCAGTTTTAGAGTCGCTAAATTCTTTGACACTATACGTTTCACCGTCAACAATGAGATTAGAGTTCTTTAGGAAGGCAGTTTTATTATTCACTGGAGCATATTTGAGATGTTTGCGAAGAATTTTATAATCGTCTCTATCTCGAGGTGGTAAATTTTTAGCTATTACAAAATGTGTTGCTTTTAATTTCTTTACATTTGACAAAATTCTATTTCTTTTAAACTGCTACCAATTCCAATAAAATCGGTTTCGTTCCCTTATTTTCCCCAATATATAGCAATTCGAAATATCACTTTGATCTAGCGAGATTCCTACTATTTAATGAATTATTTTACGAACTGCCGTAAGTGGACAATCATTTTCCAATTCTTGATCATCAAAAATAACTATATTTTTCTTCGTACTTTCTCGCTCTAATTGTAAAATATGTTTTCCCCCCATTGCAATGTCGTCTCGGTAGAATAGTTGACGTGCATACAGAGACGGATGGCATTGTCAGAAGTGCTACTGTACAAACTAGTACCCGTCAACAAATGCGCCCTTTTGTAAAATTGTGCCATATTAAAGTAAAATATATATTAATATAACATATATAATACAAAATAAAATTTAATAAAAGTAAGAGAACTGTGAAAAATATACGTTACATATAAAATATCAAATCATATATTGCTAATAAATGTTTCATCTACGATAATTGTTCATTTAACAAAATTATTGGTAACTTAATTTGCATAAATCATACATTGCAATAACTGATAGAATCCGGATGCGTGTATATTTAAATAACTGGGTGGTATGGTAATGTAATATGCGGTTGAATAAATATCAAATATTGAAATTGATAAAAATATTCGGTGAAAATGATGTATATATAAATCCCTATTAAACTTTTCAACCGTTTGATGGATCGTTTTATTCGTTTTGTTTAAATTTCATTTTCTTCCCTGCGTTACATTTTAAATTGATGACTTTGAAATATATATGCTAATATCTGCTCACACTCAAACATGAATCTAACCGATGGAAGTGTAGTCGGACAGTTCGGATTTATCCTGCGGTTATCCGTCTGAGTGTTTGCAACAAGTGGCCGCACAGGATCGATACGGAAGGGGCATGTCTAGTAGGGATGAAGTGCTAATGGAAATTTTCAATCTGTTATAAGATGAAGCCGAGTGAATCCTTTGATGTACACTTTTTCATATCCCGGAATTGTTTACGATGAATAACTGGGTAATAATGAGACACGTAATTGCGAATATTATTAATATTATTAGTCATGCTTTATTGCGATTAATAATATTAATAATAATAACTAATTATTCTAACTTATAAGCATATTACAAATTGTGCCTACGAGCATAATTTTTTGGGGAATAATTTCTGGAGAACTTTTATTTTCAAATGCATTATTAATTGATACATTTTTTTATAGCCCAAACTAATATATTTACTTAAATATATCAAGATAAGATTTCAGAAGCTGCCAAAGTACTCTACATGACAGTGAATAAGAAGCAAGTCTAAATGGGAGCTAGTAAACTTTTTTGGTGTTTTGAATGTTTGCCAATAATTTATGTAACAACCCTATACAACTCTAATTTACCATTCCTTTGTATAAAACATGAATAAGTTTTTTGTTCAGGGAAACTCCTTTCCAAATGCAAATCATGAATAAGTTTTAATTATATAAAAACTTATTTAGCCGAAGCACCACGTGATCGATAGCCAATAACAAAATAATTTTAGTATATATAGGTTTTATAATTATGCACTTAGTTTTTTTCAGAAATATTTTTTTATATTCGATCAGTTTCGGCTTAATGCCATTATCAAGAATTATTAGTTTCTTGATAATGGCATCAGCCGAAACTGGACGAAAATAAAAGAAATATTTCTGAAAGAAAAGATAGTGCCATTATCAAGAATCTAATAATTCTTGATAAGGGCATTCTCGATTTTTCGAACCTAGTAAATTTTATTATATTTTAAATTAAATTTCATTGCATTAGATATAATAAGTAATTGGGCAATAATAAAATCCGACTTTAAACTAAATTCACTTAGAGAATTCTTTTATAATATTATATTTTAGAATATGTAAATCAATTGCAACTAAATTGCTCTTATATACCTAAACGCGCTCAAATTTAAAAAGTTATTCTGGAATAAATAACAAGATTAACAAACAAAATTAAAACAAATATTCTGTCATCCGCAGCATTGATTAAAACCTTATAGCTGGAAATTCATTTCGTGATCCAATATTAGATTCAGATATTTAATCACTTTGGTGGATGAGAAACGACCTTATGAATATCCATATCCGTTTTATATTACTACTGCTTATTGGAATTTGCAGTCATAATATTTATACAAACCTTCATTAAAAATCGCTTCCGTAAAAGTTATACACGATTAAACTTAACTTGTTTTGTCAAATTTCCATAAATATATTTGTTTTTCTTTTGAACTAGTTTCGCATCACTGAATATAATATTATTTTACTCAGTTAAACCATCGATTGCAATATTGTACAATAATCTAAGTTTAAAATACACTGTAAGAATAAAAGTGAATACAAATAGATAGAAATTTGTTATTTTAAATATTTTTGCTGTCATACTAACGTAATAAAAATTTAAGTCCGTTTCTTTGAATATAGTCACGGACGGACGATTTATATAATTCAATTAATTTTGTGAACAACACGTACCAATAAATTATTAAATGCCACATCTATGATTTATATCAATTCGATAAAATAAATACCACTGAATTATTACATAGTAAAAATCGATGAAAATTTGCAATAACTATATAAAATATAATGCATTTATACTACAGTTGATTAATGTATAAATACATTTCGGTCATAATTTGTGTTAGCTTATAAGGCTAAAACTGTTATTATATTAACTATATTATTGCCTTTATTAAATATTCTGATATATTTGTCATTTTAATATAAAGTTTTTTTTTTAATGAGGGTTATTTAATTGTCATTGTCATAAGATTTAATTTATATATTGATTTAAGTTTAAAATAAAAATTAATTATGAGATTTATTATTATAACTTTCGAGCAGATTTTTTTCTAAATATCACATGTTATAAATAATTCTAATATTGCTTAATTCCTGATGAAGTTATATTTATGGATATATTTTTTACGCGTTTTCAATGTACAGGGTCCATTATAAAAGTAAAGCGCATTTTCTGTGAAATATTTTTTCCGGTACAAATGCTTGTTTAAATACTCTCCCAACGCACTTGCGGAAATGTATTCGTCAAGGCACCCAGAAACTCCTCGACGGGAATCTGTTTGGAATGGAATGCGTCCCTACAAAATGGAAGGAGTCCATAATATGCTCAATTCCTAAGGTTCAGGATATAGATGATATCTCAGATCTGCGTCCAATTGGTTTATTAAATGAAAAATACGGAGATCAAAGAAGTGAGGAATTACTAGAATCGCCCTTAAGACAATGCGTTCAACAAAAACATGAAACGTACTTAAATTATTACAGTAGGTCATTAAAAAAATACAATGATTTAATGCAACATATTACTTTAAACATAACGGATCAGAATTATTTAAACTACAATAAAATTGATTATAATAAATTAGCACTAAAAACATTTCAAATAGGTCTACTAGAACCGTACAGAAGTTATATAAGTAACTTTCAATTAAATACTATTGAGGATTGTTTAAATAAATGTAGATTTTTTGATAATAGAAGACAAGAATGGGATTACTGTGAATTTATTCGAAAAACAACCGAAACCAACAAAAAAATTCCTAAATTTACACCCGTTTCTCAAAATCAAAAATACAATCAGAATCAATTCTATAATAATAACAATAATTTTTCTCGACCACAGTACGCTCAATATTCACAACACCGACCTATTCAAAATCAATATTTTCAACCTAGTCCCATTCAACAGCAAAATTTCCAACCTAGACAATTTCAAGGATCAATAAATAAACCCTTGCCACAACAAAATAAATTTTTCACAAACAAACAAGTTTTTGGTACACAGGCTGCATCAGGCATGTCTAGAATAAATAAACCAACTCCAATGTCTGTTAAAACTAAAATACAAAGTCATCAAACGCCAAATTATTCAAGGCCAAAACAACAGGAAATTGTCGAAGAACTATATAACGTAGAAACTAATCCTTCTGAAAATTATGAAGACGAATATCAATTTTTAGACACACTAAACGATGAATTAGAAATACACCACGGTAAAAATTATGAATCAAATTCTGAAAATACCGGCCTCTCCGATAGAAACATCAGGAACGTAGATTTAAATTCCATCAAAATCAAATCAAAATTACCTTTATTTATTTACCAGATTTAGATTTAACCATTTTAGTAGATTCAGGTGAAACAAATTCTGTAATAAATTCGAAACCAGCTTGCGAGAAATTCTCACAATATTTTTATGAAAAACCATTTACTGTTTCTGGTTTAGGAAATCAAATTAATTGCAAAGATAACTTAAAATTCCCAATTCTTCGTGAATTCGGTATATCATCCGATATACACTTACACGTAGTCGATTGGCATAAAAAATTCGACGCTCTAACAGGTAGCTCTGATTTAGAAAAATTAAATGCGACTATAAACTATAAGAATAATACTTTAGAACTGAATGGTATTAAAATTCCCTTTTATTTAGAACTCAATAAAGAAAACATTTCTCCACAGAAAATTAACGGAAAATTATGTAAAGGTTCCCGTTACACTAAACAACGATGAAGTTATTACTCCACCAACAAAATTATCTGAAGAATATTTTATCCCAGAGTGCCTTGCTAATTCAAAAAATGGCTTTTGCATGTTACCTTTAGATGAGACATTAGAAGTAGACCCAAAACCAACAAATCAACATTTCAAATTTAATAAGAACACAACACCTAAATTTAGAAGAAAAACGCGAGATTACTCGAATTTGTAAACAATTTCCCGATATATTTTATAACGAAAATTGCGACTTGACATTTAGTAACGCAGTTAAACACGAAATACGAACTAAGACAGACGAACCAATTTATGTAAAATCTTTTAGACACCCTTACGGTATGAAACAAGAAATTGATAATCAAATTCAAAAACTATTGAATGATAAAATAATTAGACCCTCCATTTCGCCCTACGGTGCACCCGTATGGATTGTTCCAAAAAAGACGGATGCCTCCGGAAAGAAAAAAATTAGAATGGTAATAGATTATCGAAAGCTAAACGAAAATACAATAGAAGATAAATATCCCCTGCCGCGTATTGAAGAAATACTAGATAATTTGGGCAAGTGTACTTACTTTACAACCCTTAACCTAGCCCAAGGTTTCCACCAAATTGAAATGCATCCCAACTCAATTGAAAAGACCGCATTTTCTGTAAATCAAGGACATTACGAATATCTAAGAATGCCCTTCGGCTTAAAGAATGCTCCTAGTACATTTCAACGTGTTATGGACAACGTCCTTCGACATGTATTTTGTTTTGTCTACATGGATGACATCGTCATCTTTTCAAAATCCCTACAAGATCACATTAATCATCTTAAATTAATCTTCTGCAAAATGAGAGAATTTAATCTAAAGATACAACTTGATAAGTGTGAATTTCTAAGAAAGGAAGTATCCTTTTTGGGCCATGTTATCACACCAGATGGTATTAAACCTAACCCATCAAAAACAGAAGCTGTAACAAACTACTCATTACCAAAAACGATCAAAGAAATCGAGTCATTCTTAGGATTGACAGTTTATTACCGAAAATTTAACTGTAATTATTCCAAAGTCGTATCCCCACTAACTAAGTGTTTGAAAAAAGGTTCCAAAATCAATATTTCAGATCCAGAATATATTCAAGCTTTTGAATTATGCAAAGAACTACTTTGCAATGCACATATTATTGCTTATCCTGACATTAATAAACAATTCAAATTAACGACCGATGCCTCAAATGTATCAATAGGAGGAGTTTTATCTCAATTAAACCGACCAATTGCTTATTACTCTAGAACTCTAAATTCCGCCGAAAAAAATTACTCAACAATCGAAAGAGAACTCTTAGCAATTCTAGACTCAACCAAACACTTTAGACCTTATCTTTTTGGACAAAAATTCATTATCGAAACCGATCACAACCCGCTAGTTTGGCTTTATAAAATTAAAGAACCCAATTCGAGACTTGTACGATGGATGTCAAAGTAAGAAGAGTTCGATTTTACAATAATTTACAAAAAAGGTAAAGAAAATCAAGTAGCAGACGATCTATCTAGAATAGAGATCCATAATACTGAAGACGATAACGAATCCGTAATCGCAAACATCAATGAATTTCTCGCTATTAATGACGAAGATATAGAACGTATTATCAATTCCCAAGTAGAAAACCTAAATGAATATTCAGAAATACTCGAAAATTTAGAATCATCATTAACTGGAAAAAGTGGTACTGTACATTCAACCGACGGTGATAACGGCAAAACAATTCCAATTTCAGAACAATCTTTAAATATATTTTCTAATCGAATTATTTTTGAGATAGGCGAAACCTACAAAAATCGCTTTACCAAACCATTTAATAAAAATAACTATCACGGCAAATGCAATCGATCAAGATCTTTTGACATTCATGAAAGAAACCTTAAAACCAAATTCAAACTATGCAATTTATTTCGTTGATAAACAACTTAGACGACCATTCGAAAATCTTTGTAAAAATAATTTTAATGACACTGTTAAATTCTTCATTTGCAACAAATGCTCTATCGACGTTATAAACGACGAACAACAAAAGGTTATTGTTATGCAATACCATTATTCAAATCACAATGGCATAACTGAGTCTTACAATCATTTAAAAGAAAAATACTTCTGGCCAAACATGAAGCAAACTATAACAGATGTAATAAATAAATGCGAAGTCTGTTTACAATTTGAAATTTTCAGGACCATTATTATGTAAAAGACCATTAGAATTTTTACACATAGACACGTTTTCTTTCCAAAATTCTAAATTTCTTACGATCATCGATTTATTCTCACGATACGGACAAGCGTATTGAATAAAAAATGGCACCAGCTTAACAGTTTTAAACAAATTAAGACATTACATCTCTCATCATAATATTCCACAAAGAATAGTGTGTGATGAGGGGCGCGAATTTCAAAACAATACTTTCAAAGAATTTTGTAAAATGAATAAAATAGAACTTCACTTTACAACCGTAAATAATCCAAGTTCCAATTCTCCCGTAGAAAGATTTCATTCAACCATATTAGAAAAATTAAGAATTTTAAAACTTAAAAACCCTAACGAAATTCCGTCAAATTTAATGATTTCGGCAGTTTCAATTTATAATCAATCAATTCATTCATCTACTGGATTTTCACCCTTCTACTTACTATACGGTGCTTACAAAAAAAATCCAGAATTTGATTTAGATATGACTATTATAGAACAATATAATGAAAAGAGAAAACAAGAAATTTTACCATTTTACGATCAAGTATACCAAAAGAATAAACAATTAGCACAAAACATTTTAGAAAATCGCAACGAAACCCGTGGTGATCCACCTAATGTAGAAAATCGCGACTTTTATGTAAACAGAAACAAGCCTAGCAAAGTTCACCCCAAATACGAAAAAGTAACAGTTGAAAAACTAGAATCGAATAAAATCTTTGGAAAAACTCAAAAATCCAGAAATACTACATCTCATGTTCAAAAACTGAAACGGCTAAGAAAATCATCTTCTTTACAGATTCCTAATTCTGATGACCGAAGTTCACCACAAAGAGGCCCTTCAGGTCAAACCAATTGATAACAACGGCTATTTTCAAGAACATATCGGACCAGTGAAAATTATTGAATATTACCATAATTTTCTATTTTTTATAAACACAACACAATTAGAAATAGGATTTGAGCAACTACTAGCAAACGCTGAAACCTTACAAAACGAAGCCTCTATCGATAAACTAACTCTTGAAATTCATAAAAAACTTTTATCAAACTGTAAAGAAATCAAATTGTTATTAAGAAAATTCAATTATAAATCTAAAAGAGCATTGGTTAGCATTCTAGGGAAAGCAATCAAATTCATTACCGGAAATCTTGATGAAGACGATCTACATAATATTAATGACAATTTACAAAAATTAAATAACAACCAAAATTCTGAACTAGAGCAAATAAATAAATTAATTACTTTTGCAAATCACTTATCAGAAAGATATTCTCCTGACTTAAAAATTTTAATGTCAAATATAAATAAAACAAAACTCTTTCTTGAAGACACCAGAACACTCTTACAAAATGAGGTACATTACAAATGCTTGAAAGAGGAATCAGTCTGGCATGGAAACAAATACCTGATTTAGAATTATTAAATGTCGATGAACTTTTAAACGTCCAAAATTACTTATTTAAAATCTACAATCCAACGCAATTATTGCCTATTGACAACACTCACTTACTAAAAATTCTAGAGTTATCAAAATTAATTGCAATAGGAACAGATGAAGCAATTACGTTCCTACTCAAAATACCCACCCTGAAACCATTCTCTGCAAATTATTCTCAAATCTATCCTGTACCTAATTACCAAAATATTGCAATCATTCCACCAAAATCATTTTTAATCGAAATCAATGATTTAAATTACTGGACCAATGAGGACTGCCAAACATTCCATACCATTACCGTGTGTCTACAACAACCGGAACTAGAACCCATCGAACATTGACAAGTGGCAAACTACAAAAATTGTTAATGACTATCAAATTGTCTCTGTGCTACGAAAAAGACAATTATTGACCCTAATGAAGAAGAAACAAAAATTAATTGAAGATTGTCACGGACAGCTAAATAGAAAATGGATCCAAGGAACAAATATCGTCAGTTCATCTTGCAGAATTATTATGGGCAAATCAATATACGCGAACACTATACCTACATACGAGATACCGATATACCGCATTCCAAACAAAACATTGGAATTTCACCAGGAAACAAAACTTCTGCCGAGGCACCTTAATCTTTTCAATTCTCCAACAAGAAGCGAGGAACTGGAACGGCAACCCATACATTTGGAACCACTGGTTCGCATCATTCATTATGGATTTACAAGCTTTGCAATTTTGTCATTAGTGTTCACCATCGCCATGATCATCAAATTCAGAAGCCGCATAATCGACCTTTTCTGCAAACCAAGAAAAATCATTCGACTCGAGATGGCTGATCCAAATCAAGAGGACCCTCAAAATATCCACCCTTTGCCAAATTGAACGTGGACGTTCAAACCTAAGAAGGGAGGAATTATATCCCGCACGTGTCATCCACGAAGCTGAATAAGCGGATTCCAGGGCAGCTGCGCCGCATCTTATCTCTGCAGTTTTCCCAACGCTACATTTTGTGCTCTCATAATTAATTCAGTATAATTCTTGCTCTTGTATAATAAACATGTTGTAATATATTAGGGAATAGTAAAATAAAGCTTTTTAAAAACATATTTCACAATTTGTGAAACTTAACTATATGCTATATCGAAAATATTCTACATACAAGCTATTAATAATAGGTAGTTAGACATTAAAATAAAAAATAAAGCGAAACGAACCAAGTGCATTTCTAATTAACAAATACAAAATGTATATTACTATCGAATTTAACTTTTTTTTAATTTAATCAAGGTCCAGCCAGACTAAGTATCGGACCTTTTTAGTTTGTTTACGAATTTAGATATGAGGCCTCCAAACTACGGTTAAACCCGCGACAACGAATGCTTTTTCTCAATTAGGCTAATTGAAAATTGATATCATTATTTTCATGTACAATGTTTTCATATATATATATATATATATATATATATATATATATATATACATTTTTATTGACAAATATGTACATTTAAATAATGAATAATAAATAACGGATGAGGTGTTAGTATGTCAAAAGGTCTTTCTGCCTTGTTTTGTCCAGTCATATGGCGTCAGTCTTTAATGAGTAGATGCTGAAATGATGAGATGAAATCAAAAATAGTAGAATGTGGGTTTTTAAATTTAGGGATTATATTTGGGTTTCTAGGAAGACAGCATAGAAATAATATGTGGAAGTTAAAAGGATTTTTGGAAAATTTTTCTGATAGGAATAGAAGGCGTTCTTGAATAGGGTTGTATCATCGAGGAGTTGGTTGGAAGGATTATGTAAAGGATTTAGAGGATATCGGAGTTTTGTTAGGGTACAAAGGGATGCTCGTTCGCTAACTTGAATATTACGGGAGGTTGGATTGCTGGGATTGGGATAGAGGACACAACCATAGTCCAGTAGTGGGCCGCAAATCATTTTATATGATTTAGTTATTTTGTTTTTTATTGTAGCATTGTGTTTTCTAAAATTGAATGTTTTCCTGTTATGCTTGTTTCTATATTTATCTCACTCTTTCTAAGTTTTAACATTTTCTGCCGTTTATCGTCCATATAGACCATCATATTATTTTAAATAAATGTAAGTGTGTGACTTGCCCTACAAATTTAAAACATGTATTCTATGTTGAAAGATCTCAAAAATTTTGATTAAAAAACGTAAATCATGAATGGTTGTTTACAAAAGGCCGTTTTTGTTTTTCAGATTTTATAGATAATAAATATAATTTATATAAACATTTTGGATACTTTTTATACTTTTCCATCGAGTGTATAGGATAGAAAGTGTGGTTTATAAATATTTTGGTTTTTGGGAAACATTAAAAACATTGATTTTTGATTCGATTTAAAGTATAGCAGTTACATGAAAATTATTTTTCAGATAGGTAAAATATTAACGATATTAATAAAAACTAATTATGACTGTTTTGAATATTATTTTAGTTCCTCTAACGGACTTAATACATGAATGTATTAGAGAAAGTTGGAAAAGTCCTCACTGAAACTATCTAAAGTTATACCGTTATTTAAAAAGGAGATGCAAATAATCCTGGTAACTTCAGACCCATATGTATCATACCCTTTATTGGTAAGATTATTGAAATAATTCTTAAACAACAACTGCAGCATTATTTTGAATCGAACAATCTTTTTAATAATTGCCAGTTTGGTTTTAGATCAGATACATCTACTAGCGACGCTATCAATAATTTAACAAACTTTATTATAGATGCCTTTGAAAACAATAATTATTCTTCAAGTATCTTTTTCGACCTCACTAAGGCTTTCAACTGCGTGTCACACAACATACTCTTGAATAAAGTATCTTATTACGGCATTCAAATAGAATCTATTAAATTATTAGAGTCTTATTTAACAAATAGATCACAAAGAACTACTTTTAATGGATCTTTATCTGACCTAGCATTAATAACGACGGGTGTTCCGCAAGGATCCGTTCTCGGACTCATATTATTTCTTATTTTTATAAACGACATCGTGACGTGTGATAATACAGTTAAATTCACACTCTATGCTGATGATACTACGTGTAGTGTAGGTAACAGCAATTTACAGATATTAACGCAGTCGCCCAATGATTTTCTCGAAGATTTGTTTTAGTTATTTAAATGTTTTCACTGTTTAAAGAATTTCATTATTTCTATGTATTAAGTTTCATTTTGGACGAGTGTATGTTTTTTTGTCTATTAACACAAATAAAGTTATTATTATTATTATTATTATTATTATTAAGGTTGGTGGCGCGGAAGCAAGCACTTCAGAAGGACATTAAAATATATTTTTTTATAATATTCTGCATCTTTGTGATGAGTTAGGAACGGTAAGTGAAGAACGGCTTATTGACTATTTTTTATCAGGGATGCATCCAACTCATCTAGAGTAGTAGGTAATATTACATTCTGCGAAACTAAGAGAAGTGGTTTTGAAAATAAGAGAAGTCTAAAGTGCAGCTTTGAGAGCGCAGTTATCTATGACCTCTCAAACCGGTCTTTTTCCTGTACAAAATACTTCTTCAAAACCACAGAACGAAAAAACTGTGAAATTGTAACTATTCTCAATCTTATCATCCGACTTCATCATATTTTTCGGGCAAAATCTAAGTAGGCGCACACAACAAGTGACCAAGAACTGAGGATGGTAGACCAATATGTTTCAGATGCGGAAAGCAAGGACATATGGCTAAAATGTGTAGGATCAACAACCAACCTACTGGCTAATTAGACAATAGTCGTTACAGGCGGGAGGTTTTTAATAACGGTTTACGCGAATTTCAACCGCCACGTCAAAGTACGTAACTTTTCCAGTCCGAGAACAACGCTTTCGCTAAAAGTTCTAAACTTGCTTATTCTCCACCAGCAATAGATACCATACAGGATGACATTGAAAATTGATCGGTATCAGATAGTATCATATGTGAAGGTTTGATAAATGACTCTTTAGTAGGAAATTTTATCAATCGATTTCATCACATTTTTTCAGGCAAAATCTAAGTAGGCGCCCACAACAAGTGAATAGACCACCAAAAACTGAGGATGATAGGCCAATCTGTTTCAGATGCGGAATGCCAGGAGGAAATGTGTTATAGTAGGATCAATTGGTCGTTTCAGGCGGGTAATGGTAAAAAGTCTGAATGCAGTTTATGGTTATGGAATTCGAAGTATTACTTATACAGAAGGTTCGGTAAATGGTAAGACTATTAAAATTATTGTGTCTTCTGGATCCGCCATAAACCTTTTATCAAAGCACTTTTTATAGTATTTTAGAGAAATCTCAGATGCCAAATATCTATTTAACACTTTCACCGCCAAGCGATCTTGTATGTATATTGAATTTAGGCGACTATGACCGCCGGCGGTACATGTGGCGGTTAACGTATTAAGAGTGTTAATAATGAAGTTTTTATTGCAAGAAGAACTGCTGATTTAGATATTGTGCTTAGTGATAAAGTCAAATTTAAATGTTTTTGTTCTGGGGCGATAACCGTATCTGGTTATTTTGGGCATCGAGTTTTTTGGAAAAGCAGGGAGTTTGTTTAGATTTCAAAAAATAAAATTATTACGTTGCCGCAAAGTAATATAGAAACCATGAAAGTAGAAGATTTGGAAGAAAATGATTTTATGGCGGTAGACGCATGTGAGGATAACTTTTCGTAATTTAAAAGTGTTTAATTATGGTTTTATACCTAGAAAGTTGTTTAAAAACACTATGTTAAGATTTTTGGATGTAATAATGGATCCATTACCAAGTTTCCTGTGAGAAGAAGGAGATTTTCAGGCGAAAATTAAAATTTCAAATGCACTACCACAACGGGACAAAGCTAGAAATATAAGGATGAAACAGAACTTTAGCGGTACATTTTCCAGGACATTGGATTTACAAACTAGACTGAATACGAAATTCAGATCAAAGACGGAGCTACGCCTCTTAAGGGTATCAGACATCGCCATGGTATAGAGAAATAATTTCACAACTAGTTCATGAAATGTTGCAGCTCGGCGTCATTCGGCCCAGTAGGTCATCGTGAGGATCGCTGGTGATATTGGTTAAGAAAAAGAAACAATGACTGGAGATTTTGTGTAGATTATAGGAAGTTAAATGAGGTCACCATAAAAAATAATTATCCTCTGCCCCTAATAGCTAACATTATGAACGCTATAGGGAAAAGTAAGTATTTTACTTTGTTGGAATTGTCCAGTAGCTACTGGCAAAAAGTCACAAATATCTAACCGCGTTTATACCTCAAGGAGGATTGTATGAATTTAACGTGCTCCCATTTGGGATGTGTAATGCACCCCCAATATTTCAAAACGCAGATGTGATCTTCGCTAGTCTCAAAAGAAATTAACTTGTATATTTGGATGTTACTGTTATTTTCAGTGTCACATGAAGAACATCTTACTTGTCTTTGAGAGAATCTGGGAAGCGGGCTCGAAGTTGAACACTGGGAAATGTCAATTCAACCAGTCCGAAATAAAGATACTGGGCTTTAAGTCAACACAGAGGGCGTGCATCTTCACGAAGATAAAATTAACGCTATTTAAAATTTTCCAGTACCTAATAAGGTAAAAAAACTTACAGATCTTTTTAGGGCCGTATAATTTATTAACAACATCTTTACTGTTGCACTACCATTACACAAGTCAACTAAATTGTTTCAAATGAACATGAAGGCAGCAAGTAAGTTTCAATAACCTGAAACATGCTACGACCCTCAGAAAGACGTAGGAAAAGTTCATTATATTTGCTTTATTAGTCGTATCTTGACCAGAGCCAAACGAAATTACACAATTTCAGAATTTGAAGCCTTAGCGGAGATTACGACTACACCATCATACACAAAAACGGACGGCGCCACTAGGATGCTGATTGTCTTTTATGGAATCCTGCAATGGAAGGATGAATCAGTTGATATCCCACACTGGATCTCGAAAAGGTCCAATCATAAGATAAACGAATCGTAGCTCTTAAAGAGATAATCGAGAACACGAAAAGTAAAACAGTTTTTCAGCAAACGGAAGCTAACAAATATTGACTCATTGATAACATTTTGTACAAAGAGGCTTCTAGGTGGAAGTGATTTCTTTGTAATCCCTAAACAAATAATTCCTGAAATTCTTTACAGTAACCATTGTGATCCGCAGGCAGGTCATTTAGGGGCAGCAAAGACGTACTGTATAATTGCTCAACGCTACTTTTAGGATAATAGGCAGAAAGACGTGTAGAAATTTATTAGAGGGTGTGCAGATTGTCAGGCCCGAAGAAGTGTTTCCAATCAATTATTAACCAGCCTTCTACAAACCATTCCAATTGGCCTACCATCTGATTGTGTTGGAATTGATCTTCTGGAACCATTTTCCAGAAGTAAGGAAAGAAAAGTTATGATCGTTGTAGCTACTGACTATGCCACTCGCTATGTGGAGAGGATAGCTTTACGTGACGGCAAAGCTGAATCTGTCGCCAACGTTCTCCTAAATAATGTGATTAACAGGCATGCCTGTCCCTGATCGATTTTAAACGATCGAGGAACAAATGAATTGGGCATATTTCATGGTTTTTACCCCAGTCCGAAAAAGTTGGTGTGGCCCATATTTTTTTGGAAACAAATGTTTCTTATTATTTTTGACACTATTATTCTTCTTCAACCATAAATTTCATTCCTAAGGAAATAGCAATGCAAATGACAACAATATTTTTCCTCAAATCATTCCACAATTATGTTTATTTATTTATTTATTTACTTATCTTTGGTCTTTTTTCTTAAAACAAAACAAAATATTAAAAACTATTCATTCGAGCATTTTTTCGTAGTGTATGATAATTTAATTATAAACATTTGAATTATTCCCTCGAAATTCCTTGCATAAATTGTAGAATATTTAATATTACAGCCCGATAAAGAATGCCCTTTTAATTGTAAAATATTTGAGAACTTCACCATATAAAAGTAATTTCTTTTTTTTCTCAGAAAAGCCCAGCACATTTCATTTGTGACTTATAGGAGGCAAGATTGACTGTGACAAATTAATTATGCCAGCTCGTGAGGCTCAGTTTCGTCGAGGAAGTTAATAGGATTAAGAGGAACAGAGAGATACAATCTCTTCCGTGTTGTGCATACTTTGAATTAATTGCAAACTGTTTCTGCAAAGTGGTAATTGGATTAGTGAACATTTACTTGTCAGTATTTTAATTTAAATATGTTTGCTTTTACCTAAAAAAATGTATATTGACTTAGTATAATTACTAATATATACTCTTAATGAAATTTTAGTTTTATAAAAACAAAATATTACAGCTTCCAAAGTTGAAATTACATCATCGCCGAATGGACGAATCATTCATAACATTTTTTTCAAACATATTCCTTAATTGATGATAAAAAAATAAACAGCAAGACGCAACTTTGCATACAACCAGATGAAATCATCAGGTGCAAACGGAATACTTCAATTTCCTGAAGGAAAATGTAAATTATGCAATGAATTGAGATTTTACCAGAAAATCTCAATTCATTACTATAAATACAATTGAATGTCTGACCAACATATAAAAAAAAACATGTCAACACCTGCTACTCAATACAAATTCAATCAAATCAACCGGTAATTAAAAAATCTAAAATTAACTTAATACCTTCTAAAAATAGTGTCTACTATAATTGAAATCAAAGGTATTAGATATAAAATATTCATTAATTCACGTCATTTCATCTATTAGAAATTCCATTTCGGATAAGCTGAAATATATGTACTCCAGTAAACATCGTCCCCTTCAAGAACCGCATAAATATTGACCTTCTCGGGATATTCACACAACTTGAAATTTGACGGAATAGCTGAATAGCACTTGCTCCATCGAAGCAACCACACCAAACGTACTACCAACGTTTCATTTCAATATATCGTCGCCGCTAATATAGCCGAGAGAATTATTAGCGAACTAAGTTGTATCGATCACTTTAGAATTAGCTGTAGCTCCCATGCATAAACCCGAAGCCAAGTTTTATAAAATAGTAACCTATTTTACGTAGCTTTGTAAGGATATACGTGCATCATAAAAATTTCTTTGAGGGTTATTAATAGTAACAAAATTATTATAGTTTCGTGTCTATATAGTTTATTCTTTTATAACCTATTATATAGAAACGCAAGGGAAGATATTTTAGTTTGTAATGCCTATTTTAAGTTCTCAATGTATAGCTATTTTTAAACATGCATATGATTTTATATCAATATCTTAGTTTAAAATATTAATCAATAATATATAACTGTAGAAGAATAGAGTGTATTATTGGACACATCTGAATAACACCTTTTTTTTTCTGTCATTGCATTTTGTTATATAGTTTAATTTTCTGAAGGAAACAATTAAATGGTTATTAGTATCCGTTATGTAACTAGAAAATATTTAATAGCTTTATATAGATCAACAACAGCTTTCATGCAAATCTGTTTTTTTTAATATTTTAATGCTTAAAATGAATTTAACAATAATAATTTATTTATAAAAAGTTCCCATTTATTAAATTATATCCATAAAAGATATTGATTAGGGTATAAAAAATAAACTAAATACTTCTTTATACTGTTGTTAATACAGGAAATATTTTATAAGAATGAATTATTAATTTACTTTTCTTGTTCAGAATTGACAGGCTAAGCACGTAACATTAATATAAAATATTTATAAAAATATATCTTATGTTAATGATTTTATATTATTCCACATCACATAATATAGTAATTTAATATTAAAAAATGAGCACATGTGAACCTATCCCTTTAATAACTTGATTGTATGTAGGCTTGTGTCAATAAAACTTTACTAGATGTGGGCAGGTACATAAAGGTGAATCATAAATTACGTCACTTGTGTTTACTCTTTGCACTGTTTAAGTGTTTATGTTTCTATATTTACGAGGCGAACTTGAAATTGCAAACATTATTTACAGTAGCTCTTAAACCAATTATTTTTAGAGCACTAGCGACAGTTCTGATTACTACAAATCGGTGCTTGAAACGATATTTTTTTTCATCATTTCCTTTAATTTATGCATTGTCATTATGGTATCTTTTAATAATAAAATATATAAAAGTCTTGTACGTGGCCGCAGAAAATTATCTAATTATTTAAAAATGCCTAATATTTCATAAATTATCAAAAGTAAAAACATGAGCATCCAAATTTATAAGTTAAAAAACTATAGAAAATACAAAGGAATAAAGCGTGGACAGAAATAAATATCACATGTGACAATATAACTTAAAGAGATAAATAATAATAAAACATGTAAAACAGAAAAGAAAACAGCACTGTTTTATCTAAAACAAAAAACATACAGAGACAAAATTATCTAAAAGATAATACCAACAAAAAGACAAGAAAAAATGGACAGACCTATTAAAGCTATTCTATAAAGTAAGAAAGTAATAGAAATGAAAGAGTGTATAAAGAAATAATAAAAGCTTACAAAAAAATGAACCTTTATTGGCATAACTTTAACTTACAAAACCAACTTTCTACATTCATATATACAAACTTCTACATAAAAACATTCTATCATATTTTCCTCTTTATTTCCCTCTCGCACCCAAGCCTACCCAAAACCTTTATACCAGCTCCATTTTCTCTCATCCGTTCCGTTACATTCCTCTTTCCCCCCAACCACTCCTCACGCACCCCTTTACACTCTTCTTCCAAATGACTTCATGTATCCATCCCATTCGTACACAGTGCACACGATCCATAACTTTCTCCCATCCAAACCTTTTTTCCCTCTCTTCCGCACCGCATCCAGCTCGCGCCAGGGTAATAATCTTCTCTTCAGTTGAGAAGACACTATTAGTCAGGTACCCTGGCGCCCTCCCATATACCGCTATCTTTCATACCCTGGATTATATGAGCTCCTTCCGATACAACCTTGCCTCTCTTGCAACTCCACCTCCTTCCATTCCCCAAGTTTCTACCCCATACAGCAAAATAGGCTTCACAGATGCATCCCACTTCTGGCACGTCAATTGAACGTTGCCTGAAAACCATTTCCCTCACTTTTTCCTCACTAAGCCCCAAGCTTTTTTGGCTCTCCCCTGTATCAATTTGGCATGCTCATCGTATCCTCCTGTGCATTTAAATACGAAGCCCTTCCATTCTAATTTACCCACTCTTCCTTCCCTTCCACGCTTCCTAAATCGCATCCACTTTGTTTTCCTTGCATTCATTCACTTGTATTCCTCTTTTGTCCATATACCTCTCTATTCTTTGCATCACCTGTTTTATCGCTCCCCAACTTCTCACCAAAACCACCACATCGTCCGCATAAGCAAGCAACCATACATTCTTTTTTCCAATCACTACTCCGCCCACTTGCCCTTTTCTCAAAATCTCTTCCAATTCACTAGTATATATGTTAAACAGTAAAGGGCTCAACGGACAGCCCTGTCGCACCCCAATCCAAATCCTTAACCTTTCAGACACATTCGCTCCCACTTTCGCACTCGCCCACGTTTCTTCATACACCCTTCTACTCCACTAATATCTCTCTCGGTACAGTATTATACGCAGCTCTCAAATCCAGAAAAACAGCGGAGGCACTGCCCTTTTCTTCCAACACTCTCTCCACAATTCTTGCCAATGTAAAGATTTGATCCCTTGTTCCCCTCGCTTTTCTAAAACCCCCTTGCATCTAATGCAGAATTCTATTGATCTCCACCTCCTACATCCTATTTTTTACCACTGTCATAGCAATTTTGTACCCGGTACACATAATTATTATCCCTCTATAATTTTCTACATTGAATGTATGACCACCTTTGTGTACCTGGCACATAAGTCCCACACGCCACGCTATTGGGAACTCTGCTTCTCCTCTCCACATTTGATTCATCAGCTCTGCGAACTTCTTCTTTCCTTCCTTTTCTATCTGTTTCCACGTGTCTGCCTTTAACCTGTCCAGTTCAGCAGCTTTTCTAGTTTTCAAGTCATTAAATGCTTTTTCTATTTCCTCCTCCGTAAACTCTTCAACTTCCCCAATCGACTCTTGTCCCCCTACCCCACTTGGCTCACCACTCATTACACTGCATTTTTCTGCCAATTCTTGTAGAGACACTCTTATATGTTTCCACCTCTCACCTCCATAAATACTCCATACCTCCTTTTCATTCCTACATAATTTCAATTCATTACTCGTTTTTTCCAAGGCCTGCATCTTCTTTTTCTCGCATAGTTTTGCGTACTTAGTCCTCGTTGCCACCACCCATCTCTCCTCTCCTCTACCCAAGGTCCATTCCCTCAAAGTCTTCCTTACCTCCCTTTTTGCGTTCCGATATTCTTTATCGAACCAAGCGCATCTTTTCTCGTCCCTTCTTTCCACTTTTCTACCGCATGTCTCAATAATCATTTCCATCTCTTCCATTGTTTTAACTTCATTTCAGTTAATCTTTTCTAATCGTTTTCCCATATTCTTGATAACTTTCACCATTCCTGTTCTTGTTCATTATCCCTAAATTTTCCCAGCCCTATCTCCACCATTATTGGCAAATGGTCCGATCCCAAGACTTCTTCTACTTCCATTCTTCGAACTTCTTCCCTGTTTAGCCCCTTTATTATGACGTAATCCACGACTGTGGATCCTTGAGGTCCAACATACGTCTTTTTCCCTTTGCAATCACCTTCAGTGTACACGTTTAACATCTCCTATCCCTCTTCTATTTCCCAATATCCCATCTTCCTACCCTCCTGATTTATCAATTTATCCTGAGACGTTCTTAGTATTAGCTTACCCTTATCATTCACTCCTCCCCCCTTCCCCCATTCTTGCATTAAAATCTCCACCACCATACATCTCGTTCCTTGATTACATTTCTCATCTAGTACATTCCGCACTTCGGCCCAGTTCTTATTAATGTGCACCCAGTTCAAAATGAGCACCCTCCTTTTGACACTTTACCCACGCTATACCGTCCACCTCTTCTATAAATTCCACCTCCCCATTTTTCAGAGATTATTTTACTATCATACCCCCCTTTCGCCCTTCCTTTAGTTGCATCCTTCGTTGCCCCTTGCACCGACCACCTAAACCCCCCTAGAAGTTAATCTGGTACATTTTCCCACTCTTCCTTCATCATACGTGTTTCCACTAACCCCACTACATCTTTTCCTCAAATCCACTTCTCAAAGTCCCTACGCTTCGACTTTATCCCAGCTATCTTCCACCCTTAAGCAACATTCCCTATTTTTAACTAATTTTTGTTGGTTTCTATTATTTTTGTGTCCGTATTTGCCGAACAATCCTTATTCTTTGTTTCGTGTAATTTTATTGGATTTTTGCTATTATTTTACTCCCATTTCCTCTATTGCTTCCAAATTTTTGGTTTGTCTATTCCATTTGAATAATTGGTTGTTTATCCATACTTGACTATATCATATCTTGACTAGATTACCTTTCTCTCTTTCTTCTTTTGCTACTCTTCTTAATAGTCTGGCTATATTTCTCTCCTCTGTTGATAAATCATCATTGATAAATATTCTTTTATTCTTAATATGTTTTAATACACTTTTTTCCCATTATCTTTTACTTTTCCCCCATATTTTTTAACTCGAGTAGGCATACATTTGGTCCTAGTTTGAAAGCTTTCTCTATTTCCGGTTTTACATTTACCTCTTTTTCCAAAAAGTGTTTCATTGTATTTATAATTGCATTTTCATTATTATTTTTGATTGTTACTCCAGTTACGAATATATTTTTTATTCTCTTCTCCTTTTCTAGTTTGTTTACTTAAACGAAGGAAAGAATAATTTGAAAAATTATTACAAGAAAGTTCAGTAAACAATATTGTAGGACAAGGAGAAAATATAAGAGTAGAAACAAAAGAAGAAACAGAAGAAGAAACGGAAGAAAATAATCAAGGAATGGAAATATTAAAATTGAAAAAGACAACAATAACATTAAAACATGGAAAATTTCCATATGAACATAAGATTATAAGAAACACGATTAAGAATTTAGATAAAATAGAGTTAAAATTTCTTCTTGGAATTATTTATAAAATGTGGAGAGACAAATATAGACCAAAAGACTTAGAAATATATTGCAGTAGCAATATATATAAAAAGAGATAGAGGGTATAAAATATACAATAAAATACCAGAATACTTGAGGAATAAAATAGAAAAGGAATAAATTAATATAGAAAAGAAAGAAGTACACAAGATAATATTTTCACAATAAATGAAATCGTAAATAAAAGAACAAATACTCTTAAGAATGTTAAGTATGCATTTATCAAAATGCAATAGACATTAGATCGAATGCCCAGAGAAGCTTTCTGGAAAATATTAATGGATAGAAAAATCAATTAGAAACTAATTAAAAAGAGTAATTAAAGCATATATAGAAAACAAAAATCCGCGTAATAAAAGTTAAGAAAAAACAGAAATCTATAAAACGAAATAAAACAACAAGGAAAAAACTACGAGGGTGAATCAAATGTAAACCGGAGTTTTTTTTTATCGATGGCTACGTGGAGTGTTTTGCGCGGTACCGCTGAATTAGTTGGAAGTGATTATCAAGAGGAGAGGAAAGCGCCGATTTGGTTCTGTAATGCTTGGTTCCGCCAATAGCATCAAGTCTGATCATAAGGTACATACATATGTTGAGCAGCGCATTATCATAAGAAATTTTGGCGTAAAACCTTCTAAAATTTGTTGTCGGCTGGTTGCATAGTTCGCTTTCAAAAACTCAATTCTATGAATAGCATAAAAAAAGTTTAATTATTTGCATAAAGGTGGAAAACGTGAGACATGCACACGACTGCAAATGAGCTGATTGAATCTGAGCGGCGACTTGAAGTATAAGAAATTGCCGAAATTTCTGCAGAGGTAGGAATATCGTACGCGAATACTCAATCAGTAATTTCCAATGAGCTCTGTTAGGGAAAATTGCCGGCAAGGTGAGTTCCTCGCCTACTAAAGAACCGCTCTGTGGAAGGCATTTGGCGCAATATCAAGGAAGAGGTGATGATTTTTTAAGTCACGTTGTGACTTGTAATGAGACGTGGGTACATTATTAAACCTCAGAATCTAAATAAGCAAGAATAGAGTAGAAACAATCTGGAGAAGCTCCACTTTGAACAGCCAAAACCCGTCTGTCTGTGGGAAAAGATCTTGCAATAGTTCTTGTTGCGATAGAAAAGGCACACTGCTTATTGATTTCCTTTAACAGCGACGTACAGTCAATGATGAATATTATTGCAAGCTTCTTGATGAAGTCAAACTGGCTTATCGACAGAAAAATATTACTTAACATCATGTAACACAAGAAATGTTAACATATTTATATATGGTAATAGATATGTATCGATCACGAGAGAAGAACGAAAGAGTATAGAGTCCGATTATTGATTATTTTTGGATAATTCTAAGAACGTAGAAAAGCCATATTGTAAGAGTAATAAGTAATCAAATATGCCGTGTTCTTATAAAATGGAAGATTTCGTAAATAATATTATTTTGAAAGACAAATTTTTTTAACAATTTCTAAAATATTAATGGAAAATACAAGAGGAGCCATTTGTTTTACAATATGTAAAAATGTATTTTTTGAACACTACATCCGGAAAATGTCTTTTGTTGATATTTAAACATTTTTGGAGTCGAGACTTTTGTTTTGCATAACCCTTTTTGTCATATTAACATTTATTGCTACAATCTTGTTGCTAATCCGTTGTTTGGGGCCCGGGATTGTACTGGGTAAATCAATTTGGAATATTTGTATTTTTATGTATAGACTTTTAAGTCGGAAGATAAAGGGGATCAATGGATATCCCCGTTTCAAGAAATCACACGTCCCGGGAACAAAGCATTCGCAGCATTCATTGAGCTTTAGGCAGTGTGGCTTATTACCCCGTCCTGCTGGAATATCGTGTATGCATTCTCTGATAAGCGAACGAGTTGTGGTGTGAGGAAGTTTCGAATCATTGCTACTTATCCCAGCGAATTAATTAATTATTGTCAGTTGTTCGAACGGTTTTTGCACTACCATCTCGTTTTTTAAATGTCGATACACTTTCCTTGTGGTTGTTTATCCACTTTTTAATAGAAAAAATCTGATGAAACGGGGTGATTGGGCGGTTGTTGTGATGCCGAAAAGAAAGACTGTCGGGTTTACACTAAACTCTCGCCATTTTGATAATACGCTTTAACTGTTAAGTTTCGTTGTTCACAATCACAGATTGGCAACTGACGTTTTCACTAATTCGCTACGAGCTGCCAACTCCACCTCAAATCTTCCCGTTTCCCTGGCGGACCATGTACAATGTACTATTTAAAAGTAATTGTTATTAAATTGAGTTCTAGTCAGATAGTTTGTAAGTTGTCTTCTATATTTTCTTGTTGTGCTTTCGTGTATAAAATGAACTTATTGTTAGCATTAATAATCATATTTTATTCATAGAGACCTTCTGTGGCAGCACTGACATCGAAGCAGGCAAATGTGGAAGAACATTCAAGCCTTTCAATGTGCAATCAAAATTTTTGTAAGAATTTATTATTACGTATGTATTTTAATTTGTAAACACAGTGGATAAATAAATATAAATACCGAAAAGACGAGGCATGCGCATCCGAAGTGTGATTCTCCTCCATGACAAAACTCGGCCATTGACTGCATTGACCCGAGAGAAATTGTCCGCTTTCACATGTTTACTCAATGACGAATTGGGAGGACGTTGTTTTTACAGTGACCAAGATATGGAATCGTTTGTGAACAATTGGCTGAAGAGATATCGAAAATCGAAAAATGATATTTGATTCACCCTGTAAATATAATATTCATGGACGAAATACTAAAGGATGTAGAAAAGAGCCATTCAAAGCCATTAATATTAGCAAATAGAAAATTAAAACTAGTTAAAATGCATTAAATTGTATTTGCAGTTATAACAATAGTCGTTTGAAGAGAGAATGACTTAAATGAGAATTTAAGGTAATGAAATAGTGAAAGTGAACAACACCGGAAATTATAATAATCAAACGGTCAAAAAATTCTTTCCCAGAGTTGTAAATCTAACACACATAGTTTTTGACAACGCGGAATCGTTACATCTCGAAAAAGGTTTGAAATATAGTCCTCAAATTACATCAAAAGAAACACTAGAAACGGCAGGTATTAATTCTGAAATAATTTGCAATGAAATAGCCAACACAGACGAAAGAAACTCAAAGAAACATTATGTAGCAAAACTAATTAAAACATATAAAAAATCACATTTTAAAAGTAAAAATCATAATTCAGATAAACAAACAATAACTAACATAAAATAAAAACTAAATAATAATAACGTGATCTTGTGCAAGGCAGATAAAGGTAATACCATAACTATATTAACTAAAAAGGAATACATAGATAAGACTGAAGAACTGCTAAAATCAGACATTTTCACTAACAAAAAACTAGATCCAACAAAAAAATATCAAACTGAATTGAAAAAAATACTAAAACAAAGCAATAGTTTAATTTCAGACACAGATAGATTAAAGTTAACGTTAATGAATCCTAAAGCCCCTATCCTATATGGTCTCCATAAAATTCACAAAGAAAACATTCCAATGAGACCTGTAGTTTCATATCTATACGCTGCGACGTATAAATTTTGCAAATTTTTAAATACTCTGATCCCCAAGCTCATAAAATTCAAACCACAATTTTCAATAAAGAACACAATAGATTTAGTTAACAAATTAGAAGATTACTCTATCCCACCAAATGCAAAATTAATTTCGTTTGATGTGAAAAGTTTATTTACTTCAATCCCCACTATTGAATTCAAAATCATTTTAGACCAAAACAATTAAAAATCATCCATTCCAGACATACAAAAAACAGAACTTAAAAATCTAATAGATATTTGTATAAAACAATGTTACTTCGAATTCAATAATAAAATATACACCCAATCAGATGGATTGCCCATGGGATTACCTCTGTCACCATTATTAGCTGAAATATATATATGGATGAATTCGAAAATAAATTACTAAAACAGTCTTCAAGCAAACATATATATTTCTGGTCAAGGTACGTAGACGACATTTTTTGCATTTGGACAAGATCATTCAAAGAATTAGACATTTTTACAGAACATTAAATTCCTTAAACAAAACATACCATTTACAGTAGAAAAAGAAATAAACAATAGCATCAATTTCAAAAACAGTCAATAACACATTGTCATATAAGATATTTAGAAAAGAAATCTACACACACACACAATAATTCACGAAAATTCAAATACACATAATCAAATCAAATTCAGTGCCTTTCATTCTCTCTTGCACAGGTTGCTCAATATCCCCCTTAATAACATAGATTACCAAATTGAATTGAAAACAATAAAAACTATAGCTATTACTAATGGTTATAAAGAAGAACTAATTGATCACATGATTAAAATGAAGAAACAAAAACAACTTCAAAAATATTTTTATAATTTTAATATAAATAAATTGGAAAAGATTAGAGTACGTAACAAATCTCTCTCAAAAAATCAAGAATACATTAAAGAGTAAAGATTACAATATCATAATGACCAATTCCATCAATTTAGGAAAACTGCTAATAAATAATAAAATAAAAACAGAAAACAATAAAATGAAAACAAGTGGAATATATGAGATAACTTGTGAAGAATGTGACGCTTTATATGTAGGGCAAACGGGAAGATCCTTCGAAACAAGATTAAAAGAACATCGCACGGACATACTCAATAATAAACTTTCTACTTGTTCTGTCAAACATTGTGTAACCTCTAACCATTATTTTAGCGCGCATAATTATAGAATTTTATATACAGGTAATAAAGGAAAAATTCTTAATTACCGGGAAGGCCTAGAGATTAGCAAAGCCCGAGCAGCAGGCAAAAACGTGGTCAACGATAATGAAGAGCTCTGGATTTCCCCAATTTCGAACGCACTTATTACCTGATACCTTTATATAAATATGTAAAAATTATGTTTGTACATTATTCTTGATAATGGCCCAATGCCGAAACTAGTCGAATATAAAATAAACAATTTAGTGAAACAAACCAAGTTAATTTTTTCAACAACCTATTATTAACATAATGTTTCACCAAGTGAAAAATGAGAATCAAATACAAGATATAATGGAATTAAATTGGCATCAAACAAGCATATTTAAATATATGGAATGAAGTAAAAAAAATAATATCTATGGGTCATTTCTTGCGATGGAGGAAGAAGGAAGACAGATTTGAATTATACACTACACTAAACAAATTGCTTATAGGACAAAATTAAGTGACAAAAGAAACAAAAGTCAAAGTATGCAAAACCATGTTCACACCTTTAGCAACGAATGAATGTGAAAAAATTAATTCTGAACCAAAATCAATAAATTAGAGTACAAGTGATAGAGGTAAAATATTTTAGGAAGATAATATGAGTAACTAGAAGTAATAAAATCAAATATCCAATCAACCGAGAAATATATAGAGCAAAAGCAACCAGGCAGATTGAGATATACGCAATGAATAGAAGTCTGCATATTGAATAAATACAGAAAACACATGTAACCGTAGGATATAGAAGAGGAAACAACAACAACAAGGGGTATATAAGAATTTATACAAGAAATTAGATAATACTCAAAATCCTCGCAACTTAAGAGTAGAATTGGATATATATATAGAGTTCACTATACAAGTAATCCGCATTTTCTGAGAAAAATATATTTCTATTGATCGTAACGGTATAACTGCTTAAAATTCTTTAAATCAATCGACATCAATACACTTGCGGAAAGGTGTTTGCCATGTCTGGAAGGAACTCCGAAACTTATCAAGAGGAATGCCTCTTAGGAACGTTTTAAAATACTTTTGG
Source organism: Ontholestes murinus (assembly GCA_963969525.1). Lineage (NCBI taxonomy): Eukaryota > Metazoa > Arthropoda > Insecta > Coleoptera > Staphylinidae > Ontholestes > Ontholestes murinus. The sequence goes on from OZ018395.1 coordinate 23,824,241, forward strand.
ATATTTTCCATGTTTCCAAATACTTTCCCTTCAGATCTCTCTTCAGTCGAGGAAACAAAAAAGTCACACGGAGTCAAACCGGGACCATAACGGAGCTGGGAAACCACCGGATTATTTCTTCGTGCCAGAAAATTGGTAACGATGAAAGCCTTATGGCTGGAGGCATTGTTATGATGGAGCCAGACCGTGTCTTTGATGTCAGCCCTCACCCCGAGTAAGGTTAAGCAATGATAATCATTTACAAAGGTCGTTTTCTAATATTATCTATTATTAACGTGTAATGAAATACTTAAGTAGTCCTACTTGCATTACTTGGTAATGCAATTATATTTTATATTATTGTAGAAAAACATGCCGGTGATAGCGCATTCGGTTACAGCCAAACTAGTGTTAGGGAAGTGCAGGAACGTTAGTTCGGGTTAGCAGTCGGATGGGTGACCGGTACCATTTATAATTAGGATACAATTAATGGTGCTTCAAGGTAACAAGCTCATTTACACACACAAATAACATGGCAGAAGAATCACGTGGTCGATAACCAAATACTACTAC